>CM075984.1:43444944-43654419 GCA_038087875.1 Malacoraja senta
TCAATACCTCCACTACTGCACTGGGAAGACTAAATACATTGGGATATTTGCTTTGTGTCACATCTCTGTTCAATCCACAGGTAGTACATGCCACGGTATGTGTGATGGGCATCAGCTGTGTCAAGCTCCCCAGTTAAGTTGAATTTTTATTGCATCCAATTAATATTAAGTGAAATACTTTTGGGATAAGTTTGTAAGTTCATAAGTTATAGGAGCAGAATTAGGCTATTTGGCCCATCAAGTCTACTCCGCCACTAAATCATGGCTGATCTATCTCTTCATCTCAATCCCATTCTCCTGCCTTCTCCCCATTACTCCTGTTAATAGTATCTAAATATATTTGCTGGAGATCTGTGCCCTCTTGAGGCAGTTGGCCCTCATGAAAAAATAGATGTATACAATGGGAGGGGAGGGGGTGGGGACACGGTGGTGCAGCGGTAGATTTGCTGCCTTACAGTGCCAGTGACCCGGGTTTGATCCTGACTATGGGTGCTGTCTGTACGGAGTTTGTACGTTCTCCCCGTGATCTGCGTGGGTTTTTCCCAGGGTGCTCTGGTTTCCTCCTATGCTCCAAAGATGTACAGGTTTGTAGGCTAATTGGTTTTGGTAAAATTGTAATTTTGTGATTGTAAATGTGAAATTGTCCCTAGTGCGCAGGATGGTGTTAGTGTGCGGGGATCGCTGGTCGGTGGGCCTGTTTCCACACTGCATCTCTGTACTAAACTAAACGAGATTAGATTACAATATGTTTCATCAGTCTATCTTCTTTTATCATCTCCCATAAAATAGAAAACAAAACAGTGTCAAGGCTTTGGAACCAGAGCTCCTGTGCAATAAATAAACTGCATTATAGGCCACTGAAGCCTGTTAACCTATGATGCAGTGAAGTGTTTGTGATATCAGCAGCCAGAGCAATTGCTGTGCCTTCGATTCATTGTGAGCTGAATTTTATTTCAATTCGGAAATTGCTCGGTAATATGCTTCGATTGCCTAAATGATGCTTTAGACGGTCAGCACCTGTTTGTAGCAGGTGCTTAATGGGAAACCCTTCCCATATGTTGAGCCCTTTTTGTTAAGGTATATTTGGAGATGCTGTGCTCATTTGGGCATATTTGATTAATTCGTTGGTTTTTTTTTGCAATCCATCCAGCTGCATTTACGAGATGTTACTGTCAGTTCTAAAATACTCTGTGACTGTCTCATTGTTGCTGTCGACCTCTGGGTGTTCTTTGGCATTTTCAGGTTGCTGGAGAGTGGAAGCACGATAGACAATTGGGATACCAGTCGGATCAAACCGTAACCATGCATGTGGCCAGACAGCGAGACCTGGACGTGACTGATGAAATAAATGCAGAGACTACAATTCCCCAAGGAAGCCATTTTGCAAGTATGCCTGTCTTTATGTTTCACAACCTGTGGTGCACATGCAGTACAGATGTCTTGTTGACCAGACCCAATTAATTTATCCATTTCCCCTCGGACGGTAGACTGCACCTGATTTGGGGAATTAAATATAGAACAGAAACTCTGCAACGTTCCTTGCTTTTTTTCTAATTTATTCATGAGTTGGACATTATTGGCAAGACCAACATTGAGTGTCCATCCATAATTGTCAAGAGTCAAGAGTGTTTAATTATCATATGTCCTGGCAATAGAACAATGAATTTCTTACTCCGTAAGATGGTGGTGAGCCACCCTCTTGATCTCATCATTAGAATCAGTCATATTGCTTGGAAACAGGCCCTTCAGCTCAAGTCATCCATGCCAACCAAGATGACCCATCTAAACTAGTCCCATTTGCCCATGTTTAGTCCATATCCCTCTTATCCTTAGATTGACACTAAGTGCTGGAGTAACTCGGCGGTCAGTCGGCTGAAATGCCATGAACCAAATTGTCACCCATCCATGTTCTCCGGAGATGCTGCCTGACCCGCTGAGTTACTCCAGCACTTTGAGTCTTTTTTTGGTAAACCAGCAACTGCAGTTCCTTGTTATTGCAACTGAACATTTTCCTCTTGCTCACTCACTTGGACCTATCGATATCCCCATTCAACTGTCTTCATTCCCCTCACAGCTTGCCATCCCATCTGCTTTTGTATGATCCACAAATCTGTTTGCGGTACACTTGCTTCCTCCCTCAAAATTACAATGATGTACTGTAAACAGCTGCAGTCTCAGTACTGATCCCCACGGCACCCCACTAGTTTCAGACTGCTAACACTTCTCACTATTCCCACTCTTCTAGTTAACCATTAGACCAAGTGTGCAAACATGTTATCTCCAATACCAGAGGCCGGACAGGCCCGCGGTGGGTGCTGGAGGTCAATCGTGGACGCGCCGCTGAGGGAACAAAGAGGGACCTGGCGTGGGATGGGGGGGGGGGGGGGGAGGGAGGGAACGCCAAGAACGGCAAGGGACCATTGGGACCACATTGAACATTTTGTAAATTTGACAGCGCCCCATACATGGCGACTCTTTGCATACTTTGTGTAAGGTATACAAAACAAAGAATTTCACTGTGACATGTCATTTGTGGTCATAAAGTATCATCCAATAATTAATTAATCAATCAATCAGTTAATTAATTGATTGGTTGATTCATTCATTTATTCATTCATTCATAAGTTCACATAGCAAAGTGACACTTGATATGGGCACCATATCTGAGGAAGGATGTGCTGGCTCTGGAGAGGGTCCAGAGGAGGTTTACAAGAATGATCCCAGGAATTAGTAGGTTAACCTATGTCGAGCGTTCGTCGGCACTGGGCCTGTACTCGCTGGAGTTTAGAAGAATGAGGGGGGAACCTAGTTAAAACATACATAAAGGCTTGGATAGAGTGGATGTGGTGAGGATGTTTCCACTAGTGGGAGAGTCTAGAACTAGAGGTAATAGCCTCAGAATTAAAGGACGTTCTTTTAGGAAGGAGATGAGGAGAAATGTATTTAGTCAGAGGGTGCTGAATCTGTGGAATTCTTTGCCACAGAAGGCTGTGGAGGCCAAGTCAGTGGATCTTTTTAAGGCCGAGATAGATAAATTCTCGAATAGTAGGGGTGTCAGAGGTTATGGGGAGAAGGCAGGAGAATGGGGTTAGGAGGAAGAGATGGATCAGCCATGATTGAATGGTGGACTTGATGGGCTGAATTCTACTATTCCTTATGACCTTATGACATCTTGCGTGGCACCTTATGCAATACTTATTGATATTATATCTCCTGGTTTTCTATCTAATCTGGCTGCTACTTCTTTAAAGAACTAATAACTTTGTCAGGCATGATTCATCCTTCATTACGCCAAGAAGGAGGTTCTGCTTGATCAGATAATGACTTTCCAAATATTCTGCTATTACCAGCTAAATAAATGATTATAACATTTTCTCCAAAATATCCATTAGCCTAACTGATCAGTAGTTAACTAAATTTTGCAACCCACACTATTCTCTATAGGGTATTGCATTGTAGTCTTCCAATCCCTTTAGTCAATTTTGATGTTAGTTTGTAGAAACTGCATACAATGGAACAGGAGGGAAGTGGGTAGTTAGTTTGGGAGATGCCTGTGTTCCTTCCACCACTTATGGACCTTCTGTTGTGTCCATGAGGTATGGATTGAAGTTCTCAGTACCATCCCATCTTTCATTTCACCTCTTTGAGTGGTTATGGGCCAAGGATTCCCAGGTCTCAGTGGAGATGTACCATTTCTTCAATAAAGCTTTGAACACATCCATTTCTGCATCCTTGGGTCAAGGAGAAAGGAAATTAGACTTCATTGCCCATCCTTATTGTTATTCAGTGGCCTTTTAGATGAGCATATGCATGGATTTCAAGTGAGAATGCTGTTATAGACTTGATCACAAAGGTAAAATAGCTGATTAATCTTTTGTGACTGAGAATCATGTAATAATTAACTATCACCTCATAAGGTCATAAGGTCATGTGATAGGAGCAGAATTAGGCCATTCGGCTGATCAAGTCTACTCCGCCATTCAATCATGGCTGATCTAACTCTCCCTCCTCACCCCATTCTCCTGCCTTCTCCCCATAACCCCTGACACCCTAGGGGAGATCATTGCAATCATTGAACATTAACCTGACAATTGAGCACATTTTGAGGAATTTTGATATAAGGTGAGAAACTCATCAGGTTAAACATTTGAGGTGAAGCATTAAGGTGAGGTATAATATTTTGACATTTTCTATAGCTATAAATTTCCCACTTCTCAATGAGCACATGAACATTGTACTTAAGAATCTCAGAAGGACACAGAATAACATACAGTAAGATTTGGTAGCAGTGACTGCAGTAAAATCAATAAAAATGAGGCACAGCCACACTGTGTCAAGAGAAATTTGCACATATTATCCTATTACTAAGCCTATTCTCCACATGCAGCAGCCTGATCATTGCAATAGTCCATTATCATGGACTATTACCTCCTTTAATGTCTATGAAACGCATGATGGTTAATTACACTTCCGGAAAATTCCAACAGCAGGTTAATTTCCATTAACTTCCATAATCTCTCACATTCTGAATCATCACCTGACTCTTTTAAACTTAAATGAATAAAATAAAAGGTTTGGAGACACAGGAGACTGCAGATACTGAAATCGGGACCAAAGAGCAGCTCAGCAGGTCAGGCAGCATCTGTGGAGGGACATGGGCAGACAATATTTAGTGTTGGGATCCCTCTTCAGTCTGAGGTTGGTTTGCGTGATGGTCTGTGCAGCGTCCACAATTCTCTGCCATTTCTTGCGGTCTTGGATGGGGCTGTTCCACAAACATGCTTTGATGCATCCCAAAGTAATACCAAGAGCTAGGAGCTGAAGCAAGAGACTGAATGGGACACGCATGGTTACTCTTCCAAATGGGAGCTGCCTTGTTTAGTTATCATTAGTGTCATAGAGTCATACAGGGTGGAAACAGGCCCTTCGGCCCAACCTGCCTACAACGGCCAACATGTCCTAGCTACACTAGTCCCACCTGCCTGATTTTTGTCCCATATCCCACTCAACCTGTCCAACCCATGTACCTGTCTAATTGTTTCTTAAACGTTGCAATAGTCCCTGCCTCAACTACCTCCTCTGGCAGCTCGTTCCATACACCCACCACCTTTTGTGTGAAAAGGTTACCCTTCAGATACCTATTCTTTAATTCGCAAATTTAAGAATTCTTATCTGAATTTAATTTCAGATATGTGTATGAATTTTAAACTGACCAATGGAACTTTAACAAGACGTTATTCTCCTGGCAAGTAAATGGAGATGGTGATCCTGCCTCAGCAGAGTTGAAATCATAAACTTATCCTCTGAGAAGTCATTAGGCCTGGGCCAGTGTTGTGAAGTACTGCAGCAAGTTAAAGCAGTAATTTGTACCAGCTCTACGATACAGAATCAATATAGAGTTACAACATCCATTTGGGACACATGATTATAGCCTGGAAAGTTGATTGCACAGCACTTTTCATTACAGCGTGATGGGATTGAAAAGGCATTTCCGAGAGACTGGAATTTAATAACAAATATTCCTGATCATTTGTCTTACACTGGAAATGTGACTCGCTGCAATCTGGCATGAGTAAGGGTTTCTCTATCTCCGTGCTGAGTTAAGGGCCTGTCCCACTTGGGCGTTATTTGCGCGTCATTTACGCGACTTAAGTTACACGTCATGATGTCACGCGCGAGTCATGACGCGCACGTGCCGCACGCATGGCATGCATTACGCGCGCATGGCATGTGGTGAGACGTGGTGGCGTAGGCAGTGACGCGCGGTCGCGCATGGCGCCCCAGAATTTGGGGATTCACAAAATCTTCGCGCTCCACCTGCATGACTCGCAAATGATGCCCAAGTGGGACAGGCCCTTTACTCCAGCACTTCTGATGCATGTTCTACAATTGAAAGCAAGAGGAGTCGCTGCCTCAAAGACGTAGCCAGCATCATCAGAGACCCACTGCACCCTGGCCACACACCTACTGTATTTCACCCCTCCCATGGGGAAGAAGGTACAGGGGCCTGAAAACTGTACTGACCAGGTCTAGGAACAGCTTCTTTTCCTACAGCCGTCAGGCTATTAAACCCTATAACCTCCAAATAAGTTCTGAACTACATAGACTTGGGGACATTTGAAAATGTGCGCACTGTGGTTTTTCCTCTACATGTTCATCCACCAAGCATAAGCTCTTCATTCTTTACACAATGAGTGCCCACCATGGAGATAAAGTGAGTAGGAAGGAACTGCAGATGCTGGTTTATGTCGACAATAGACACAAAATGCTGGAGTAACTCAACGGGTCAGGCAACATGTGTGGAAGAAAACCTTCCAACCCAAAACGTCACCGATTCCTTTTTTCTAGAGAAGCTGCCTGACCCGCTGAGTTACTCCAGCACTTTGTATCCATCTTCGGAGATAAGGTGAATGGGGTTTCAAACATAACGGGTTTGATGGGTCCACTTCGATGTCACTTAAGCTATACGGGTTCAATGATACTATTAAAAAATAACTTTTGCTTGCTTTTAAAAGAGAACTACATTGAATAAAGAGGAAAATTAAGATACTTAAGAAGTCATAAAAGACCAAAGAAGATCAGTTCCTGCTACGGACAGTCACCTTGACTTGATTCTCTGGGGAATGCATTGAAAGACTGAAACTGAGAGTATATCCTGGGTGCACGGTGATGCAGCGGTAGAGTTGCTGCCTTACAGCTTCAGAGACCTGAGTTCGATCCTGACTACGGGTGCTGTCTTTGCAGAGTTTGCACGTTCTCCCGATGATCTGTGTGGTTTTTCTCAGGGAGCAATTTCCTCCCACATTCCAAAGATGTAAAGGTTTGTAAGTTGATTGGCTTGGTAAAGTTGTAAATTGTCCCTAATGTGTGTAGGATAGTGTTAGTGTGCAGGGATCGCTGGTTGGCACGGACTTGGTGGGCTGAAGGGCCTGTTTCTGCATTGTATCTCTAAGCTATCTCTAAACTAAACCCTTGATCGTCTCAATGCCCAAAATTACAGGGACATGCTGACAGAGATCGGGAATATAGCCTCTTACACCCGTAGACAAACAAATGGTTTTCAGTATATGTGTGAATTACCATGGTAAAGCTGTATGGCCTGCACCTCCCTTGCAATAAATGGCTAGATTATGCCTGCTATAAATAATAATTTATCAATTCAATATTATGTCAGTGTGGCAAAATACTTAGATAATCATTTAGCTCTTTGACGCTAGTTTAAACTGCTGCAGGGCAGATTTTATTAATGGCACACAAATCTGTTCTTAATGACCTAGATAAATTTTGCTAATTAATATTTTCTACATAGAAGCTACTGAATAAAATGAATAATGTAGGTTGGGCATCTCTGTTAGCTTTGTATCTATTCATAGGGACAAACTCGTGTTTAGGAGGGGAACATCAGGACCTCTGAACTTTGGTATGTTAGTGATATAGAGTCAATAGACAATAGACAATAGGTGCAGGAGTAGGCCATTCGGCCCTTTGAGGCAGCACTGCCATTCAATGTGATTATGGCTGATCATCCCCAATCAGTACCCCGTTCCTGCCTTCTCCCCATATCCCCTGACTCCGCTATCTTTAAGAGCCCTATCTAGCTCTCTCTTGAAAGTCATAGAGTCATACAGCGTGGAAACATGTCCGTTCTACACTAGTCCCATCTGCCTGCGTTTGGCCCATATCTCTCTAAACCTGTCCTGTCCATATACCTGCCTAAATGTTTCTTAAACGTTGCAACAGTACCTGCCTCAATTACCCCCTCCGACAGCTCATTCCATACACCTACCATCCTTTGCGTGAGAAAGTTACCCCTCAGGTTCCTATTAAATCTTTACCCCCTGACCTTAAATCTATGTCCTCGGGTTCTTGACAAGATGCGAGTGGGAAGAGTGACTTCATGCTTCTCGTCCTTCGCTCACTCACTGACTGACTCATTGGCATCGGCTAGCACTGACAGGAGTAGCATGACTCAGAATCTTGCAGGCTAATAATCTGCCAATGCATTTTGAGACTTTACTTTAGAGATACAGCTTGGAAACAGGCCCTTCGGCCCACCGAGACCGAACCAACCAGCGATCAGCTTGTACACTGGCACCAGCCTACAAACTAGGGACAATTTTTACAGAAGCCAATTAACCTACAAACCAGTAGGTCTTTGGAATGTGGGAGGAAACCGGAGCTCCCGGAGAAAATCCACATGGTCACAGGGACAATAGACAATAGGTGCAGTAGGCCATTCGGCCCCTCGAGCCAGCACCGCCATTCAATGTGATCATGGCTGATCATCCACAATCAGTACCCCGTTCCTGCCTTCTCCCCATATCCCCTGACTCCACTATCTTTAAGATCTCTGTCTAGCTCGCTCTTGAAAGCATCCAGAGAACCAGCCTCAACCGCCCTCTGAGGCAGTGAATTCCACACACTCACAACTCTCTGTGTGAAAAAGTTTTTCCTCATCTCTGTTCGAAATGGCTTATCCCTTATTCTTAAACTGTGGCCCCTGGTTCTGGACTCCCCCAACATCGGGAACATGTTTCCTGCCTCTAGCGTGTCCAAACCCTTAATAATCTTATATGTTTCAATAAGATTCCCTCTCATCCTTCTAAATTCCAGAGTATACAAGCCCAGCCGCTCCATTCTATCATCAGGGAGAACGTGCAAACTCCATACAGACAGCACCTGTAGTAAGGATCGAGCCCGGGTCTCCGGCGCTGTAAGGCAGCAACTGTACTGCTGCACCATTGAGCCACCCTCAGGATTATCTGTGCAAATATCTACAGTGTGATTACTCCTGACTTTGTGTTTTGCCCAGCCACGTTATTTCATAGTAATTCATTATTTTCAGTGTATTGAGAAATTTCTCCCTGTTGCTGCGTAAAGAGAACAATTATTCCCTTAATTATTTCCATACTTCAGTGGCTGAGAGTGGACAGGGAAGATGGTGATGGATGCATAATGAATTCCAGCAGATGGAAAAATTACTCAGAAATACTGCAGAGCTGGAAATCTGAGACAAAAACAGATGTTGCTGCAAATGCACAACATGACTGACAGCGTCTGTGGCGAGAGAAACAGAATAAACTGTATACGTATCAATCTGAAGGTCACCACACTCACTGTCCTGGGCTTACCACTGAATCCTGGGAAATATCAGGATGACCCATGGGAAATGGTCAGTTGCATCAGACATTTCTATTTTCATTTCCTTAATGGTTGTTTGTGATTTTGAATAACGTTACAACTCTAAACATTTTTTTTCGGAAAAGTTTAGAAAATTGGTTTCAACGAACCACGTCACAGAAACTATTGAGTCCTCGTCGTGTATTACCTGCAGATTGTTCTGTTCTGACCCACTGCCCGATTGACTTGTGGTCAAAGGTGTTGGTCTGGATTTGTTGCAATGCCCAGCTGACTGGCACAAAGTGCGGCATGGGTGCCAGGGCCATTCCTCGTAGCACAGATAGAACCTCAGCAGACAAAATATGTAGGAAGGAACTGCAGATGCTGGCTTACACCAAAAATAGACACAAGATGCTGGAATAACTCAGCGGGTCTGGAGAAAAGGAATAGGTGGCGTTTCAGGTCGAGACCCTTCTTCAGATTGAGAGCTGGTCATCTCGGTCTGCTGGGCCAACAGTTTTCGGGCAGACCAAAGAGTGTCTTTCATGGAGTTGATGCTCTTCCAGCAACACTTGATGTCCGTCTCCGAATATGTCCCTGGGAAATCAGAGAATCCTCTGTGACGGAGCTGTTCGGGATGAACCGTGACAAGGTCCCAGAGAGTTGTGAATCTCTGGAATTCTCGGCCACAGAAGGCAGTGGAGGCCAATTCACTGGATGTTTTCAAGAGAGAGTTAGATTTAGCTCGAAGGGCCAAATGAATCAAGGGATATGGGGGGAAAAGCAGGAACTGGGTATTGATTTTAGATGGTGGTGCTAGCTCGAAGGGTCGAATGGCCTACTCCTGCACCTATTTTTCTATGTTTCTATGTTCTCCGAATTTTCTTCCCAAATCCCCACTCTGCGAAGAAGTGGGCAACTATCTCCTCTCCGCAGCAGCCGTCCCGAGGGCAGCGTGCATTGGTAGTAAGATTCTGACGGTGCAGGAAGGATCTGACTGGTAGGGGCCCTCTCACCCACCGCCAAGCAAGGTCACGGTTCTTGTTGGTGAGTTCTGGTGATGAGGCGTTTCTCCAGACAAGCTGGTGGATTCAGGACAGGTGCCATAATCCTCTACTTGGAAAGGACGATCCCCCTTGGACATGGAGGGTCAACTCCATCAGCCCTTCCATATCTGGGGAGGCAGACACCACGGTCAGTAAGGATGGGCAGCTGTTTCTCTCGCCACAGAGCAAGGTCAGCTCTCTCTTGTCTTCACGTTCTACAGAATGGACGCTATGAATCATATTTTTTCAGTTTGAAGCTTGAAGTTACCCACATTAAAGATTCAGAGCTGAAGTGAAGGATCCGATCGTCAGGCACTTCAAACGGAGCTTGTATAACTTGCAGCATTTTGCTCTGGGTGTATCTTTCACTTTCAATTCACCTTTCTATCAGAGTGGAAGCTCATGCATTAAGTTTATAACATGCGAGAGGTTACAGCTGTGTCCCCAGATGAATGACAGAACTGGGACTGATTCAAAAAGACACAATTCAATGTCAGAGTGGAGGACATTTTATTTTTAAATCTTTGGAGGGGAAATGTTCTTCTGCATTTTATGCTCTTTTTGGGAGATTGCAACATTTCGACCTCTATGACTAATGAAAGGGTTACATTTTTTGTGTCTTTGATCTCAGATGTACCAAAGTCAATAAATTAATTTCAAAATGTAGAAACAAGGAATTGCAGATGCTGGTTTATACACAAAAGGACACAAAGTGCTGGAGTAACTCAGCAGGTCAGGCAGCATCTCTGGAAAATATGGATCCGTGATATTTCGGGCCAAGACACTTCTTCAGACGTAATTTCAAAGTTTGTTCACTGTTGTAGTGTAGGAAATGTGGCAGTCAAGTTACGCAGAGCAAGTTCTTTCAAGCAATTGGTTGTTTTAATGTCTGAAGAAGGGTCTCGACCCAAAACGTCACCTATTCCTTTTCTCCAGAGATGCTGCCTGTCCCGCTGAGATACGCAAGGATTTTGTGTCTATCTTCAGTGTAAACCAGCATCTGCAGTTCCTTCCTACACAATTGTTTTTACGTGTTCATAAAGGAATAAAAAGTTGCAGCCACGGTTCCCAGGATAAACCCACTGTTCTTTGAAGTAGTGAAGTTAGATGTGTATGTCCATTTAACTGCCGAAAAAAGCACCTTCAACAACACAATACTCCCTCACTAGATTTGATTGAATTGATGAAAGATACAGCATTGAAACACCCTTCGGCCCACCAAGTCCATTCATCGATCACCCAGGATCCTGGGATATGACCAATCTTCCTGATTCAGCTGAGAATCTTCATGGGAGCTATCAGGCCATATATTAAATCATTCATTAAAAGTGTCCCAAACTGTTAAAGATTCTTGTGTAGGAAGGAACTGCAGATGCTGGTTTATACCAAAAATAGACACAAAATGCTGAACAAGCAGGATCTCTGGAGAAAATAAATAGGTGACATTTTAGGTCGGAATGCTTCTTCAGACTGTTAAAGTGTCTTTCTCTTTATTTTCCTGCAATGTAAAATTTTACAAGAGAACAATTTAGCAAAATATTTTTTTTAAAATCTATTGTAGCATATTTCATGTGGGATTGTTTTCTGTTTTTTTTTAATCATTATAGAGCTTTTCCAACCCAAACCCAAAAGAGTACTTAAGATCCCAAAATATATTTTCTCTAAGAGCACCACAGTGTATATTCCAGGCAAACAGTGGTGATAAATATTGTATAATAGATCACTATGATTGCTGCACTATTATAGCAGTTTATTGAATGTATTGCATTAAGGAAAAAGTACTGGGATCACAATCCCAGCTTTAAAACAGTGCATCAGTGAGTTTTGTAGTAAATTATTTAAAATATCTCTTTTGTGAATCTTGCACTTAGCTTACTGAAGAAATGACCTTCCCATTGAATTCTGTGGTATATTAGTGTATGTGTGTGAATGCTAGATCTTAGCTTTCTGTATGTTGTTTCAGGGAAGTCATTAGTCATGTTTTCCGAGTGTGTTTATGGAACTGGAACCCAATTAAAGTCACATAAACACCAGCACATAAAAAATGGATCTACTTTCCCCAGAGTTCTGCCCGGTCCAACTTAATGAGCTCCGTCCGGTGTGTGAAAATGTTACTAATACTGGTGAGGCAGGGAAGAGGAAACGGCTGATTGAGGTACAGCACAGAAACAGGCTCTTCGGCCCACCGAGTCTGCACCGACCAGCGATTCCTGCACATTAACACCACGCGATACACACCAGGGACAATTTTTTATATTTATACCAAGCCAGTTAACCTACAAACCTGTACGTCTTTGGAGTGTGGGGGGTAACTGAAGATCTCTGAGAAAACCCACTCAGGTCACAGTGAAAACGTACAAATGCCATACAGACATGTACCCGTAGTCAGTATCGAACCCGGGTCTCTGGCGCTGTAAGGCAGTAGCTCCACGCTGCGCCACCGTGCCACCCTTCAGGCAGTTAGGCAGAGGTTGAGATGTGCTTGTTTGGTGTCGTGTGAGGATGTTACACAAGGATTGTGACCAAGAACTTGGGGACATGTTATAAGGAGAGACTAGAAAGACTGTTTTTTTCCCCCCTGGAGGGTAGGGGGTTGAGATGTGACCTTATAGGGATTTATAAAATCATGAGGGGAACAGATTAAATGAATGGTCATAGTCTTTTCCCCACATAGGGAAATCTAAACCTAGATAAGCATACGATGAGCGTTTGAAGGTACTGGGCCTGTACCCGCTGGAGTTTAGAAGGATGACAATAGACAATAGACAATAGGTGCAGGAGCAGGCCATTCGGCCCTTCGAGCCAGCACCGCCATTCAATGTGACCATGGCTGATCATCCCCAATCAGTACCTCGTTCCTGCCTTCTCCCCATATCCCCTGACTCCGCTATTTTTAAGAGCCCTATCTAGCTCTCTCTTGAAAGCATCCAGAGAACCTGCCTCCCTCTGAGGCAGAGAATTCCACAGACTCACCACTCTCTGTGAGAAAAAGTGTTTCCTCGTCTCCGTTCTAGGGGACACCTCATTGAAACTTACCGTATAGTGAAAGGCCTGTATAGAATGAATGTGGAGAGGATGTTTCCACTAGTGGGGGGAGTCTAGGGTCAGAGGCCATATCCGCGGAGTAAAAGGACATACCATGAAATACCATTGGAATTCATTGCCACAGACGACTGTGGAGGCCGTCAATGGATATTTTTAAGGCAGACTTTGAAAGATTCTTGATTAGTATGGGTGTCAGGGGTTATGGGTCGAAGGCAGGAGAATGGGGTTGAGAGGGAAAGATAGCTCAGCCATGATTGAATGGGGGAGTAGACAATGGGCCGAATTACCTTATTCTGCTCCTAGAACTTATGAACTGATGAACTTAGATGGTATACCCTGTTAAGGTGAGTGAGAAAATATTTAAAGGCAACCTGAAGGGCAACCTTTTCACACAAAGGACAGTGGGTATATAGAATGAGCTGCCATTGGAAGTGATAAAGACAGGTACAATTACAATGCTTTAAAGACATTTGGATAGAATGGTAGAAAGGTTGAGAGCGATATGGTCAAATTCCGATAAATGAGAACAGCTCGTGTAGGCAAATTGATCAGCATGGACAAGTCAGGTCGATGGGCCTTTTCCATTCTGTATAACTCCATGGGGCTGCCGAAGAAGTAGGCACAAGGAACTGCAGATGCTGCTTTACAAAAAAAAGACACAAAGTGCTGGAGAACTAGCTGCACCCATGCAAGCCCATTACTGAGATTCAATGAAGAATCAGACTCTACATCGACTGCTGGAGTAACTCAACGGGTCAGGCAGCATCTCTGGAGAACGTGGATAGGTAACCCCTATTATAGTCTGAAGAAGGGTCCCGACCTGAAACACCTATCCATGTTCCCTTCGGGTCTCTGCGGCATCATTCTCTGTTCTCATTTCTACCAGCCTGCCACTCAATAAGATCCTAAAACTGCAATGATAAATTAAACTAATGTGGAAAGCTGTGGAAGATTTTAGACCATTCCCTTTCTGTTCTTTATTCACTCACTGTTTGACAGCTAGCTCCCTCTTGTGCATGGTCAGTGAATGGCTTCTTCTGGTAGAAGTTGATGCAATTATGAGGCAAAGATAGGGTGGGCAATCAGAACCTTTTTCGCAAGGTGAAAACATCAAAACCTTTGGTCGTAGCTTCAAGGTGAAAAGAGTTGTGCAGGGCAGGTTTTTTACGTATAGAGTCGTGCTCTCCATTGTCCGCTCCAGGTTGTAGCTTCCTTCCATCACGGGTATTGCGGGATCAGGGACATGATGAGAGGTGATCTTATAGAGGTGTATAAAATCGTGAGAGGAATAGATCAGGTAGATGCACAGGGTCTCTTGCCCACAGTGGGCGAATCAAGTACCAGAGGACATGGGTTTAAGGTGAAGGGGAAAAGATATAATAGGAATCTAAGGGGTAAGCTTTACACACAAAGAGTGGTGGGCTGCGTGGGCGCTCGGAACAAGCTGCCAGAGGAGGTCGTTGAGGCAGGGACTATCACAATGTTTAAGAAACATTTTGACAGGTACATGGATAGGACAGGTTCAGAGTGATATGGGCCAAATGCAGGTAGGTGGGTCTAGTGTGCAGTAGATGGGACATGTTGGCCAGTGTGGGCAAGTTGGGCCGAAAGGCCTGTTTCCATGTATAACTCTATGACTACGATACAATCCTGAAATCTCAATTCCCTTCAATGGCAGAAGTAAGAAATTCTCCCCAGTCAGTAATCTTTGGACACACCTACATCCTGATGTATTTTTGCCTTTAAGGAACGAGAAAATGGATGCAAAAGGAAACTGCATATATAATAATCAAGACCAATGATTTGTTACTTTTTCTGAAAAATTGACAGAATCAGGGAACTCAATCCCAAAAATACTTTTGAAAATCTTAGAATACACTGTAATAAATTGCATCTTCACTTATTCTGTCACCTTACATTAGTAATTCTAATAATGTTACTCCTGCTGTGTTATTCTTCATATTGAATTCTTGAGAGAAGGGTCATTTAAAATGTCAGATCCTTTTACTTTTCGATTTTTAGCCAAGCAGCAAGAAAGAACAGATATTGAAAACTGTTCGACCTTTCAAATTCTATAGAAAGCGCTTCGAAAAATCTTTTAAAAGTTCAAGAACTTTGATGTAATTTCACTCTTCAGTAAAGCAGAACATTTCTCAACTACCGTCTTTTTTGTGAATTTGAGATATTATAGATCGTTACAAGTGGTTATTAAATGATCTTAGGAAATGAGTGCAATACATTTATTTGGCACCCATTTTCGAGATGCTCTACATCTGACTTTCAGGCCGTTCTGTCACTTTATCATCCCGAAACAAAAATCCATCAAGGTCCACCATCTGTATTGAACCCTTCTGCTATCTAGCCACTACTATATTCGCTCCTTACATAGAATTAAAATGATATAAGCATAACTCTGGCAAAAGCATCTACAGATATTAAACCATTCATTTATGCCATTGTTCCCGATGTTGGGGGAGTCCAGAACCAGGGGCCACAGTTTAAGAATAAGGGGTATGTCATTTAGAACGGAGATGAGGAAAAACGTTTTCACACAGAGGGTTGTGAATCTGTGGAATTCTCTGCCTCAGAAGGCAGTGGAGGCCAATTCTCTGTATGCTTTCAAGAGCACTTAAAGATAGCAGAGTCAGGGGATTTGGAGAAAAGGCAGGAATGGGGTACTGAGTGTGGATGATCAACCATGATCACAGCGAATTGCGGTGCTGGCTCGAAGGGCCGAATGGCCTACTCCTGCACCTATTGTCTATTGTAACCGGAGCATCCGGTGTAAACCCTTTATCACAAGGAGAAGCTGCAAACACCATACAGACCACACCTAACGTCACGATTGAACCCGGGTGTCTGGCGCTGTGAGGCAGATATCAATAGATATGCATGTTTTAAAAAACCATCAAGATTCAGTATTTCAGAAATACTTCCCAATAAAATGCCGCTCGGCTGAAAGATGAGTGAGAGCAGAAGTGAACAATTGAACAAAGCCTACTTTGTACGGTGCTCCATGTTGAGTAGCAAGCGTAATTCAACACCACTTAGAGATGACCAAGTTCACAAGACAATTGCACATTAGTGGAGGCAAACTGCCAAGGAAACATGTTTCTACCCAAAACACCCATTGCATTGAACATTGAAATGTGTTTTTTTTTTCAACGATTCTTTATTGTCACGTATGCACTGCACAGTGAAATTCTTTTTGCACAGCTCACACATGCATATTGTGATGCCATTTACATTAAGTTCAAAGTCCAGGCCACACTCTCGATGCTCTGGATCGGCTACAGAGGCCCGAGAGCCGTTGGAGTGGTTGCAGAGGGAGGAGCTACACCCGAGCGGTAGGAGTTAAAGTGGAGCGCGGGGCTTGCTTCTTACAGAGGCCCGAGAGCCGTTGGAGAGGTCGGTCGCAGAGGGAGGAGCTACACCCGAGCGGTAGGAGTTAAAGTGGAGCGCGGGGCTTGCTTCTTACAGAGGCCCGAGAGCCGTTGGAGCGGTCGCAGACGGAGGAGGAACCGAAATCTGTAACGTTCCAAGTTCCACTCGCACTTCAAAAACAAGTGGGCTTAAGGAAGCCGCTGATTGGTGGAAGCAGACAAGAGGGAGCAGCTGATTGGGAGTCAGATCCCTGCTGATTGTACTGTATTGTAGCAGTTTGTTTTCTATTGTATCCAGGGTAAGGGGAGTATGAGGGCCAGGGCAGTTTACTGTTCTGGATGTCAGATGTGGGAAGTCATGGAGTCTGATAGCCCTCCAGACGTCCACATCTGTGCCAGGTGTATCGAGATGGGGCTCCTAATGGACCGTATTAGGAACCTGGAGCAGCAGCTCGATGACCTCCGTCTGGTCAGGGAGAGCGAGGAAGTCATTGAGAGGAGTTACAGGGAGGTGGTCACTCCAAGACCACAGGAGGCAGGCAAGTGGATCACGGTTGGGAGAGGCAAGGGGCACAGGCAGGGACTAGAGAGTACCCCGGTGGCTGTACACCTTGACAATAAGTACTCCTGTTTGAGCACTGTTGGGGGGGACAGCCTACCTGGGGGTAGCGACAGCGGCCGGTCCTCCGGTATAGAGACCGGCCCTGTTGCTCAGAAGGGTAAGGAAAAGAAGAGGAGGGCAATACTAATAGGGGACTCTATAGTTAGGGGGTCAGACAGGCGATTCTGTGGACGCAGTCGGGAGACCCGGATGGTAGTTTGCCTCCCTGGTGCCAGGGTCTGTGATGTCTCTCAACGTGTCCAAGATATCCTGAAAGGGCAGGGAGAGGAGCCCGAGGTCGTGGTACGTATAGGTACCAATGACATAGGTAAAAAAAGAGAAGAGGTCCTGAAAGGAGAATTTAGGGAGTTAGGAGGGGAGTTAAAGAGAAGGACAGCAAACATAACAATCTAGGGATTACTGCCTGTGCCACGCGACAGTGAGAGTAGGAATGGAGCGAGGTGGAGGATAAATGCGTGGCTGAAGGACTGGTGCAGAAGGCAGGGATTCAAATTTCTGGATCATTGGGACCTCTTTTGTGGAAGGTGCGACCTGTACAAAAAGGATGGGTTACACTTGAACCTGAGGGGGACCGATATCCTGGCGGGGAGATCTGCAAAGGCTACTGGGGAGACTTTAAACTAGAATGGTTGGGGGGACATCATCTGTTCTGGACTTTATAAACTCCACCATCAACAGTGTCACCTCCCTCAAACAGGTGACCATATTCCCGAATCAGAAGCCATGGATGAACAGCGAGGTCAGGCTACTGCTGAAAGCACGGGACACCGCTTTCAGGTCAGGCGATGCCCGAGCCTATAGTTCATCCAGGGCTAACCTGAAGAAGGGCATAAAGAAGGCCAAGCACTGCCATAAACTCAGGATTGAGGAGCACTTCAACAACAACTCCGACCCCCGACGCATGTGGCAAGGCATCCAGGCCATCACGGACTTTAGACCCACCAACACCACCCCCACATCCAGTAACGCCTCCTTCCTTGAGGAGCTCAACCACTTCTATGGCCGTTTCGATAGGGACAATCGGCAGTTGGCCATCAAGGCGGTGCTCCCTGCCGATCACCAGCCCCTCTCACTCACCCCCTTCGACGTGTACGTGGCACTGAGTAGGACTAATGCACGTAAGGCTGCTGGCCCCGACGGCATCCCCGGGCGCGTCCTCAGGGCCTGTGCTGCGCAGCTGACAGACGTCTGGACTGACATCTTCAACCTGTCACTTGCCCAAGCAGTTGTGCCCACGTGCCTTAAATCCACCTCCATCGTGCCGGTGCCAAAACACTCCACTGCGGCAAGCCTCAACGACTTCCGCCCAGTTGCACTTACTCCCATCATCGCCAAGTGCTTCGAGAGGCTGGTCCTGGCACACCTCAAAGGCTGCCTACCCCCCACGTTGGATCCCTATCAGTTTGCCTACCGCAAGAACAGGAGTACGGAGGATGCCATCTCAACGGCACTTCACTCCGCCCTCTCCCACCTCGACAACAGAGACACTTACGTAAGAATGCTGTTCATCGATTACAGCTCAGCATTCAACACCATCATACCCTCTAAACTGATCACCAAACTCGGTGACCTGGGCATCGACCCCTCCCTCTGCAACTGGATACTGGACTTTCTAACCAACAGACCCCAGTCTGTTAGGTTAGACAAGCACACCTCTTCAACCCTCACCCTGAACACCGGCGTTCCACAGGGCTGTGTGCTGAGCCCCCTCCTCTACTCCCTCTTCACCTACGACTGCACACCTGTACATGGTACTAACACCATCATCAAGTACGCAGATGATACAACGGTGATTGGCCTCATCAGCAACAACGATGAGTCGGCCTATAGGGAGGAGGTCCAGCTCCTAGCAGCATGGTGCGCTGACAACAACCTGGCCCTTAACTCCAAGAAGACCAAGGAGCTCATTGTAGACTTCAGGAAGTCTAGGGGCGGCATGCACACCCCCATCCACATTAACGGGAGGGAGGTGGAACGTGTTTCCAGCTTCAGGTTCCTGGGGGTCAACATCTCCGATGACCTCTCTTGGACCAACAATACCTCAACTCTGGTCAAGAAGGCTCACCAGCGTCTCTTCTTCCTGAGGAGACTAAAGAAGGTCCATCTGTCTCCTCGGATTCTGGTGAACTTCTACCGCTGCACCATCGAGAGCATTCTTACCAACTGCATCACAGTATGGTATGGCAACTGCTCTGTCTCCGACCGGAAAGCACTGCAGAGGGTGGTGAAAACTGCCCAACGCATCACCGGTTCCTCACTCCCCACCATTGAGTCTGTCCAAAGCAAGCGTTGTCTGCGAAGGGCGCTCAGCATCGCCAAGGACTGCTCTCACCCCAACCACAGACTGTTTACCCTCCTACCATCCGGGAGGCGCTACAGGTCTCTCCGTTGCCGGACCAGCAGGTCCAGGAACAGCTTCTTCCCTGCGGCGGTTACACTACTCAACACTGTACCTCGGTGACTGCCAATCACACCCCCCCCCGGACACTCCTCCCACCAGGATTTATTAGATTTATTTATTTACTGCTCATATTAATGTCGCTCTTCTAGGGAGATGCTAACTGCATTCCGTTGTCTCTGTACTGTACACTGCACAATGACAATAAAGTTGAATCTGAATCTGAATCTGAATCGGAGGGACTCAAATAGAGAAAGCTATTAGACAGTGTGTGAGGCAGGAGGGAGAGAAGGAAAGCACTCAGACCCAACATGTAGGGGGGAAAGAAGAAAACAATAATAAACAGAGAATAAGAGGTGGTGGGGTTCTTAAATGGGTGAGCAGAGAAACAGAGGGGTGTAAAATGCGGGCGGAAGCAATAGGTAGCAAGGTGAAAAGTAAAAGTGGCAGGCAGACAAATCCAGGGCAAAAATTAAAAAGGGCCACTTTTCAACATAATTGTATAAGGGGTAAGAGCGTTGTAAAAACAAGCCTGAAGGCTTTGTGTCTCAATGCAAGGAGCATTCGTAATATGGTGGATGAGTTGAACGTGCAGATAGCTATTAATGATTATGATATAGTTGGGATCACGGAGACATGGCTCCAGGATGACCAAGGCTGGGAGCTGAACATCCAGGGATATTCAATATTCAGGAGGGATAGAGAGAAAGGAAAAGGAGGTGCGGTAGCGTTGCTGGTTAGAGAGGAGATTAACGCAGTGGAAAGGAAGGACATTAGCTTGGAGGATGTGGAATCGGTATGGGTAGAGCTGCGAAACATTAAGGGGCAGAAAACGCTGGTGGGTGTTGTGCACAGGCCACCTAGCAGTAGTAGTGAAGTTGGGGATGGCATCAAACAGGAAATTAGAAATGCGTGCAACAAAGGCAAAACAGTTATAATGGGTGACTTCAATCTACATATAGATTGGGTGAATCAAATTGGCAGGGGTGCTGAGGAAGAGGATTTCTTGGAAAGTATGCGGGATAGTTATCTAAACCAACATGTAGAGGAACCAACGAGAGAGCAGGCTATTCTAGACTGGGTATTGAGTAATGAGGAAGGGTTAGTTAGCAGTCTTGTTGTGCGTGCCCCCTTGGGCAAGAGTGACCATAATATGGTTGCGTTCTTCATTAGGATGGAGAGTGACATTGTTAATTCAGAAACAACGGTTCTGAACTTAAAGAAAGGTAACTTTGAGGGTATGAGACGTGAATTGGCCAAGATTGACTGGCAATTAGTTCTAAAAGGGTTGATGGTGGATAAGCAATGGAAGGCATTTAAAGACTGCATGGATGAACTACAAAAATTGTTCATCCCAGTTTGGCAAAAGAATAAATCAGGGAAGGTAGTGCATCCGTGGATAACAAGGGAAATCAGGGATAGTATCAAAGCAAAGATGATGCGTACAAATTAGCCAGAAAAAGCAGCATACCAGAGGACTGGGAGAAATTCAGAGACCAGCAGAGGAGGGCAAAGGGCTTAATTAGGAAAGGGAATATAGATTATGAAAGAAAACTGGCAGGGAACATAAAAACTGACTGCAAAAGTTTTTATAGATATGTGAAGAGAAAGAGATTAGTTAAAACAAATGTAGGTCCCTTGCAGTCAGAAACAGGTGAATTGATCATGGGGAACAAGGATATGGCAGCCCAATTGAATAACTACTTTGGTTCCGTCTTCACAAAGGAAGACATAAATAATCTGCCGGAAATAGCAGGGGGCCGCGGGTCAAAGGAGATGGAGGAACTGAATGAAATCCAGGTTAGTCGGGAAGTGGTGTTGGGTAAATTGAATGGATTAAAGGCCGACAAATGTAACCCCACTTTTTAAGAAGGGAGGGAGAGAAAAAACGGGGAATTACAGACCAGTTAGTCTAACATCGGTAGTGGGGAAACTGCTAGAGTCAGTTATTAAAGATGGGATAGCAGCACATTTGGAAAGTGGTGAAATCATTGGACAATGTCAGCATGGATTTACGAAAGGTAAATCGTGTCTGACGAATCTTATAGAATTTTTCGAGGATGTAACTAGTAGAGTGGATAGGGGAGAACCAGTGGATGTGTTGTATCTGGACTTTCAGAAGGCTTTCGACAAGGTACCACATAAGAGATTAGTATACAAACTTAGAGCACACAGTATTGGGGGTTCAGTATTGATGTGGATAGAGAACTGGCTGGCAAACAGGAAGCAAAGAGTAGGAGTAAACGGGTCCTTTTCACAATGCCAGGCAGTGACTAGTGGGGTACCGCAAGGCTCAGTGCTGGGACCCCAGCTATTTACAATTTATATTAATGAGCTGGATGAGGGAATTGAAGGCAACATCTCCAAGTTTGCGGATGACACTAAGCTGGGGGGCAGTGTTAGCTGTGAGGAGGCTGCTAGGAGACTGCAAGGTGATTTGGATAGGCTGGGTGAGTGGGCAAATGTTTGGCAGATGCAGTATAATGTGGATACATGTGAGGTTATCCACTTTGGTGGCAAAAACAGGAAAGCAGACTATTATCTAAATGGTGGCCGATTAGGAAATGGGGAGATGCAGCGAGACCTGGGTGTCATGGTACACCAGTCATTGAAAGTAGGCATGCAGGTGCAGCAGG
This sequence comes from Malacoraja senta, assembly GCA_038087875.1. Classification (NCBI taxonomy): domain Eukaryota; kingdom Metazoa; phylum Chordata; class Chondrichthyes; order Rajiformes; family Rajidae; genus Malacoraja; species Malacoraja senta. Next base: position 43,467,195 of record CM075984.1, read on the forward strand.
CAGTGAAGAAAGCGAATGGTATGTTAGCTTTCATAGCAAAAGGATTTGAGTATAGGAGCAGGGAGGTTCTACTGCAGTTGTACAGGGTCTTGGTGAGACCACACCTGGAGTATTGCGTACAGTTTTGGTCTCCAAATCTGAGGAAGGACATTATAGCCATAGAGGGAGTGCAGAGAAGGTTCACCAGACTGATTCCTGGGATGTCAGGACTTTCATATGAAGAAAGACTGGATAGACTTGGCTTATACTCGCTAGAATTTAGGAGATTGAGAGGGGATCTTATAGAAACGTACAAAATTCTTATGGGGTTGGACAGGCTAGATGCAGGAAGATTGTTCCCATGTTGGGGAAGTCCAGGACAAGGGGTCACAGCTTAAGGATAAGGGGGAAATCCTTTAAGACCGAGATGAGGAAAAACTTTTTCACACAGAGAGTGGTGAATCTCTGGAACACTCTGCCACAGAGGGTAGTTGAGGCCAGTTCATTGGCTATATTTAAGAGGGAGTTAGATGTGGCCCTTGTGGCTAAAGGGATCAGGGGGTATGGAGAGAAGGCAGGTACGGGATACTGAGTTGGATGATCAGCCATGATCATATTGAATGGCGGTGCAGGCTCGAAGGGCCGATGGCCTACTCCTGCACCTATTTTCTATGTATCTATAGAAACATAGACATAGAAACATAGAAAGTAGGTGCGAGAGTAGACCACCAGGCCCATCGAGCCCGCACCGCCATTCGCTCATGGCTGAACACTAAACAGACACCCTTACCCACAAACAGTAGACACAAGACACAGAACACAAGACACTACCCTCCCCTTTATATCGCTATCACCCCTCTCCACCCCAAGAACCGTGTGATCTCCTGGGGGAGGCAAAAAACCGGATAAAAACCCAGGTCCAATTCGGGAAAAAAATCCGGGAAATTCCTCTCCGACCCCAATCCAGGCGATCGACACTTGTCCAGGAGATCATTCAGGTCTTACTATACTAACCATACCTAGGTCCATATCCCTGCCCTCTCCCCGTAGCCCCTTATCCCCTTGGCAGCTAAAAAACCATCTATTTTAGACTTAAATATATTTAATGTTTCTGCTTCCACTGCTCCCTGGGGCAGTGAATTCCATAAATTAACCACCCTCTGGGTGAAGAAGTTCTTCCTCATCTCAGTTTTAAAAGAGCCCCCTCTTATTCTACAACTATGTCCCCTAGTTCTAGTTTCCCCGATCATTGGGAACATCCTCGGTGCATCCACCCGATCAAGGCCCCTCACGATCTTATATGTTTCAATGAGATCGCCTCTCATTCTTCTAAACTCCAAAGAGTAGAGTTCCAGCCTACTTAACCTTTCCTCATATGTCAATCCCCTCATTGCAGGAATTAATCTTGTAAACCTTCGCTGCACTGCCTCCAGGGCCAGTACATCCTTTCTTAAGTATGGACCCCAGAACTGTACACAGTATTCCAAATGTGGTCTCACTAATACTGTGTACAGCTGCAGCAAGACCTCTGTGTTTTTATACTCAATCCCCCTAGCAATAAAGGCCAAAACTCCATTGGCCTTCCTGATTGCTTGCTGCACCTGCATACTAACTTTTAATGATTCATGTACTACTACCCCTAGATCCCTTTGCGTTGCATTACAACGCAGCTCCACCTCATTTAGAAAATAACTTGCCCTATCATTTTTTTTCCCAAAGTGAATGACTTCACATTTATTAGTATTAAATTTCATCTGCCAAGTTGTTGCCCACTCACCTAGCTTATCTATATCCTTTTGCAGACTCTTCCTATCCTCCTCATCCCCTACTTTTCCTCCCATTTTTGTATCGTCCGCAAATTTTGATATATTACACTTGGTTCCCTCCTCCAAATCATTTATATAAATTGTGAACAACTGGGGTCCCAGCACCGACCCTTGCGGAACCCCGCTAGTTACTGGTTGCCATCCCGAGTATGAACCATTTATCCCCACTCTCTGCTTCCTATTTGTTAGCCAATCCTCTACCCATGCTAATATATTACCCCCAATCCCATAATTTTTTATTTTTAGCAATAGTCTCTTATGTGGCACCTTGTCAAAAGCCTTTTGGAAGTCCAAGTATACCACATCCACCGGTTCCCCTTTATCCACCCGGGTTGTTACTTCCTCAAAGAATTCGAGCAGATTCGTTAAACAGGACTTCCCCTTCACAAAACCATGCTGGTTCTGTCCGATGAAGTCATGTTTATCCAAGTGCCCCGTTAGTGTTTCTTTAATAATTGTCTCTAACATTTTACCCACCACCGATGTTAGACTAACCGGTCTATAGTTACCCGCCTTCTGTTTACTTCCTTTTTTAAATATAGGTGTTACATTGGCCATTTTCCAATCCACTGGGACCGTTCCTGCCTCCAGGGAGTTTTGGAAAATTATCACCAATGCATCCACAATCCCCACCGCTATCTCCCTCAAGACCCTTGGATGTAATCCATCAGGCCCAGGGGATTTATCCTCCTTCAGTCTCATTAATTTCCCTAATACCACCTCCTTGGTGATCTTAATAGTATTTAGCTCCTCCATTCCTACCGCCCCCTGTTTATCCAGCGTTGGAATATTTTTTGTGTCTTCTATGGTGAAGACTGATACAAAATACTCGTTTAATGCTTTTGCCATTTCCATGTTCCCCACCAACAACTCTCCAGTCTCACCCTCCAATGGACCAACGTTCACCTTAGCCACCCTTTTTCTTTTTATATAGCTATAAAAACTCTTACTATTAGTTTTTATGTTGTTCGCTAAATTCCTTTCATAGTCTATTTTCCCCGTCTTAATTAATCTCTTAGTTATTTTTTGCTGACCTTTAGATGCTTCCCAATCCTCTACCCTCCCACTATCTCTGGCTACCTTATATGCCCTTGCCTTCAGCCGAATACTATCCTTTATAGTTTTACTGAGCCATGGCTGACTGTTCTTTCCCTTACCCCTTTTTCTCTTCATAGGAATAAATTTTTCTTGAAGGTTATACAGTAGATCCTTAAACGTACACCACTGCTCATGTACCGTCTTATTCTTGAGTCTGCTATCCCAGTCAACTTTGATCAGCTCAGTCCTCATACCTTCATAATCCCCCTTATTTAGACTAAGTACCCTAGTCTGAGTTTCAACCTGCTCCCCTTCTATTTGAATATGGAATTCGACCATATTGTGGTCACTTGTTCCCAACGAGTCCCTAACTATGACATTTTTAATTAATCCTGCTTCATTACACAGGACCAGATCCAAGATTGCCTCCCCCCTTGTCGGTTCTGTGACATACTGTTCTAGGAACCCGTCTCTAATACATTCTATAAACTCTTCCTCTAGTCTACCCTGCCCAGTTTGGTTTGCCCAATTAATATGAAAATTGAAGTCCCCCATGATTACAGCAGTTCCCTTTTTACATGCGTCAACTATTTGCAGATTTATGTTCTGACTAACAGCGTCACAGCTATTTGGAGGTCTATAAATTACACCCACTAGTGTTTTTTTCCCCTTGTTATTCTCTATCTGTACCCAAGCTGTTTCACTATCCTGATCCTTCAACGCAATATCCTTCCTCTCTATTGCCGTTATTCCCTCCCTTATTAAAAGGGCCACCCCTCCTCCCTTTCTTTCCTGTCTATCTTTTCTAATTGTCGAGTACCCCTCTATATTTAACTCCCAATCCTGATCCCCTTGCAGCCATGTCTCCGTAATGGCCACGATATCATAACTATATATACTTAATTGCACCGTTAATTCATTTATCTTATTTCGAATACTCCGTGCATTTAGATACAGCACTTTCAGATGATTTTTACTACCCTTCCTTTCTGTTTTTGCCCCTTTTACATCTAGAGCTTTATCTTCACACATTCTGGATCCTCCTGTCACATTTTGATTTTCCGTTTCCCCACTGATACCCTGCTCTATTTCCTCTACCCCTGCCGTTATTACCCCCCTTGATACCTCCCCCCCGCTACTTAGTTTAAAGACCTCTCTACTGCCCTAGTTATATGATTTGCCAGGACCCCTGTCCCAGCACCGTTCAGGTGAAGTCCGTCCTTACAGAACAGATCCCCCCTGTCCCAGTACTGGTGCCAGTGGCCCAAGAAACCAAACCCATTTTTCCCACACCAGTCTTTGAGCCACGCATTCAGCTTTTTAATTTTTCGTACCCTCGCCGATTTGGCCCGTGGCTCAGGTAGCAATCCGGAGATCAGTACCCTCGAGGTTCTGCTTTTTAATTTATTCCCTAACTGCTCAAACTCGTTCAGCAGATCCTCCTTCCTCGTCCTTCCTATGTCATTGGTCCCCACATGGACCACGACCACTGGATCCTCCCCCTCACTCTGCAAATTTCTCTCCAGCATCGCAGAGATATCCTTAACCCTAGCACCGGGTAGGCAACACAGCCTTCGGGACATGTTCTGCTGGCCGCAGAGAACCTTATCTACCCCCCGAATAATACTATCCCCTATCACAACGGCATTTCTTCTAACTCCCCCCTCTTGAATGGCCCCCTGATCCACGGTGCTGCAGCCAGGTTGCTCATCCCTCCCACAGCCCCTGATCCCGTCCTCACATTGAGTAAGAGCCTCGGTCATGCTCGTCAGGGACAAGGGCTGTGGCTCCTGCCGCATCTCCTCCTGGTTCCCCCTACCTGCCTCGCTTATGGCCACACCTTCCTTTCCCTGCTCACTAACTACTGAATTAGTTAAACTGGTCGGTGTGACCATCCCCTGGCACAAAACATCCAGGTAATACTCTCCCTCCCTGATGCACCGCAGCGTATGAAGTTGGGTCTCCAGCTCATCAATGCGGAGCTCGAGTTCCGCTAGCCTCAAACACTTACTGCAGCTGTAGGGATCATCTACATCAATGGTGTCGACAATTTCCCACATCTCACAGTATTGGCACATCTCCTGGCCGCCCATCTTATATAAGTAATTAACTGGTCCTATTAAGAATCCCCTACCCGGATTACTGTAATTAAAACACCCCTTATTTATATAATCCTACCTCCTATAAATGGGAAAGTACTTACCCCAGCCGTAAATTACCTACTGGTTTGGCTGTCTAGTGGTAATTCCGTCCGCTCTTTCTGTCTGGTCCACTGCTCCCTTGCAGTGCGTGGCCTACCTCTTAGCCCCTGTTAGCCTCTCGAGCCGCGGCTCCGTCCTTCCTCCCTCGGCGACAGCCCGGGCCGCACCCAAGCTGCTGCAGGGTCTCCTCCGTCGCCCTCGACCAGCTCGGCCCAGGAAACCGACGTCCCTCTCCTCGCCCGACCGCCTCCCGGTGGTGCCTCCTGCAGCCGACCTTGAAGGCGCTGGAGCACGTTTGCCAACTGGCCTGTAATAGTCGGGATATCCCGTATATTGGGCTAAATTGGTTTGTCCCATACAGGACCGCCCTTGTCCCCGTATTTGACTGCTACTACTCGGGTTGAGGGGACTGTCAGGTCGGAGCGCCGCGTCCGGCTCCGCCTCACCCATCCAGACGTAGTGCAGCCTATGGAGTGCAGCAGCAGCGCCTCACCCGTGGCCCCGTCGCTCGGCAGCCCGCCCAGCTGTCAGACCTTCGGACCTTCGCTTACTGCCGACACCACCACCTCTCCTTCTCATGGCCGATCGTCAGTTCATGAGTTGGATGGGGTGCCGGACATTACGTGCAGCAGAACACAAAGTCCAGCTGGTGGGCCAGCTGAGGGGTTTTGGCACGGGCCGCGCGATGTTGCACGCAAAGTCTGGCGCCCAGACCAAAACTCCACAGCTGGCCTGCCGGCTGGGCTTTGTGTGCAGTCCCGCACCCGGGCCAACTCATCATTCACCCAGCCATGGCCGAGTCGGACAACGAATTGGCGTCGGGAATTTGTCCCTTATTTTTGACCTTTTGTCCCTTATTTGGGAGTGAGAAAGTTGGCAACCCTACACTGGAGGCAATACCCTGGTCCCTCTCCAACCTGTCCACTCCTCAATTGATTGAAGTGGAAATAAAAAAGAGTTTCATGTAACTTAGACTGGTTGCGTATGTGGTTTAGATGCCCACGGGATTTACTAAACCTTATGTCCTGTACCACAGCAAACCATGTGGCTGAATTTCTTATTGAATGAAAAAATTACAGCTGAGTTTGAGTTGAAATTAAAATCACAGCCTACTGATCCACCCCCACTCCCACCCCCTGAGAATCACAATGGAAGGCTACTTGCGGGCATTGAAGACATTTTCTATAAAAGAGCTGTTAGAATTTCAGACAAATTATCTTTCTGTTCTTCCTGAAACTTCTTTCAATGCACAGACCTGGAGTATTGCTGCATGCATAACCTGTCCCTGCAGCGCCACACTGTGGCTAGAATAGATAACAACTCTTGGAAAATCATATCTTCATTTTTTGATCATGTTCATAAGAGATAGGAGTAGAATTAGGCCATTCGGCCCATCAAGTCTACTCTGACATTCAATAGCTGACCTGATTCTCCTGTCTTCTCCCCATAACCTCTGACACCAGTACTGATCAAGACTCTATCCATCTCTGCCTTAAATATATCCACTGACTTTGCCTCCACAGCCTTGTGCGGCAAAGAATTCCACAGATTCACCACCCTCTGACTAAAGAAATCCCTCCTCATCTCCTTCCTAAAAGAACGTCCTTTAATTCTGAGGACCTGCAGTCCTCAACTCGCCCCTAATGGAAACATCCTCCCCACATCCATTCTATCCAAGCCTTTCACTATTCTGTATGTTTCAATGAGATCCCCCTCATTCTAAACTCCAGCAAATATAGGCCCAGTGACGTCAAACGTTCATCATATTTCAACCCACTCATTCCTGGGATCTAACGATCTAAATGGTCCAGCATTTCAACTTCGGCTATTGTGTGAGTTGGAGGAGATTATGTGGATTGTGGTGGAGCCACCTTGTCCTTTGGTGCCTTGTCCTTTTTGTTAGTATCATCAATAAAGTATCATTGAATCATTGCATTGAGTCATTGAGAATCATTGAGCCTGAAGGTTTGTCAAGTGTTGTCGGAATTTCCCGAATGATTAACAGTTCATCTTGTAGATGGGATACATCCTGCATTCACTGTTGATGGTGGAAGGAATGAATAGTTAGCATAGTGGATGGGGTTACAATCAAGTGGCTGCTTTCTACTTGATGGTGTTGAATTTCTTCAATGTTGTTGTGGATGTCCTTACTCAGGGAAATGGAGAGTATTTCATTATGTTACTGATTTGTGCCTTATAGATGATGGATGGAAAGGTCTTTTGGTGTTAAACACTCACCATTGGATGCCCAGCCTCTGACCTGCCTTTGTTGTTATTATATTTATATTACTTTTCCAGTTGTGTTTCTGGTCAAAGATGACTCTCAGGACATTGATGCTGGGGAAGAGGGTAATGGTAATCCCATAAATGCTTTGAGTAGGACTCTTTCTTGTTGGAGACTCGCAATCATGCCATATAATGTTATTTGCCTCATTTGAGTGCATGTCTGAATGCTGTACGGGACATTGCATTTAGAAGGCAGACCACAAAATGCTGGTATAACTCTGCAGGACAGGCAGCATCCAGAAGGAATGGGTGACATTTTGGGTCAAGACCCTTCTTCATGAGTCTGAACCGCATGCAATTGATATCTAAATCTTCATTCAATCTTGGGTCAGATCACAGCTCTGCAATCAGCAAAGCTCCCCACTAGTTACATCAAAGATGGAAGGTCAATCATTGGTGGAGACAGCTGAAGAGAGCTGGGCAGAGAATACTGCCCTGGAAACAGTAGAAGTGTGATTCGACTCCAACAGCCACAACCATCTTCCCCTGTGTGAGCTAGCATTTCAACCATTGGAATGTTTCACGCTCAATGCCAAGTGTCTTCAGTTTCAGCAGGACTCCCTTGTGCCACACTCAGCCAAATGTGTCCATGTCATTGGCTGTCACTCTCACCTCACTATTAGAATTCAGCTCTTTGGTTCAAGTTTGGGCAGAGGCTATCATGAGGACCAATGTAGAGTGTTCCTGGTGAAACATGCTGGGCATCGGTGAGTTTGTTGTTAGTTTATAAATGCTGCTTGATAGAACTAGAGTCAGAGTCATGCAACATGGAAACAGGCCCCTCGGCCCAACTTGCTCACACCGACCAACATCAACACGTCTCATCTGCCTGTATTTGACCCATATCCCTCTATAGCTGTCCTATCCATTTACCTGTCTAAATGTTTCATAAACATTGTGATAATACCTGCCTCAAGTACCTCCTCTGGCAGCTCGTTCCATATTTAGACCTATGTCCTCTGGTTCTCGATTCCCCTACTCTGGGCAAGGGACTCGGTGTGTTTACCCAATCCATTCCTCTCTCAATTTTGTACATGACTGTTAATTTTGTGATGACGGCTTCCAGTACTTTGCAGATGATTAGACTTGATTGAATAGTAATTAGGCTAATTAAATTTGTCTTGCATTTTATGTAAAAGACCCACCAGGACAATTTTCCCGATGGCTAATTGATGGCACCAGTGTTGTTTCTGCACAAAAACAGCTTGGCTGGAGGGCATGGCTATTTCACCTGCTATGCTGTCTGGTTCTATTTATTTTGCATTGTCAGCACCTAAAGCCATTTCCTGACTATCATGTGGACTGACTCGGTTGGATTGAAGACTACCCACCACGCTGGTAGGAAAACTCTGGAGGAGACCGTTGGGTCATTTATTCCACACTTTTTGCTGACTAGACTTGTGAAAGCCTTTCTTGCTTTTTTTTGAAGATTTATTCAAGCTTCTCTCGCTTTTAGCAGCTCCTCATTGTGTCCCGTTGAGGATTTTGTAAGAGATTCTGTGTCTACCTTCGGTTTAACCCAGCATCTGCAGTTCCTTCCTACACATTTTGTAAGAGCTTTAATTGTTCACCATTTACAACTAATAGCCCTGTCCCACGGTGCGAGTTCATTCCAAGAGCTCTCCCGAGTTAAAAAAAAAAGAAACTCGTGGTAAGCACGGAGAATGAACGTAGCGGGTACGTCGGAGCTTGGGGACGTCTCTTAGCGCTAATGGCAGGTACTCGGGAAGACTCGCTAACAGCAGGTAAGCACGGGAAGACTCGTGAAGATTTTTCAACATGATGAAAAATGTCCACGAGCCCCGAGTACCGACGAGTGGCCATTACCGTAAATCTCCGAGTTTGAATCAGGGCAAACTCGGGAGAACTCTTGGAATGAACTCGTACCGTGGGACAGGGGTTTAAATGTAGCAAGACTGCAGCGCTTTAATCTGACCCAAGATTCGGTGAAGATTTATATATCAATTGGGTTTAACAGCTTAGTTTAAAAAAAAATGTTTTTGGACATAGTGTGGAAATAGGCCCTTTGGCCCAATGAGTCCTTGCCGACCAGCAATCACCCGCTCTACCCTACACACGCGGGACAATTTACATAAGCCAATTAACCTACCAAATTATATGTCTGGAGTGTGGAACGAAACCGGAGCACCTGGAGAGAACCTACATGGTCACAGGGAGAACGTACAAACTCCATGCAGACAGCACCTGCGGTGAGGAGTGAGCCCGGGGCTCTGGCATGGTAAGGCAGCAACACTACCGCTGAGCAACTTCATCAGATTGGCACTATTTTTAGTTATGCCTATTTTTTCCCTCTAGAATGCCCTTCTACAATCCTTATTGAGCTACGGGCAATCACAGAGTTTGACAGTGATGGCAGAGCGAGGGATTTGCTCAGATTGCAATAGTGCACATTTTTGCTGCTGCTGGTATGGAGCGACACGTCAGATCCAGATCTGTTTTGTTCCATTAAGGATCATGCACTTTTGCAATTTTTAAATAAACTTTATACGTATCTTTTAAAATACAATCGTGCTTCAACTGTTTTATTCTAAAACACCGAATGATATAAACACAATCAATACTGAAAATGTGGGTTTGAACTATTTTGTATGCATCACATATTTCCTCATTTAAATGATTACAAAGTAGCTGAACCATCCCGCCAACAACTAGAGAGTATCCCGAGCTACTATCTACCTCATTGGAGACCCTTGGACTATCTTTGATCAGATTTTACTGGACTTTATCACTTCATGTTATTCCCTTTATCATGTATTGTCTTTCCGCTAGTGGGAGTCTAGGACTAAAGATCATAGCCTCACAATTAAAGGACATTCTTTTAGGAAGGATATGAGGAATTTATTTAGTCAGAGAGCGGTGAATCTGTGGAATTCTTTGCCACAGAAGGCTGCGGAGGCCAAGTCAGTGGTTAGTTTTAAGGCTGAGATAGATTGTTGATTAGTACAGGTGTCAGAGGTTATGGGGAGAAGGCAGGAGAATGGGGTTAGGAGGGAAAGATAGATCTGCCATGCTTGAATGGCGGAGTAGACTTGATGGGCCAAATGGCCTAATTATACTCCTACTCCTTATGATGTGACAATAAACTAAACTCAAATAAATTTCAGTGTTTTGAGAAATCCAAGACATAATCACAATTTAATGGAGGAAATATACTATCAAAGAAGTGCCTTTAAAATTAGACTTTGTCTCCGAAATCAGTGGTCTTTGGAGACCGTTGATTTTTATAGCTGATGGATACTCTATGGTACAGTGGCTTGCAAAAGTATTCATACCCCTTGAACTTTTCCACATTTTATCACGTTACAACCACAAACGTAAATGTATTTTATTGGGATTTAATGTGATAGACCAACACAAAGTGGCGCATAATTGTGAAGTGGAAGGAAAATTATACATGGTTTTCAATTGTTTTTACAAATAAAAAACTGAAAAGTGTCGCGTGCAAAAGTATTCAGCCCCCTTTACTCTGATACCCCTAAATAAAATCCAGTGCAACCAATTGCCTTCAGAAGTCACCTAATTAGTAAAGAGTCCACTTGTGTGTAATCTAATCTCAGTATAAATACAGCTGTTCTGTGAAGGCCTCAGAGGTTTGTTAGAGAACATTAGTGAACAAACAGCATCATGAAGCCCAAGGAACACACCAGACAAGTCAGGGATAAAGTTGTGGAGAAGTTTAAAGCAGGGTTAGGTTATAAACAAATATCCCAAGCTTTGAACATCTCACGGAGCACTGTTCAATCCATCATCCGAAAATGGAAAGAGTATGGCACAACTGCAAACCTACCAAGACATGGCCGTCCACCTAAACTGACAGGCCGGGCAAGGAGATCATTGATTGGAGAAGCAGCCAAGAGGCCCATGGTAACTCTGGAGGAGCTGCAGAGATCCACAGCTCAGGTGGGAGAATCTGTCCACAGGACAACTATTAGTCGTGCACTCCACAAATTGGCCCTTTATGGAAGAGTGGCAAGAAGAAAGCCATTGTTGAAAAAAAGCCATAAGAAGTCCCGTTTGCAGTTTGCCACAAGCCATGTGGGGGACACAGCAAACATGTGGAGGAAGGTGCTCTGGTCAGATGAGACCAAAATTGAAGTTTTTGGCCTAAATGCAAAACGCTATGTGTGGTGGAAACCTAACACTGCACATCACCCTGAACACACCATCCCCACTGTGAAACATGGTGGTGGCAGCATCATGCTGTGGGGATGCTTTTCTTCAGCAGGGACAGGGAAGCTGGTCAGAGTTGATGGGAAGATGGATGGAGCCAAATACAGGGCAATCTTGGAAGAAAACCTGTTAGAGTCTGCAAAAGACTTGAGACTGGGGCAGAGGTTCACCTTCCAGCAGGACAACGACCCTAAACATACAGCCAGAGCTACACTGGAATGGTTTAGATCAAAGCATATTCATGTGTTAGAATGGCCCAGTCAAAGTCCAGACCTAAATCCAATTGAGAATCTCTGGCAAGACTTGAAAATTGCTGTTCAAATACACTCTCCATCCAATCTGACTGAGCTTGAGCTATTTTGCAAAGAAGAATGTGCAAAAATTTCAGTCTCTAGATGTGCAAAGCTGGTAGAGATATACACCAAAAGACTTGCAGCTGTAATTGCAGCGAAAGGTGGTTCTACAAAGTATTGACTCAGGGGGGCTGAATACTTTTGCACGCGACACTTTTCAGTTTTTTTATTTGTAAAAAAAAAATTTAAAAACCATGTATCATTTTCCTTCCACTTCACAATTTGCACCACTTTGTGTTGGTCTATCGCATAAAATCCCAATAAAATACATTTACGTTTGTGGTTGTAACGTGACAAAATGTGGAAAAGTTCAAGGGGTATGAAAACTTTTGCAAAGATCTTTCTATGGATTCAAAACTCAGGCAGCAGCATCATGGCGAGCGATCGATGAACTGCTGCTCAGTTTCATGACCGCTGGGTTGGCCTAAGCGAGCACTGGTTTTGGCTGAAAGTAGTTTGTCTAACTTGGTGCTTTGACTGAGATGAATAACAAAATATATGGTAGTCCTATTCTTGGAATCTCTTTGGTAATCTAACTTAATATCACATCCAAAGAGTCCGTTCTCTCCACAGCTGCGGCCTGACTCATTGAGTTCCTCTAGCACTTTTTTTGCGTTTTGCTTAAAGGTTCCAGTTTCTCAGGTTCCTTGTCTCTCTTCAGTATTGCACCTGATGTCACAGAATCTTCCAAACTGCATTGAAAATATATAACTAATATGCCTGTCCTTTATAAAGTCGATTTAAATAATTTAGTTAGAAATGTTGCCATTTTACAAATCTTGAATATCTTGCTGTCATGAATCATTTTTGTTTATTTTTTTACGTCCAAATCTACGCTGCTACACGCAAGATGTTCATTGTACCCAAACTTGTGCGTGACAAGATACTTGACTAAAAAACCACTCCAAATCATATCTACACTCATAGTTTGAATTTAGTTCATAATTCAAAATCTTTCATAGTAATAGTTTAATATGCTTTGCATATAATTTATGACAAAGGCTAGAAGATTACGATATCAAGGACATTTAAGAGAGAATGTCACCTTGGACACTGAAATCACACTCAATTAAATACAATAGTCCTAGTGTTCATTTTCAATTTTATTGACATCTCACAACATTCACAAATATACACAAAAATAGTTAAATGCTAAAACTATATAGGCAAAGTAAAAATTAGTTGCAAATCAGTTCAGTAGTGTACCAAATCCTGGCATCAAATTAGTATTTTTTCCCCCCATTATATCTCACTGAAATGTTTCCTACCTTTCAAAGTTAAGATATGCGTAATGAGTAACAGCTTGACCGATCAACGTTTGCGATACTTGCATGTAGGGGTTTGGGAATCTATTTTCTCTCTCCAAAAACAAATGCAATTGAGAACTGATTGGGGTTCATAATACAAATGTGAAAGCTACACATATTGGGACATGGACCATTCACAGTTTGCAAGCTTCAATTGTTTGAGAAACATAAAGTATAAATATTAGATTTTAGAAAATCTGTTCTCATCTAAAGTACACAGCTCAAGCAGAATTGTTTTACGTGGCAAATTTTGCTTAGAGCTGATCCTATCGTCCTAACGTTTTTGAATTTGGTAGTGAAATCAAACACAGTATGGAAACAACTCACTATGATAATTATTCCATTCACAGATTGTAAAATTAAAAATATCCAAATAAGGTTGGAAGCTAAGGTGGGAATGTGGACAAGGAGTGATGGCTCAGTTATTAAAATGTTATGGTTTCATTTGACTTAACCAACCTTTGCTGAATAAGAATTAGGTGCACACATTTGTTAATGGATTCTATGTACATAAAATATGTTATTTTTAGGTGAGGTGGTTCCCTCAAATATAGTACCAGATATTTCTACTGTAGCAATCGATATTTACGATATCTTGTGATATCTTTTAATAATTTCTAATGCAACATACACGCCCAAATCAAACTCTTTGTTTTCACCAATGTCTGCCAAATTGCTATTCATATATTAAAATAGTTTATTATTGCGTATTTTTGACAAATGTGAAGGTCCACATCACAACCATTTTAATGAATACAGTAACCGTTTTGAAATTAAAACAGCTGTTTCGCTCCACAAAAATGTCACTTAAGATATTTTTTCCAATACAGAAAATAGACATTTAATATTGCACTGAAGTGTTTATAGCCCACAATCACATGATCAGACATCCAGTGTTTGCTACTGCAAAACATTTTTAAATGTAGAACCGTCCAGAAATACATCTCGCAAAGTATTACCAAGAAAATTAACTGTAAACAATTCAATTTTTTGCTCAAGGAATGCATATAGTTACTTGATGCATTGTGTCCATTCAGATATTAGAAACCAATGACCAAAGCCTGTTACAAACATGTGAAAAATCAAAAGATTCAAACCATATGCACTAATTCACATGCACTATTAATTTACGTCTAAGATTCTGCTGGTGCTTGAGCTGTAGCCTTCAATCCTCATCGTCTATTAAACTATGCACCCCCCACTCATTTTCCCTTGTTCGAATGTTACTATACCCAACCCCCTGTTCACCTGCTCCACGTCCTCTTCAGTTGGAACCTTGTTACTGGCACAGACATTGTTCCATTACTCTGCTATGATTAGCTGACTAGAAATATTCTTCAGTGAACTGGGCCCCAAATAGTCTTGTCCTTCCTATGATGAACCATTCAACTACAGCCCATAGTCAATCCAGTTACTGCCCCCCCCCCCCCAAATAAATTTAGAAGCAAAGCAAATGGAGCCCATTTAAAGATTTATGAGAATTGTGATTCAATTGGCCTTGCATGCCAGTACTATTTATAAACTGACTAGCTTCTACTTGAATAGTTAGTAGATTAACTTAATTTGACCAAAATTGGATTAAAAAAAAGTATGATTGAACAATAGATCTACTTTAAACCTCACCACTTGAATAAGTCAACTCGAGTCAAACCATTGTAAAAAAATAAAATAAATGCAGGTACAAAATTCTGCATGCCTTGTGCCTTACTTTTACCAGTTTTAGAAATGACAATGTTTTAAGATGGAAAAGACAAATGAGTCATTTGCTTAAACGGTAGATTTCAGTAAATAATATAAATGTTAATTTACACTTAACAACATTCACCATGTTAGAAATTCCTTGGCATACAAAACTTTGGTAAATGAATATACCTATTTAATTCATGTATCAAAGTTTTAATATTTAAAATAGCGAGGACAAAATTCTTCATTTAAGTATTTGATCAGTACAAGTTATTAGAGGGTTAAAAAAAGCTCTGTTCATCCTCGAGACAACTGAAAACATATATGCAGTTAGGTTTATTTTAAAAATAGCCATTTATTTAGAACTTAAATTATTTTTGTTGTGCCCAGTCTTAGTAATTATCCCATAGAGAAAATGTTTCCAATTTCAAAGAAAGCTCATACTTAACAAATCCTGGCTTTCTCAACCTCGATAATGGTGGGACCATTGCCGACCTCTCAGAAATAAATAAGGAGACCACAGATGAAGACAGGACTATATTAACAAAATCAAGAGATATGATAAGAAAGCAGGAACTGGGTACTGATTTTGGATGATCAGCCAGGATCATATTGAATGGCGGTGCTGGCTCGAAGGGCCGACGGCTGCACCTTTATTTCTATGTTTCTAAATTGGAGGGCTTTGTTTTATGTAGAAATAATTTGGGAGAAATGTGGTAATAATTTCACATTAAATAAATTGGGTCACCGCTGTGGAAGTTTGGTAACCATTCCCCTACAATTGCTCACCAGATTTAGTTACTTCATGAACTGAGAGGAAAATGTTTCTATACTCTTGCCATCAGGTGGTGCCACAGGCCACAATACACAAACTCACTGGCATAGAGACAAAAGTGGGCACTTCAGCAAGACAGAGGGGGCACAGCATTTTTAGAACTATATTTCAGCAAGCGTCACTTCTTTCAAATGAGTGAGGGCACACTGCTCAGGTCCACTGTCTTTTATGCAGAAAAAGTAAAAAGACTGAAAAAGTTAAGTTTATTGGCAAAGGGACTGTTTCCAATCAATGTACCAGGCAGTCATTTTCCTTCCTCTTGATTTTGTACTCCTACTGGTATGTACCTGCATTATTCGAACACATTCTATGCTCACGTTTTGAGTTGAATTGTACCAGAACTTGAATAGACAATTTTTCCCCCCCATGTCAATCCTCTTAACTTCCACAGATGAACTGAGAAAAATACAAAAGAACATTTCACCCTGCAGATTTAATTTGGGATACTCTTATTGTTCAGTGAATTTCATTTAAGTTCATAAGTATTGGGACAAAATCTTAAAATTGCCCAATGAACTAAACAGAGAAAGATTTATCAGTAAACAGACATGGCATCCTTTTACTTTGGTCATCATTAAAATAAAACTACTAAAGTTCAAAGTCAACACTTGCACGTGGTGAAGTCATTATACTGTATGAACACCAAAAGTCAGTAAATCCAAATCCCCTGGATCAAACCTTCTTCTTACAAATTCTGGAGGATCTGAAAAAAATCATTGAATGAGAGGCATGTGTATGTGAACTTATAAATGCATTTTTGTGCAGCTATTTAAATTCATTAGCAACAGGGTAGTATACTGTATTGTAAAAGGCATGCAAGAATACCATGTACAATGCATACCAATAAAACCATGATAGCATTTTCTAATTCAATTTTAATCTTTTGCAATGTAAAGGCATCCAAAGCACACAAAGACTTAATGATTTTGTACAGAATATGTACATACTTTACTTGCACCCACAGATGCACTAAGCAAAAGGATCAAACACATTTTAGATCTGGAATTGAACAGCAGAGCCTTTGCAAAGCATCAGTCTAAGTTGGCATATTTATTTTAGATATACTGTAGCTTTTGGTGATCACAATTATAGGCATTGCCATAGAATTAAAATAAGATTGAAGCTGTGTCATCTGAGCCTAAGTGCAGACCAGGTTATGACACTCAGTTATGAGAAATGAATTAAGAAATGTAAAAGTAGCAATGCTCTAGGCATGGTAGTTCAACAGGAGCCTTGTGTATTTGAGATTCCGGATGTGAATTTATTTTCCCCATTACAAACAGGTGCAGATAACTAAATTTTATATTCACATTAATACTGCCTTGCTAGTTATTTTAAGTTATTCTGCTCTGGTACAACTTGTCAAATGCATTCAGACTTCCATCAGCTGCACTGAAAAATGACTTAATTGTAAACAAATTGTGTGCTCACGTCCGTCATTATCTAACTATTATCTTTATGAAGTAGCCAGATTATTATCCTTCTGTTTCTTAAACCATTAAAATGGTAAGTTTTGTGTCTGTTTACTCAACTTAACGGGATCTGGTATATGCATGACGATTTGGATAAGCAAGGTTGTGGCACATGGAAATAAGGGGAGATCATAGCACTTTTTCCAAGTTCCATAATATAATTAGAGGGAAAAACAAGGCAAGATACAATTTGGATATAACAATTTGTTCATCAGGATTCAACAATTGTAAAAACTGAAAGTTGCAAATACTTAAGAATATGCGACGATAGAAACTAAACTTTAAAAAAGGTACACAAATTATTACAGCGCAATTATGGATCTAGAAGCAATTGGTACTGCAAAATGCACAACTTCATGAACAGAAACCATTATAATTGAACAGACTTGTGAAAGATCTATTAGCCATTTTGATGATTTAAGAATTGAAACCATCAGGGAAAACAAAACCCACAAGGTATAAAGGCCACAAAGTGCTTGAAG
Organism: Malacoraja senta; assembly: GCA_038087875.1. Taxonomy (NCBI): domain Eukaryota; kingdom Metazoa; phylum Chordata; class Chondrichthyes; order Rajiformes; family Rajidae; genus Malacoraja; species Malacoraja senta. The sequence goes on from CM075984.1 coordinate 43,484,848, forward strand.
AAATGTTCAAGACAAAGCCACTTATTACAGCATAAAATTCAGATTTGAAACATAGTGGAGTATTGCATATTTCTGTTTCCTCTTCTAACATTAGCATCCTTTTTTGTAAGCATCTATAGGCTGTTTGGACAAACATAAGCATAATGTGATCATACTTATACATGTTGCTTTGAAGCAATTCTTAACACAGCCGATGTATCCCACAATAAGTATATGCACATTTTCTGTTTAAGGGGAACAGTAAACAAATCAATCTTAATTATCTTGCTTTACATCCATTAATCATACCTTACATGGCAAGTGAAGAAATCATAGAAACATTTGGAATTCATCAAAAAAAGGTGCAAATCAAGTTCAATTACATTTCTGCATTGTTGGGCTTTAGAGCAACAATGTTATGGTGCAGCATGTAATGTAGGAAAATTACAAGAACACAATTTTTCCGAGATAAATTCTTACGTGAGTATACTAGTATGCACTTGACGCAGTTTTAGGTTTATTCAAAATGTTGTAAATTAATTGCAAAACACACAACTAGAATGGGCTTCAATAATGAATGAAATTAAAACACTTTGCAAGTTTTCATTTTAGAAATTGTTCTGTGGAGGAGCTAATTTTGGAAAGGATTTCAACACAATAGTTTATTATTGGGAAGATTATGGGGAAAGTGTGCATGTAAAAAATAGTTTTGTATTATCAGTTAAGTGAAATAGCTGAAAATACATTTTTTATTACAAAGATACTTGACATCTCTTAAAATTGAAAGCACATTGATAAAAAAAATATTATAATGAAATATAACAGGATAATATATTTAGATTTGTTAAATGTTCCCCATTAAGTGGTGATTCTAGCTTATGTCATTGCCATGACTACAGGCAGCTCCTTGATCAGAGCAAGTTCTTTTCACAAATTGGACATTCTTCGTCTTAACAGCAGCTTAAATCTTCACAATTGATTCATCTTTCTCAGCATTACATTTATCTGGGGTTTCTGGTCCAGTCAAATCCTTTGGTCTTCAAGGTTTTTCACAATAAATCAACATTTTCTTTACCCATCGAGAAGGTAAACCACCAGTTCATAGGTGGCCATCATGATAGCAGTGTTTGGTATCTGTCTGACCAGATGGGTGATGAGACCACGATAAAGTGATCTGTAGCCTTCTTCAGATATTACTAACGAAAATGTCTGAAAAAACGATCTGTATTTTGTTCCTTCTTCTCGTAGTCTAGTTCTTATGACCTCTGTTTAAAAAAAAAGATATATAGTTGGTTAAATTATGATTTAAAAATTGTACACATTTACAATGGTATTACCAGTATTCATTTCACACGGAATTGTTGCACTTTGCAACTTCATTCTAGTAGCTTGGGCTGGAAATAAGATTTCCATTACAATTCTTTATTATAATATAGTTCATCAGTTCTAAATAAACCAACATCACAAAATATAGACGTTAATGGGAGGTATAATTTATTACTATGGGAACAGCACACAATAGACAATAGGTGCAGGAGTAGGCCATTTGACCCTTCGAGCCAGCACCGTCATTCAATGTGATCATGGCTGATCATCCCCAATCAGTACCCCGTTCCTGCCTTCTCCCCATATTCCCTGACGCCGCTATCTTTAAGACTGCAAAAATAGGTTATACTTCTGTCGTATTGGCATGAGATCAATACGACAAGACCATTTACAAATGTCTACTTAAGGAAATATATTGATGCAACAAAAGCAGTTCAGAGAGTTTACTCTATTAACAGCTGGAATGGGCAGGTGTTGAGAAATGGTTTAACAGCCTAGGCTCATACCTGCTGGGAGTTTAGATGAGTAGGAGGGGATGTAATTGTAGTGCAAATGATCCCGCGGGATCTCGACAGGATAGATTAGGAGAGGATACTTTCTCTTGTAGATAACCTACAACAAGGATGGTCTTTGTTTAAAATGAAGTGGTTCTACATTGAAGTCAGAGATGAGGGGATATTTTCTCTCCAGGTCCCAAGTGTCTGAAGAGTCTCGACCCGAAATGTCACCCATTCCTTCTCTCCAGAGATGCTACCTGTGTTACTCCAGTTTTTTGTGTCAATCTTATGCTTGAACCAGCATCTTCAGTTCCTCCCTACCCAAGTCTTTGAATATTTTTAAACCCGATCAGGCTAATTCTGGTTAAGTGATGCAGTGAAAAGTTAATGCAAATAAGATGCAGAGTTCAATGACAATCAAATCAGCCATGAACCTAAAAAGTATATATGTTCACAGTCGGTACGTACCGTGTGGATATGCTATACTGGTGGCACACGTTTTAGATGTTGCAGCAGCTAGCATCAAGGCTATAAAGTCAGAAGCATATTTTACAGAATCTTCCTCGGGATCCATATTTGAAGATGTCTTGGATTGCATCAGTCTTTGCTTTATGCTTTCATAAATTACAAAATGAATGACAGTCTCAGAGATGCCTGCATAGGAAGCCGACATTCCTCTATAGAAGCCTCTAATACCATCAGAGCGATATACTCTTCTCACACATTCAAAAGCACTCATCTGCGTTTCACCTCGGCTTCTGCAAAAAAAAAAAACTATTAACGAACAATTTACGCACACCATTTTGACATGTAACTCTAACTGCTCAATTCCCGCATAAGAGAACATGAATTACAACTACAGATAGATGTTAATTCTTCAACTGGTCTTGTACCCTTCCAAAACAAGCCAAAAGCGTATCCTCAACACTCAAAACATAATAACACAACAAACTGCAAAATGAAAGATCCATTTCAATGTATTAATTGTTTCAGGATGACAGTGAAAACAACACTTTCCCACGACTAAACAAAATCATACCAGTCCTGGTATGGACCAAGTCAGCAGTTTTACTTGTCTATGTTCTAAAGGCAAAGTAAAATTGTGGTGATATCCTAATCCTGCAAAAGGGCCTCAGAAACATAGAAAAAAGCTGCAGGACTAGGCCATTCAACATGATCATAGCTGATCATCCAAAATCAGTACCCTGTTGCGGCTTTTCGCCCCCATATCCCTAGATTCCCTTAGCCTCAAGAGCTAAATCTAACTCTCTTGAAAACATCCAGTGAATTGGCCTCCACTGCCTTTTGTGGCAGAGAATTCCACAGATTCACAACTCTCTGGGTGCCTTATTAGCCATTAAATTCAAGGGAAGAGTAAAATTGCTGTCTGGGATATTTGTCATGGTAATAGTTTATTTAAACACTCAATTATAAAAGTTCTAGTCCTTTGGGATTTAAAAATTAAAAGTTAAGGTTGAATTAGAAACATTTGTTTAAAAAATAAAAATAATTAAAGTATAATAGTGTACATTAGATTTGTAAGTTATAGGAGCAGAATTAGGGCATTTGGCCCATCAGGTCGACGCTGATCCATCTTTCTTTCGGAACCCCATTCTCCTGCCTTCTCGCCATAAACGCGACACTCTTACTAATCAAGAATCTGTCAGTCTCCACCTTAAAAATATCTACTGACCTGACCTCCACAGCCGTCTGTGGCAATGATTAAGTGGATGCAGCTCATACAGGTTTAAACAGCAAGCTATTCACATTTTAGAAAATAATCTTATTTGTTATCACTGTTATTTGCTGCATTTATCTAAAAAAAACAATTAGCTCATTGGTTGTTTCCATAAAATACCATATCATAACGACTAAATTAAACAAGACCTACTCACCGTGCTTCCAGTTGCAAGCGCGTCTTTATTAGCCAGATGGGATTGGTGGCAGTAATAGCAGTAAAGCCTGGGAAGAAACAACACATACTGATAATAATGCCTTTGACCATTGAACACACGAGATGGTTTTAATGATGTGCTCGAGCAAATGCACATTTTAATATCTACTGCAAATAACATCAGCATTAGCAATTTTAGCATGTAATTGTTTATTTTTTTCAAACTGGCAAATGTCCTCATTTTGCTGAAATAACAAATCAAGTACAGTTGACATTATAAAACAGAAATGGGTGCACAAGTAGGTCCACTGATTAATCAAATTGTATCTGCTATGGCACCATCGCATCGCATAGTTGGAATACTCATAATAGACAACGTTTTGATGAAAAATAAATAGCTATAGCAGAGTAAGAATTATTTTGGTCACCATTTTCATGAATTTCACTATCAATGGTGATCAAGCCAACTCTCTGAGATTTAAAGGTTATTAACTGGTTAATATCTTTCTTCAGTTTATAGGTGGCCGTGCCACGGACTTCAACATTAAATAAAAAGACCGCAGTTGATGAATATACCTAAAGGTACAATTGTTCTTTCAGAATCTGGGAAACATTAAGCTGGAAACTAAATAAGTCATCCAAGGCAACTTTTATTTACATGAACGTTGAATTCTAATTTCACATCCAATTGAAAAAAACTGTTGGTAAGCTCCTCTGATATCTGAATAGATAAAAGGCCACCAACCTGTGTGCAACTGAACTACGGGGAACAAGGCGCCTCCAGGTTTGATCCTTGGATTTTGTCATGCTAGTTGTTCCCTGCCTGAATGGCAGTCAACGGACTTAAGTTTCCCCAGGTTAATATAAGTTAGGCAATTCTCCTGCCACTGATCCTGTTAGAAAGCGAGAGTTGCATGTATGTTGGGCGAGGATTTAAAAAAAAAAAGGCTCAACTACAATGTCACCCATGGTACAAATAACCTAATGACACTCACTGCGTAGGCTCACACTTGTGAACAGCCAGTTGGACAAGGTGCCAGGAGTGTTGACATCTGTGGAACCAGCATGAGACAACACCCTGTGGAATGGAGAGAAGTGCCAGCGTGAACGTGTGCACGTGCGTGTGCGAGTGCAAAGAGGGCTGCTAGCTGGTGCCAAACATACTTCAACTGTGTTAGTCACTCATGCAAATGAGTGACAATAAAATAAAGCCTTCATGAGGATTTAAGTGGACATGTTCCATCCTATTTTTAACAACTTTATTCTAGACATCTACAATCATCCAACCTCAAAAAATGTTCACCTACAAATGAACTTTGGGGTAATGAATGTACAATGCATTGGACATAACTTAAAATTTTTTGAAAAAATACTTTAGTATGAAAACCCAAGATCTTTTTGATTTTGTGTGTTACAAGGCCCATTACATTTTAATAGTATTTACTTAAGTTTCACAAATTTTAGCACAGTAATAAAAAATGTCTTTCCAAATTTATTTTAGGGTCAGTTTGAACTTCTGTCTACAAATCAATTCTGAGGTTTTAACTTCCAAACTAGAATAGCATTAGCTTTTAGTCGTTTCATTCCTCAAATCATGGTTGAAATGTTGCCGTTGTTAAAAGTGCACATGGTCTATTCATGATGAGGGAAATAAGGCAGAATGCTGTCACAACAAGGATGTTAAGCTTGAGCACTTTCGTTTCCGTTTCCCGCATATCCATGCGTCTATCTAAAAGACTCTTAAATACCACTATCGTATCTGCCTTGGGCACCACCCCTGGCAAAACTTTCCAGTTACTCACCATCCTCTGGAAAAAAAATTGCCAGATACATCTCCTTTAAATTTGTCCCCCTCTAATTTTGACATTTCCACCCTGGGGGGGGGGGGGGGAGAAATACCGACTGTTTACTCTAACAATGCGTCTCAATCTTACCCATCAGATCTTCCTTCAAAACTCTGGAGAATACAATTCACATTTGTCCAACCTCTCCTTATTGCTAATACACCTTAATCCAGGCAGCATTCTGGTATGCCTCTTCTCCATAGCCTCCATCTCCTTCCTGTAATGGAGGCGACCAGAACTGCACAATACTCCAAATGTGGCAGAACCAAAGTCCTATAAAGCCATACAGCGACTTCTTTCCTATGCCCTGACCGATGAAGGCAAGCATACCATACACCTTCTTTACCACTCTATCTACATGCGTGCCACTTTAAGGAAGCTGTGGATTTGGACCATAAGATATCTCCGTACATCAATGCTGTTAAGGGTCTTGGCAATAACTGTATATTTTCCCCTAACATTTGACCTCCCAAAGTACACCACCTCACAACTTGCTTGGATTAAAGTCCACCTGCCATTTCTCCGCTCATTTCTATAGCTTATCTATATCCCACTGTAGACTTCGACAGCCTTCCTGTATCTCCAGCCATTTTTGGTGTCATCTGAAAACTACTAAACCAATTCATCTACATCCAAGTTAGAGTCCGGCCAAAATAATACCCTTGCATCACAACTCTTTGCCTTCAATGAGTAAGGCAGTCCTAAATCCAAATGGTGAAGTCACAATGGATCTTATGCATCTTAATGTTCTGGATCAGCCTATCATTAGGGACTTTACTGAAATCCATGCAGATAACATCCAGTGCCCTACCTTCATCCTTTTTACTAAGTATGTAGAAAATGTCAGTCTAATGGTATAGGACTAGAAAGTCCAAACCCATTATTAACAAGGCTTTACATATTCCACCTAAATTTACACTTTATTTTAGTTCATGCCGACCAGCGATCAGCCCCCGTACACTAGCACAATCCTACACATTGGAGCCAATTTTACAAATTTTTAACGGAAGCCAATTAACCTACAAACCTGCATGTCTTTAGAGTGTGGGAGGAAACCGGAGCACCCAGAGAAAACCCACGGGGTCACAGGATGAAAGTAGAAACTCTGTATAGACAGCACCTGTAGTCAGGATTGAATCCAGGTCTCTGGCGCAACACCACTGTGCTGCCCTGTAATACATTGCACAAACCTAGCAACTAAAATGGTGTTATAATAGGAACAATCACATTTTTCTAAAACTCATCGTTGGCAAGACTAGTAATTTTCACCCCCTCCCCACCCCAACTGCCCTCACAATGATCTTATGTGCCCTTCCACTAGGGTGGGATGCTGAAAATTTTGCTTCTTGGAATGACTTAGTATACAGATTTACCACGTCATTTCAGATGACAGCAAAAAGAGTTAAGGTGGAATCACATACCAATCTTTGGCATTAATGAGGTCAGGTTTATTATGAGACTGGTGTAAGTGGTTTCTTATGAATGTAATTTTTAAGTAATGCAGCAGAGAGGCCAGCTCCCCCACTTACCCCCATCCATTTCTAGCTTGAGAATTGAACACTGGGTGAAAAGTACAATGTTGGTAAACAAAAAATACACAGGATATCAATTTAAAACGATGTGGTGCATTTTGAAATGACAAATGTTCTTAGTATTTGGATTGCAGTGTGCAGATACAATATAGGTTGCACTTAGTGATCAGATCGTATTCCAGTAATTAAAGCTGTTTTTTAATTTCTGCTTAGCGATGATTAAAAAACCTGATCTGAAACACAAGATGAAAAGATTCACCCTTTTCAGGAGACTATATGCCTAAAATAGATAGTCTCTCTCTGCATCACACAAAAGTGACCCTCAGATGAACTTGCAATACTGTACCTTTTGGTAGAACTCAATTAATTAAAAACAAGTCTCATTCAAGTGGAGATTCCCCACCCCCCCCTTTTGAACCACTGTAAAGAGGAGATAATGAAAAAGCTTGTACTTAAACACTGTAGTACTGAAGTTTTGCGGTTTGCAGCAGAGCGCAGAAATTTAAACTGCAAAGTAATCATACAAAATCATAACCATCAGTCCAACAAATAAAGAGTTTGATAATAATGTTTTGAAATGCATAAAAATGCTAACCTTGTTTTGTCATGAGAATATAGCAAATATGCACTGACAAAGGTTAGGATATATATTAAAGCACCTCGGTTTCAAGAGTTCTACACAATAGATCTTGAAGGAGAGCCAAATCTTTTATAGCCTTGAATATTTTCTTCTTCGCTTGTTACAGATGTATAGCACTACCATACAGTTTGTGATTGTTTTAGATCAATAAACATCAAAAGAGTCATATTACAGTTTTTATGCCATCCAAGAAAAACATATTTTGTCAGTTTTAGAGGCAAGATGAATTTGGAGTCAAAGAAACAGAAAAGGCAAGCATAATTACAAATCACAACTAGAATTATTCTATGCTTTTATTTCTTAGTCAAACATTGCATCTTTTCCTAGATAGTTGTACTCACTAATAAACAAAATGCTGCTATGAATTATCCACAATATTTTTGTTTTCCAGCCATCCCCACATTGATTTTTTTTTGTACTTTGCTCATGTTTGATTCCCCCAGGCTAATAACAAACATTACCGTCTGGTCTCTCATTAGTTGATTCATGGAACAAAGGTGTAGCAATAGTCACCTCTTTTTGGAGGCTAATAAAAAAATACCTCATATTCATGTGGGATATCAGCAAAATTAGGTTTCTTAGCAATGCCCAATTTCAAACAACCCCTCGTTGTAGGTTCATATCAAGAACAGCTGCTTCCATAAGCTATCAGAGGGTTGTTCACCTGAGTGAGCATCATATTCAAAACAGGAAAGTTTTAAAAAATCCAATAAACTGAAAAGCAATAAAATATTAACGACAATTTTCAAAAGCTGATAGCAAACAAAACCTACTTAATTGAATTACAGTATTTTTTGATATAGACATTTTATCAACCTAGAAATGGAAACAAAGCACAGAAATAGTTCTAGCAGCATAAACTCAATTCCATATTCATTAAGTTACTAATGTTTAAGGTTGGACATTTAGCTGGTGTCATCATAAACCCAGCAAGATAGGAATAACTGTCATCATCCGTAACTTAAGCGCTGAGCGCATCCAAGCACAATTTAAACTAAATTCTATTGCAGCACGAAGATTTGTGACTGTTACAAACAAGGAGGGGAAGGTTTCCCTCTTGTTTGTACATATTTTCACAATCTCTCACAGAGAAGGTACAGAAGAAGTTTACCAGAATGTTGACTGGATTATCAGCTATAAGGAAAGGATGGACAAACTTCGATTAGTTTTTCTGGAACACTGAAAGCTAAAGGAAGACTTGGTAGAAATATATACAATCATGAGAAGCCTAGACTGCCAGAATCTTTCTCCCAGGGTGGATATGTCAAAGAATAGAAGGCCTAACTTTAAGATGAAGGGGACAAAGTTTAAATGAGATGGAGTTTTTTTTTAATTATACAGAGTGGTGGGTGTCTGGAACACACTGCCAGGGATGGTGCTGGAGGCAAATATGAGTGGCTTTAAGAGGCTTTTGGATAAGCACATGGATATGCAGAGAATGGAGGGATATGGATCATGTGCAGGCAGAGGAGATTAGTTTAACCTAGCATCAGGTGTGGCACAGACATTGTGGGCCAAAGGGCTTGTTTGTGTGCTGCACTGTTGTGTGTTCCATGTTCTATTACCCACTCTCATGAAGCAAGATAAAAATACAAGCTCAGAAAGTTTGATTTATTGCTAATAAAGAAACAGCGATACACTTCCAAATTAAGATGGTCTATAATAGGAGGTTGGTGGTATTGCCACATGCCTACAACCCCATTCTCAGGTCACAGACACGGCCAAATAAAACATTGGAGTGTTGCTGTGATGAACTTTGCATAAGGTGCAAACTCCAACTGCAGTGCCCCGAGTGTTAATATTCAGTGTTGACAGAGTGCTAACAAAGCACGATCACCCTTTGTCATAGATTCTGCTGAGCTACAAGCTTATCCAGGCAATTACATATTCCACGGGGCTCTTGATTGGCACGTAAACGCTGAAAAGGCGTTGTAGTCGAAAGCAAGTTACTGCTCGCACAATATCTATTTCTCTTCTAAACACATAATTTACATGGAGACTCTAGTTAAGTTTCTGATCAACTGTGATCTTTAGGATGTTGATATGGATGGGTGTGGGCCTGGCGCTTCAGCAATAAGAATAGTGATGAATTTTGAGCGCACTGGTTAAAGATTTTCTTTAGAAGATCATTACTGGTACTCAAGTGACAAGCATCATTTGTACACACATCTACATTTGTCCTGGTTTTACTACAAGTTGGTACACGCAATGAGCTGGGAATAGAATTGAAATCAGAATTAAAATTAATTTATTGATTTTATTTATTTGATTTTATTCAATTTATTGAAATGTTGTGCAATCATTAACTTCCCCACCTCTAACACAATTCAGGGGAAACATCAATGAATCAGCAGCTAAGGGGGTTGTGCTGAAGACACTGTTGAGGAATTTGTATAACCATGCCTGGGAGCTGACATGTTGAATCTCCAGCCATTATGAATAAAGGTTAACTTTGCAATAATCAGAATTCCTTTTAAAAATAATTTCCAGCTTCCTGGATTGTGCCACTTGACAATGCTGTTGCATAATATGGCCAGAAATTCAGAACATTTATTTAAATAGGTCAATTATTAGAATCTAAGAAATAGTATTCACAGCCGCAATCAACTAAAAATAATTCTGATCAATAAAACAATTTGAAAATTGAGACCACTGGAGTATAAAATGGCAATTTGCATGTACAATTATAAAATATTATTTTTATGTTCCCAATATATGACACGGTTAGCATTTTCTACAGTGGTTTTACAAAAGGTAATAACTTAATATCTCTTTTTAAACAGTTTTTCCAAACCAATCCTTTGACAAATTTCACATAGAGGTGCCAATGTTACTATCGCACACAAGAACTGATTAAAATGTTTCATATACCAGTATTTTACAGTTCCTCTCCCCCCCCCCCTCTCCCACAATAGCGTACCACTTAATAAAAACTATACAGCAAGGCACATGTGAAATCATCAACTAACCAGAAAGTTATGGAGAACAATGGCCATCCAACCTGAAGGTGGATCCTCGTGCAAGGAATCCACTGAGCCTGATCTCCAACATGAAAGTGTGAACAAAATTTTTTGATTTCAAGATGTTCTTCCAAATTATTAACAAAGAATTTTAGGCTGATAGAACAGAAAATGGCACCATTTCCATGCACTAATTTATTTTACAGAACATATGTATTTCTTTAGTGTACTGTTAATCCTGGCAAAACAACATAATTGATAATAATATTCAGGATTGAGTTAAATATTTGCAGTGCCATCGATTTCATAAACGTTGATAAACACCATTCTTTCCGCACAGATTCTTTTTTCCTAACACCTATTTTGTCCCATTCTGAAGTCTCTAACAAGTGAAGGAAATTTCCCAAGATGCAAGATATTATCCAATAATTTGCCTGTAAATTATATTTGTGAAGAATAAAGTTATGCCATTTTGCAATAGTCAAGATAAGGCAGCTTACAACCCAGCGGCATGAATATTGATTCCTTCAATTTCATTCCCTCTCTCCATCCCTCCTCCACCCTAGTCGTGGGCTTCTACCTTTCATTGATCATCGTTGCTGGCTTTGATTTGTTCTTTTCTTACCTTTCCTTCATTTGTTCTTTGTACCTTTTCATACCTCTAGTTTTCATCTCCCCCGAGTCAGTGAGAGGGGTCTTGACCCGAAATGTTACCCATTCCTTTCTCCAGAGATGCTGCCTGTGGAGATCCGCTGAGTTACTCCAGCATTTTGTGTCTATCTACAAGGGGAATACATCTCCCAACTTTATAGACACCCCATCACTGGATGCAAATTGAAAGTGAAATGTTTGTTCTTTCAACCCAACCCAGGCACACTGAAGCTGTAACGGAAAATACTGTGGATCGTGCAATCCAAACAAAATATACTGAATACTTGGCAAGTCAGGTGTCATCTGTTGTCAGAGAAATCAAGTTATGCTTCAGGTCAGAGGAAAGGGAAAGGGTTATGGGAGAGAAAGTGAAAAATGACAAAAGCAGGAGAAATCAAATAGATAGTTGAAGGAAAAAGTGAATGGTAACAATGCAAAAATCCCACAAAGGGAGGCAAGCCTGTGGGATGAGTAAACAGTAAAAGCAATCATAGACTAAAATTCTTGAACTCAAAGGCCATAACATTTCTCGTCAAAAGATGAACTTTTGCTCCAAGCACGTTTTTGTTCAGTTTTACTGGAATTTATTGGCTGGGAATAGAGGAAATGGAGAAGGTATTGAATGGAAAGAGAAAAATGACAACTGCCAACCGGAAGCAAGCTGAATAAAGCTGTTCCTTAAAAATGACCAGCTAAATTATATTTAGTCACCCCGATGGAGCAGAAACCGAGCAGTGTACGCAATGTATCAAATCTGATTAAAAAAAAGAAAGCTGTTATCATAGCTGGAAATTGTGCTAAGGGTGCAGAATAATTGGAAGAAATAAAAAATACTTGTTTTTGCATCTGTCATGGTTGTAAGGTGCATAGAAATGAAAATACATTTCTGATCTTGTAAGGTAGTTCTTTAGGGGGTATAGGAGATGGTGCAGTCTTTTTGCTATTTTTATTGAGCTTTTGCATGTTCCAAGAGATTTTAGGTTCTCAGGACCAGCCTAGATGCTCCTGCATTTTGGCAGTCATAGGCTGAAGATTCCCATGAGTTAGTTGAGAACCTTATATTTTGAAGAAATTTCAAGAGCATTTTCTGTCCAGCTGGACATCTTTGAGTTTAGTTTATTGTCACGTGTGCCAATGTACAGCGAAAAGCTTTTGTTGCGTGCTAACCAGTCAGCGGAAAGACAGTACATGATTACAATCGATCCATCCACAATGCACAGATGCATGATAAAGGGAATGACATGAATAACGTTTAGTGCAAGATAAAATCCAGTAAAGTCCAATCACAGATAGTCCAGGGGTCTCCAATGAGGTAGATAATAGCTCAGGACTGCTCTTTTGTTGTTGGTAGGATGGTTCAGTTGCCCGATAACAGCTGGGATGAAGCTGTCCCCGAATCTGGAGGTATGCGTTTTTGCACTTCTGTACCTCTTGCCTGATGGAAGAGGGGAGACGAGGGCATGGCCGGCTCGTCCTTGATTATGCTGGTGGCCTTGCCGAGGCAGCGCAAGGTGTAAATAGTCAATAGAAGGGAGGTTGGTTTGTGTGATGGTCTGGACTGCGTCCACAATTCTCTGCAATTTCCTGCAGAGTCTTGGATGGAGCAGTTCCCAAACCATGCTGTGGTGCATCCTGATAAAATGCTTTTTACTGTGCATCTGCAGAAGTTGGTGAGAGTTGTTGGGGACATGCCAAACTTCCTAAGCCTTCTATTCCGTGAGTCTGATGTCAGGCATGCAAATGTCATGGCCAGTCTAAAGTAGCTGGTTAGACTAATTATAGCTTCAATGACAGCAGTGTTGGCTTGGAAGAGGGTGCTGACATTTGTTTACTTACTCTGCCAATGGATTTGGTGGAATTTCTGAAGACAGTATTGGTGAGCCCACATTGGGTAATGACTGCATGCTGGGTGTTTGAAATGACAGAGAATGATGGTTGGCAGGGTGGAAAGTGAGTTAAAGACATACTCTCAACTTTCTGGAGAAGGAGAAATGGGCGAAAGAAGATACGCACAAATAGGACAGAGAAGGCCACCATTAATTATAATGGAAAGATAATGTGACTGAGTAAAATAAAAAAAATTGAATCGAAAATCTCATGTCTACCTCTGGACATTAGGCAAAGTTAACAAGTATGCGATCAATGTTGTTTCCTATGTCAGGTAATCAAAATATAAATAGAATACCATTTTGAGGAATATCGGTATCAGACTGAAAGTATAACTGAACTTCGATTATTTTGTTCCTTTAATTCTCTATCCCACTCCTATTTTTACTCAACTGTTTCAATGAAGCTTAACGCAAGTTTGATCAATAGCATCCTTGTCTTTTGAGTAAGCACATTTAAACTATACATCTCAGATTTAAAATTGCATTTAACATTTTAAGATAATGCTTCTGCTCCTTCCATTCACATCTCCTTTCAACCCATCTGTTTCTTTAACCACATCCTTCTGCCGTGCCCAATTTTCCCCCTTCACGTTTATTTCATCCTTTTTCCTTTCACAGACCTATTGACAACTGATGAAAGGTCTCCGAGTTGGAATTATGACCGTTTTCTCTCTCCACAACTGCTGACTGACCTTGAGTACTTGCAACATTTTGACCTCAATGTCAATTGCAATTGTATCTTTTCCAAGCTGGTGATCGATCAATTGAAGCACAGGCCAGTGATCACATTTCCAAAAATAGTCCTGCAATCCTACTAAAAACCCCTCCGATTTTCACTGTTTGTTTTTGAATGGATTTGGGAAAAGCGAGTTATGTTCTTCCATTTCATTCACCCAGTTTGTCAAGCTCCATCTTTTCTGTATTGACGACAAAACCTTCCTCATCAGTGCATACGAGAGGACTTCCTTTTCCTTTAACCCTAGCTATCCCTCAACCATAGTCGACAGGGCTCTCAACTCCATCCACTCCAATTCTTGTACCTCAGCTCTACCCATGTCTCTTCCATTAGGGCAGGGTTTCCCATCTTTCATCCTTCACCCTTCAACATCTGCTGCTTTACAGGGGCTGTCCCACTGCGGCGACCTAATCCGCGAATTCAGAAGAGTGTCTTCGACCATCAAGCTCGAGGGCACTCGCCTGAAAAACATCGAGCTGGACTGCGCACACACACACACACACACACACACACATCGTAAAGGCAGGGGCCAGGGAAAGCGGGGGAGCGCTGTCTGAAATTCACGCCCTCGATGAAGAGGAAGGTAAAAGACGGCTGCACAGTGTACGGTAAGTCCTTTAGAGAGCGCGAGGGGGGTAGAGAAGGGGAGAGAGGGGGACAGAAGGGGAGGGGAAAGAAGGAGTGGAGACACTTTTAAGAGGCCAGACAACATAATAAAGTTTAGCGAGCATTTAACCTAATGGTCGGTTTTCCTTGATCCTGAAAACTCCAGTGAGCCAATTAAAACGCCCGGTCAGCGAAGGAGATTGCCTACGGCTGCCCTCGACAGCCTGTAACCACATAGCTACCCCACTTCACTACGAGTTAAAAAGAACCATGCCGACCAATCTTTACTCGTGGAAAATTTTTCAACATGCTGAAAAATTTTCCGCGACCTAGCTGAGGCCGCAAGTAGGCGGGAACTTCCCTCGAGCACGAAGAAGAGTTCAAGTGACCTCATAGGACCTCCTAGGACCACGTGTCGACCATGCTGCGAGTTTAAGTCGAGGGCAAACTCGTCTAAACTCGCAGATTAGGTTGCCGCAGTGGGACAGCCCCTTACCTCTTCCATTCTTACCATTCAGTAACTCAGATGAAGTAGCAATTCACTAGCAAATTTTCAAATTTGTAAATGGCACCAAAATGTGGCAGCTTGTGCATGTGTGAGCTGTGCAAAAAGAATTTCAACGAGCAGTGCATACGTGACAATGAAGAACTATTGAATTGAATTTAGAGTGGAGTACTGCATTCTGTACTCACAATATAGTCTCCTCTACACTGGAGAAACAAAAATCCCAGATTGAACAACAGCATTACAGAGCAGAGCGCCTCCATTTAGTCCACAAAGGTCACGAGCTTCTGTCGGCTTGTCATATTGATGCTCCATCACACTCTCAATCCAACTTCTACTCTATTCCAATGAAGCCCAAAACAAACTCAGGAAAAGCATGTTATCTTCAGACTAGGCACATTGCCACTCCCAGGATTCAATATTAAATTCAATAATTTTAGATGATTCCTTTCCTGTTTGTGTCAGAACTGGCCACCAACCTGGAGAAGGAATGCTATTTTTTCCTCTTTGGATTTTGCCAGATGTGCTGAATATTACTAGCACTCTTATTTCTGCAACTCAGTTCCAGCATTCCCCTTTTCCTCTTACTCACTGCATCTCATTTACACACCCTCCAAACAGATCTATTTTAATTAACCAACCTTCACCAGTCTCAGATGGCTGCAATCCGTTTTATCATAGACATCAGTTTTGTTCTCTCCATTACAGCCCCAAAACCTGCTTAGTACAACTTAAAACATTTGTTTTCTCACTTTTCCCAGTTTGGGCAAAAGGACATCAAACCAAAATGTTGCTGTCTGATCTTCAATATTGTTTTTTTTTAAATTTATTTTTTTAATTTTCAGATTCATCACATGCCAGTTTTTAGATTTTGATTTTATAACACCACAAATTACCTATGATGCAGTTTAGCATCTATAATAATATTCAGCCTCGGCTTGATGTTAGAATGACTTTAAAATAAAGTCACTTATTCATAGTGGAGAGAAGTGTAGAGAAGCTGTAGATAAACTCTCAACTATCACTGTAAAACAACATGTACAATTACTCAAATCCATCCAGGTCTGCAGCAATTATCTATTTTCTTGGGTGTGTCATGCTCTTAATTAGATGTCATGATGTAATTATATTCATGATTACAATTACACGGGGAAGCATGCAAATTCATGAAAAACGTTGCTCATTAAAGTTGCTTATCTATTTTTTGATTAATGAACATATTGATTAAAAAAAATCCTTTTCTTATAACCATATATAACCATATAACCATAACAGCCCGGAAACAGGCCATCTCGGCCCTTCAAGTCCGTGCCGAACATTTAAATTTTTTTTTTTTTTTTTTTTAATTAAAAATAAAATACTTCCCCCTAGTCCCATCTACCTGCACTCAGACCATAACCCTCCATTCCTTTCCTGTCCATATACCCATCCAATCTATTTTTAAAGGATAACATCGAACCTGCCTCCACCACTTCCACTGGAAGCTCATTCCACACAGCTACCACTCTGAGTAAAGAAGTTCCCCCTAATGTTCCCCCTAAACTTCTGTCCCTTAATTCTCAAGTCATGTCCCCTTGTTTGAATCTTCCCTACTCTCAATGGGAAAAGCTTATCCACGTCCACTCTGTCTAACCCGCTCATAATTTTAAAGACCTCTATCAAGTCCCCTCTTAACCTTCTGCGCTCCAAAGAATAAAGACCTAACTTGTTCAACCTGTCTCTGTAACTTAGTTGCTGAAACCCAGGCAACATTCTAGTAAATCTCCTCTGTACTCTCTCTATTTTGTTGACATCCTTCCTATAATTAGGCGACCAAAATTGTACTCCATACTCCAGAATTGGCCTCACCAATGCCTTGTACAATTTTAACATTACATCCCAACTTCTATATTCAATGCTCTGATTTATAAAGGCCAGCACACCAAAAGCTTTCTTTACCACCCTATCTACATGAGATTCCACCTTCAGGGAACTATGCACAGTTATTCCTAGATCCCTCTATTCAACTGCATTCCTCAATTCGCTACCATTTACCGTGTACGTCCTATTTTGATTTGTCCTGCCGAGATGTAGCACCTCACATTTGTCAGCATTAAACTCCATCTGCCATCTTTCAGCCCACTCTTCCAAATGGCCTAAATCTCTGTAGACTTTGAAAATCTACTTCATTATCCACAACACCACCTATCTTAGTATCATCTGCATACTTACTAATCCAATTTTCCACACCTTCATCCAGATCATTGATGTACATGACAAACAACAGTGGACCCAACACAGACCCCTGAGGCACCCCACTAGTCACCGGCCTCCAACCAGACAAACAGCCATCCACCATTACTCTCTGGCATCTCCCATTCAGCCACTGTTGAATCCATCTTGCTACTCCACCATTAATACCCAACAATTGAATCTTCTTAACCAACCTTCCATGAGGAACCTTGTCAAAGGCCTTACTGAAGTCCATATAGACAACATCCACTGCTTTACCCTCATCAATTTCCCTAGTAACCTCTTCGAAAAATTCAAGAAGATTAGTCAAGCATGACCTTCCAGGCACAAATCCATGTTGACTGTTCCTAATCAGACCCTGCTTATCCAGATGCTTATATATATTATCTTTAAGTATCCTTTCCATTAATTTGCCCACCACTGACGTCAAACTAACAGGTCTATAATTGCTAGGTTTACTCTTCGAACCCTTTTTAAACAACGGAACAACATGCGCAGTACGCCAATCCTCCGGCACTATTCCCGTTTCTAATGACATTTGAAATATTTCTGTCATAGCCCCTGCTATTTCTACACTAACTTCCCTCAATGTCCTAGGGAATATCCTGTCAGGACCGGGAGACTTATCCGTTTTCATATTTTTCAAAAGTGTCCGCACCTCCTCTTCTTTGAATCTCAGTTTCCATTGCTACTCTGCTTGTTTCCCTTACCTCACATAATTCCATATCCTTCTCCTTCGTGAATACCGAAGAAAAGAAATTGTTCAATATCCCCATCTCTTTTGGCTCTGCAGATAGCTGTCCACTCTGACTCTCTAATGGACCGATTTTATTCCTTGTTATCCTTTTGCTATTAATATAGCTGTAGAAACCCTTTGGATTTACTTTCACCTTACTTGCCAAAGCAACCTCATATCTTCTTTTAGCTTTTCTAATTTCTTTCTTAATATTCTTTTTACATTCTTTATACTCCTCAAGCACCTCATTTACTCCATGCTGCCTATAATTATTGTAGATCTCCCTCTTTTTCCGAACCAAGTGTCCAATTTCCCTTGAAAACCATGGCTCTTTCCATTTTTTACTATTTCCTTTCAACCGAACAGGGACATAAAGATTCTGTACTCTTAAAATTTCACCCTTAAATGTCCTCCATTTTTCTTCTACATCCTTCCCATAAAACAACATGTCCCAATTCACTCCTTTTAAATCCTTTCGCATCTCCTCAAAGTTAGCCTTTCTCCAAACAAAAATCTCAACCCTAGGTCCAGTTCTGACCCTCTCCATAATTATATTGAAACTAATGGTATTGTGATCACTGGACCCAAAGTGCTCCCCGACGCATACCTCCGCCACTTGCCCGGTCTCATTTCCTAACAGGAGGTCCAGCACTGCCCCTTCTCTAGTAGGTACCTCTATGTATTGCTGCAAAAAACTATCTTGCACACATTTTACAAACTCCAAACCATCCAGCCCTTTTACAGAATGTGTTTCCCAGTCTATGTGTGGAAAATTGAAATCTCCCACAATCACTACCTTGTGCTTACTACTAATATCTGCTATCTCCTTACATATTTGCTCTTCCAATTCTCGCTCCCCATTTGGCGGTCTATAATACACCCCTATAAGTGTTGCTACACCTTTCCCATTTCTCAGTTCCACCCAAATAGCCTCCCTAGACGAGCCCTCTAATCTATCCTGCCAAAGCACTGCTGTAATATCTTCCTTGACAAGCAATGCAACACCCCCACCTCTTGCCCCTCCAATTCTATCACCCCTGAAGCAACGAAATCCTGGAATATTTATTTGCCAATCACAGCCCTCCTGCAACCATGTTTCACTGATCGCCACAACATCATACTTCCAGGTGTCAATCCAGGCTCTAAGCTCATCCACCTTTCTTACAATGCTCCTAGCATTAAAATATACACATTTAAGAAACCCACCACCACTTATTCTCTGTTTATTATCTTTTTCTTCTTTCTCCCCTACATTTTGGGTCCGAGTGCTTCCCTTCTCTGCCTCCTGCCTCCCACATTTTCCACTAGCTTTCTCTATTTGAGTCCCTCCCCCCAACCGTTCTAGTTTAAAGTCTCCCCAGTAGCCTTTGCAAATCTCCCCGCCAGGATATTGGTGCACCTCGGGTTCAAGTGCAACCCGTCCTTTCTG
The DNA here is from genome assembly GCA_038087875.1 of Malacoraja senta. Lineage (NCBI taxonomy): Eukaryota > Metazoa > Chordata > Chondrichthyes > Rajiformes > Rajidae > Malacoraja > Malacoraja senta. Next base: position 43,504,304 of record CM075984.1, read on the forward strand.
TACAGGTCACTCCTTCCCCAAAAGAAATCCCAATGATCCAGAAATTTGAATCCCTGCCCGCTGCACCAGTTCCTCAGCCACGCATTTATCCTCCACCTCACTCCATTCCTACTCTCACCGTCACGTGGCACAGGTAGTAATCCTGAGATTGTTACCTTTGTAGACCTTCTCCTTAACTCTCCTCCCAACTCCCTAAATTCTCCTTTCAAGACCTCTTCTCTTTTTCTACCTATGTCATTGGTACCTATATGTACCACAACCTCAGGCTCCTCTCCCTCCGATTTCAGGATATCTTGCACGCGTTCAGACACATCCCTGACCCTGGCACCATGGAGGCAAACTACCATCCGGGTCTCCTGACTGCGTCCACAGAATCGCCTATCCGACCCCCTAACCATAGAGTCCCCTATTACTATTGCCCTCCTCTTCTTTTCCCTACCCTTCTGAGCAATAGGGCTGGTCTCTGTGCCGGAGGCCCGGCCGCTGTTGCTACCCGCAGGAAGGCTGTCCCCCTCAACAGTACTCAAACAGGAGTACTTATTTTCAAGGTGTACAGCCACTGGGGTACTCACTAGTCCCTGCCTCTGCCCCTTGCCCTTCCTAACTGTGACCCACTTGTCTGCCTCCCGTGGTCTTGGAGTGGCCACCTCTCTATAACTCTTTTCTATGACCTCCTCACTCTCCCTGATCAGACAGAGGTCATCGAGCTGCTGCTCCAGGTTCCTAACACGGTCCCTTAGGAACCCCATCTCTACGCACCCGACACAGATGTGAACGTCTGGAGGGGTATCAGACTTATGGAGTCACAAAAATTTAATCATTGTGAACCTGACGATACTATGGCTCTTTTAAAAGATCATGGACTGCTTTATTGGATCATTTTCTCACCAAAAAGATTGTGCACGTTTAATATAGTTTAAATCATTGAACATTGCAGGAAAGAGGCAAAGAAAAGACTGTGATTATTTTATCAACAGGCGATATTAAGAAAGTCAGACAATGACACTTCAATCATGTCAATCAAGGCATTCAATTGTCAAACCTCCAAATTGCTAGAAAATAATTTAAATGATTGTATATTTGCATTGGCAACAGTCAATGCGATTTAATAATCGATTACAATAGTTCTGACAATCTGTCAGTTGTGATTTAAACAAATATTTCATTCTCACATACAGAAGTTAAATTTTTCAGATGGTTAAACATTCTTCCAAATGACTTTTCTAACTGCTTACATCAGTGACCTCTATATTACAAAACATATGTACACTTCGAAGATAAACAATACACGTCCAAATAATCTAATGTTTTCAAATTTGTAGATCACAATTCTGTTTCAATGTCAATAAAATTATAACTTATTCTTTATCAATGATGCATTGGTAATATTTGACTTTTGTTCAAAAAGCTGCTTAGCTGCAGTGTTTTGAAAATTTACAGATTTTAGGAAAAAAATACAATTTTGTATGAATATTGCTAAGCATGCTGCAAAAACTTTTGGTTGGTAATAACACTTCTCATTCTTACCTGCTACTCCAGCTGAGAGCATGTGTACCAGGCTCGTGTCTGGTTCTAGGACAGCATTCAATTTTTCCTTAGAACTGGAGTAAGCAGCAAAGTAAATAGCTCTACAAGAAGGAGCAAGATCACATCATCAGTAAAAGGTTAGTTTAAAGGTGAAACCCATTAACTTAAAGATTCAAATCTAATTCATCTAACCCTGCCCTTTTAGAGATAGGAAGCCATTGTAGTTTTGTTCCTTTTCTAAGTAAATGTACCTTGCAGAAAACACTTTTTTAATATTTATGAAATACATTTTGCCAGTCATCTGGTACCATTAGTGTTAAATACACACTGCAGAAACAGATACAGAAAATGTCAGATCATTGTTAATTTACAATAAATAAAATATTTAAGGGCATTATCTCCATCCCGACAAGCTAGTCATGTAGATTATAGTAATTGTAGCGGTTACTATAAGATTGGTTATAGTACCAGAACCAGCATCCCTACGCAAGAACAATGCCAAATCTCGCAGCATCCTCCCTGCCCATAGAATATGTTCCTTCACAGATTTTGCACTCTAGCACACAAAAAGGAGTTCCATTAATCCGTCAAAGTGCATGCATTAAGTTTGAACCACAGAAAACTGTGGAAGACCCTGCTGGTCGCTTTGTCATGGTGTCGGGCAAATTGCAAGACACACCCGTCATATTGGCAAGCATTTATGGACCCAACTGGGATGACAGCTCATTTATAACTAAATTTTTTACATCTCTCCCAAATATTGAAAATCACCATGTCATTGTGGGTGGAGATTTTAATCTGGTCCAAGATCCTATACTGGATATATCTTCGAATAAAGCCTCTACTTTAACTAAATCCGGTAAGACTCTGCATGTTCTTGCCAAACAACTGGGGCTCACAGATCCATGGAGATTTATATTCCCCACGACTAAATTATTTTCATTTTTCTCCCACGTACATCGTACGTTTACCCGTATAGACTTCTTTCTCTTAGATAATAGATTGCTTTCCAAAATCAAATCCAGTGAGTACCATAGCATCGTAATATCAGATCATGCTGCGACCTCCCTTGATCTTTATTTTCGTAAACGAACTAACCCCTTTAAGTGGAGGTTCAACTCCTCATTATTAGCAGAGGCTCACTACATGCAATTCTTGCACTCCCAAATCACCCTATATTTTGAGCTGAATGACTCGCCGGACATAGAAAGAGGTATACTTTGGGAAGCTTCAAAAGCCTATATTAGGGGCCAACTCATTTCCTTTATCTCCAACCTGAAAAGAACCGAGACGCTCCAAACGGCAGATCTGTTACAAAAAATAAAGGACATTGATGACAAATATGCATCTGACCCAAACCCTAATCTCTATAGAGAACGCCTTAGGCTACAAACAGACTTTGACCTCATATCCATTAATAAAGCCAAACTACGACTGCTTAAATCTAGGCAACACTTTTTTGAATCTGGGGATAAAGCTGGAAAGCTTTTGGCCCATCAGGCCAGAACAGAGGCGACTTCACGGTTAATTCCAGCCATTAGATCCAGCTCAGGGGAGACTCATACTGATCCTCTCAGAATTAATGAAGCATTTGCTAAATTCTACACTGAACTATACACTTCCGACTGTCCCCCCACTGCAGGTGACATGTTCAGTGGTATGACGCTTCCTCGTATTGACGAAGAAGCCATGAGAGACTTGGGTGGTCCCATAACTGTAGCTGAGGTCCAAGCAGCCATCACATCGCTGCAAAGCGGAAAGTCACCCGGCCCTGACGGCTTCTCTGTAGAATATTACAAAGCTTTCTCTGACCTCCTTGCACCAGTCCTGAGAGATATGTACAATGAGGCATTTTTACATCGTCGCCTACCGCCCACCTTGTCATGGGCTACCATCTCCCTAATTCTTAAAAAGGAGAAAGATCCCCTGCTTTGTGGTAGCTATAGACCAATCTCACTCCTGAATGTGGACCTCAAAATCCTTTCTAAAGCCCTTGCGCTTCGTCTTCAGCGAGTGATGCCCTCTATTATCTCGTTGGATCAAACAGGGTTTATACCTGGCCGACAGTCTTCCCATAATACTAGGTGTCTCCTTAACATCATTCACTCTTCGAGTAATGAGACCCCGGAGATGGTGGTCTCCCTCAATGCCGAAAAGGCCTTCGACAGGGTCGAGTGGAGGTACCTATATGAAGCGATGGATAGGTTTGGCCTCGGTAAGAGTTTTATTCTCTGGGTGAGCCTATTATATTCGTCCCCGGTGGCCTCAGTACAAACAAACGACATGCTGTCGCCCCACTTCACACTTCAGAGAGGTACCAGACAGGGTTGCCCGTTATCTCCACGCTTGTTTGATGTCGCGATAGAACCCCTGGCGGTCTGGTTACGCGCAGAGAAGGGCTTTAAAGGTATTACACGGTTTGACACAACTCATAAAGTCTCATTGTATGCGGATGACCTGCTCCTGTACATCTCGAACCCAGTCAGTTCTCTCCCTGTGATTATGAATATTTTAGAACGGTTTGGTGCATATTCTGGTTATAAACTTAACTACCAAAAGAGTGAGCTATTACCGATTAACTTACCGGCTAAGCAGCTCCCTCGCTCTTTAACCTCATTCAAAAGGGCAGAGGATGGGTTTCGCTATCTCGGCGTTTTTATCACAATACCCTTATCTGATATGTTCCGCACAAACTTTTTGCCTCTGGTTGAGAAAGCCGAAAAAGATTTTGATCGCTGGTCAGTCTTACCTCTATCCCTTGTGGGCTGGATAAATCTGGTTAAGATGGTTGTCCTACCCAAATTCCTGTATCTTTTCCAGCATGTCCCCATACTTATCACCAAATCTTTTTTTGACAAATTAGAAAGGACAATATCTAAATTCTTATGGGGTAGCAAACCGGTCAGAATCCAAAAGGCGATACTGCAGTCGCCTAAGAGTGATGGCGGTTTGGCCCTCCCTGATTTTAGGCGATACTACTGGGCAGCTAACTTGCAAAAACTCCTGTATTGGATGAATGATGATTGCGAGCACCCACCGATCTGGGTATATATGGAAAAGGCGAGTTCACGTCTCCCATTGCGGTCTGTCCTATGCTCCCAACTCCCCCTTTCTATAACATCTGTGGGTGCAGGCCCAATTGTGTCCCTTTCGCTCAAGATATGGAGTCAATTTAGGAAAAACCTCGGTTTACAGGGTCCTTCCATCTTGACCCCACTGCTTAAATATCACATTTTTAAACCTTCAAGTATAGACCACGCATTTAAAACCTGGCATAGTAATGGCATCAGTAGTATTAAAAACCTATATAAGGATGGTATCTTCTCATCTTTCGCGGAGCTCTCGTCTAACTACAACCTCCCAAACTCCCACCTTTTTCGGTTTTTCCAGATTAGGGATTTTGTGAAGAAGACATTTCCCTACTTCCCAAATCGCCCTCCTGAAACACTGACTGATATCATCTTAGCTTTAGACCCCAATCGGAAGAAATGCATCTCTATTTTGTATAATTTGCTAGGGTCGGTTTTATTGAAACCTCATACCTCATTAAAAGCTGCGTGGGAGGGAGAGCTGAATACGCAATTAACAGACCAGCAATGGGACTCTGCCTTGGATTTGATCCACTCTTCTTCCACATGCGCTCGTCATGGCCTAATCCAATGCAAAGTCCTTTACAAAGTCCACTATACAAATGCAAGATTAGCTAGAATGTACCCAGCTGTCAATGACACCTGTAACAGATGTAGTCAATCTCCTGCCAACCATAGCCACATGTTTTGGTCTTGCCCTAAACTAACAGCCTTTTGGAGGAGTGCTTTTGAATTGATAAGCAGAGCTTATGACCAGACTATTCTTCCAAATCCAATGTCAGCCACTTCAAAAGCCTATATTAGGGGCCAACTCATTTCCTTTATCTCCAACCTGAAAAGAACCGAGACGCTCCAAACGGCAGATCTGTTACAAAAAATAAAGGACATTGATGACAAATATGCATCTGACCCAAACCCTAATCTCTATAGAGAACGCCTTAGGCTACAAACAGACTTTGACCTCATATCCATTAATAAAGCCAAACTACGACTGCTTAAATCTAGGCAACACTTTTTTGAATCTGGGGATAAAGCTGGAAAGCTTTTGGCCCATCAGGCCAGAACAGAGGCGACTTCACGGTTAATTCCAGCCATTAGATCCAGCTCAGGGGAGACTCATACTGATCCTCTCAGAATTAATGAAGCATTTGCTAAATTCTACACTGAACTATACACTTCCGACTGTCCCCCCACTGCAGGTGACATGTTCAGTGGTATGACGCTTCCTCGTATTGACGAAGAAGCCATGAGAGACTTGGGTGGTCCCATAACTGTAGCTGAGGTCCAAGCAGCCATCACATCGCTGCAAAGCGGAAAGTCACCCGGCCCTGACGGCTTCTCTGTAGAATATTACAAAGCTTTCTCTGACCTCCTTGCACCAGTCCTGAGAGATATGTACAATGAGGCATTTTTACATCGTCGCCTACCGCCCACCTTGTCATGGGCTACCATCTCCCTAATTCTTAAAAAGGAGAAAGATCCCCTGCTTTGTGGTAGCTATAGACCAATCTCACTCCTGAATGTGGACCTCAAAATCCTTTCTAAAGCCCTTGCGCTTCGTCTTCAGCGAGTGATGCCCTCTATTATCTCGTTGGATCAAACAGGGTTTATACCTGGCCGACAGTCTTCCCATAATACTAGGTGTCTCCTTAACATCATTCACTCTTCGAGTAATGAGACCCCGGAGATGGTGGTCTCCCTCAATGCCGAAAAGGCCTTCGACAGGGTCGAGTGGAGGTACCTATATGAAGCGATGGATAGGTTTGGCCTCGGTAAGAGTTTTATTCTCTGGGTGAGCCTATTATATTCGTCCCTGGTGGCCTCAGTACAAACAAACGACATGCTGTCGCCCCACTTCACACTTCAGAGAGGTACCAGACAGGGTTGCCCGTTATCTCCACGCTTGTTTGATGTCGCGATAGAACCCCTGGCGGTCTGGTTACGCGCAGAGAAGGGCTTTAAAGGTATTACACGGTTTGACACAACTCATAAAGTCTCATTGTATGCGGATGACCTGCTCCTGTACATCTCGAACCCAGTCAGTTCTCTCCCTGTGATTATGAATATTTTAGAACGGTTTGGTGCATATTCTGGTTATAAACTTAACTACCAAAAGAGTGAGCTATTACCGATTAACTTACCGGCTAAGCAGCTCCCTCGCTCTTTAACCTCATTCAAAAGGGCAGAGGATGGGTTTCACTATCTCGGCGTTTTTATCACAATACCCTTATCTGATATGTTCCGCACAAACTTTTTGCCTCTGGTTGAGAAAGCCGAAAAAGATTTTGATCGCTGGTCAGTCTTACCTCTATCCCTTGTGGGCTGGATAAATCTGGTTAAGATGGTTGTCCTACCCAAATTCCTGTATCTTTTCCAGCATGTCCCCATACTTATCACCAAATCTTTTTTTGACAAATTAGAAAGGACAATATCTAAATTCTTATGGGGTAGCAAACCGGTCAGAATCCAAAAGGCGATACTGCAGTCGCCTAAGAGTGATGGCGGTTTGGCCCTCCCTGATTTTAGGCGATACTACTGGGCAGCTATAGATAAAGGAAATGAGTTGGCCCCTAATATAGGCTTTTGAAGTGGCTGACATTGGATTTGGAAGAATAGTCTGGTCATAAGCTCTGCTTATCAATTCAAAAGCACTCCTCCAAAAGGCTGCTAGTTTTCAGTACCCCTCCCAATACCAACCTCTCTGTTGCGGTGAAACGGGTCCTAGCTTTTAGAACCTTGTTAGCCCAGAGACTGATCTTGCTTAGTTGGAGGCTCACCTGTCCCCCGACACACGCCCGTTGGATTAAGGAGGTGCTTTACAATCTGAAACTTGAATAACTTAGGTTCTCTCTGAAAGGCTCTACCAAGACATTCCTAGATACATGGAACCCTTTCTTTGAACTGGATAACTCTCTTACCTTGTCCCCGAACTCGGAAGAGGACTGAGTGTTCTCCATCATCGTTTTGTTCTACAGCAGCTGCTTTCCCCTTAATCCCCCCTCCCTACAATTGTTTATTTAGATATGTAATTATATATATATATATATATATATATATATATATATATATTTTTATTTTTATTTTTTTTATAGCACATTTTGTTTCGTCTATTTTACCATTTGTGTGTGGATGTGTACGTATGTGAGTGTTGTTTGTCCCCGTTTGGCTCCGACCTGACTTGGGTGGGTTGAAGGTGGGTATGGGTAAGGGTTTTGAGGATCGCTTACATACTGTTGTACAATTATGCCTTGATTATTACTGTCTGTTATTATTGTATGTATGTAAATTGCCGTGAAATTCAAATAAAAAGATTAAATTCAAAGTGCATGCAACCTATTTCCAATCCATTTTCTAGGTTGCCAGCCATGACAGATAAGTGCTACCTTATCATGCAGGCCATGCTAAGGAGACAAGCTTAGATGACAGCTGCTCAATAATGGCTACCACAACGACAACTATTAAAATCACATAAAGCTGGAAATGTTCACATCATCTGCGGAAAGAACAAGTTAATATTTGGCATGCAACACTTTTCTAAACTAATGTGGAATGTTGCCTTTACCTACGACTGACACAAAATATAAGCATATAAACTATCACAAATCTGCGATAGTTTCACAAATTCAAAAAACAACTCAACATCTTCAGGGGATCTTCTTTCTGTACATCTGCTCAGGTGGAAAATGAACAATGGACCACATCCAAACCAGCGAAGCCAACACGAAAACAATATTGTTTTTCCAACTGTGCTGCCTGTGTCCTGCCCGTCTCCTGCCATGAATAAAGCAAACCTAAATGTCTTTTGATCTATTTTAAGATCAACACCAAATATTGATTCAGATCACATGCAGTATTACTAAGTAAACCACCTTGTCTTAGATAAACTGGCTTGGCTCAAAAGCTTTATCAAAGTATACTTTTGACCCAAACGCGACACTATGGCAGCTCGTCCCATTGGGCCTTGGTCAGATGCCAAAGCCTAACTATCTTCTATACAAGGGCGAAAGATCAAAACAGAGATTGCCTGACCCGAGGCCAGCTGACTACTAAAGGTTTCAAACAAAAACTTGTTGGCTCAGTGCAGCTTAATGTATTATTTGGTAGGTTGACCAGAGTTCCACAAAAAAAAACACAACATTTATCAATGCTGATTATTTGGGGTGAACTCTGAACATATTGCACTTTAAGTGAAGAGAAGTGCAAAAATTGATCTGGGAAAATAACAAATCTCCTCAAACATTGCTATGAAAATCTTCAGTCTACATTGCACTAATGGCATTGCACTGTCTTTATTTTTAAACACACAAAACAGTGTTAAGGTGATATTGGTAGTTTTCCTTCTCCAATCAATTTTATTAAAATTAATTACTTCATTAGTTCCACTAACAGCAGGTTGATACGTGCATCTCAGCTTTAGACGTGTACTTTGGATATTGACAGATGTTTTGCATTCATGCTCGTTAATGAGTTACTTCTGAAGTGAGGGATCTACAACATTTTAGTCCATGGTAACTAATGCTCTTGTTCGACAAAAAGGCCATACGTGCTACAACTTAACTCACCCACTCATTACAGCTTTTAGTCACAAATGGAAAGTTCAACAGTATCACATAAAGCTTGTTAAGTTTTATGATCATTTTGAACACACATCATTAGTCATGTTTGTATTAAATTTGCAACAGGTTACTTTAATGCTGAATAGGACATTATGGGTAAATAGTACTCAAATTAAACAAATCACGTATTTTGTGGTGTCAGTTGACACTCAACCCAAAGAGAAAGGAGATAACCCTAATTCTATCAAATTAATGGAAGCCAGCTCCTCTCTCAAACAATTTTCATTTGCACTGTGTCAACTGGGGCCTTAAATACGTCAGCCTATTTTGATACATTTATATACAAATGATAATTTGGGTAGATAATATGCCAGTTGTAAGCACAAACCTAGCCAAATCCGCACAAAATAAAACTGTAATAGTTTAAAAGTATTTTTTGTTTGAAGTCAGCCAGGTATCTGGCCGCACAAACAACAAGCAAAGTTTTCATTCACTGCGCCTGTTCAATGAAAGATTCAATTATGACAACTTGCTGAGACAATTTAAAACCAGTTTTTACATGGAAATGGTTTATGAATGCTTTTCTTTTAAAACAAATCAATTATTCAAAATCAGGTTACTCACAGGCAAGGCATAAATGTAATGTGCTTATTTTTTAGAAATATTTTAACTGCAATGATAAAATTTCAGTTTGCATATGTTATTTGGTGCAAGTTGAAAAAAGTTAACTTCCTATTATTAAAACCTGAAATGTAAAGAATATTTTTGTAGCAAAACCTAAATATGATAAATGATTCTCCCCGATTCCCCAATTAACCCCTACTCCAAAGCTTGCTTGAAATAAAATTCATTTTAAGAACTCTATTATTTACTTATCATGAAGCATAATGAACTTAAACCTCATAATAATTAAAATATGTATTTACAATATTTATAGTTATTGATTTTTCTCCGCACTCTTCAATTTCTAATCTGATTGTATTCATCAGACACTTTAGGTTTAGTTTGCTATTCTTGTTTATCCACCCCACACATTCCCCATTTCAAACTTTGCCTAGGACAAAATATAATGTAATCTTACATGAGAATTACAAAGCTGCTCAATATCCATGTCTGGTGATCCAGTATCATACAAGACCAGGTGTGACATAGACCATAAGACATAGGAACATAATTAGGCCATTCAGCCCATCGAGTCTACTCCACCATTCAATCATGGCTGATCTATTTTTCCATCTCACTATCATTCTCCTGCCTTCTCCTCTTAAACTTTGACGTCTGTGGTACTCAAGAACCTTTCTATCTCTGCCTTAAAAATACCCCAAATCTTAGCCTCCTCAATAGCTTCCTGAAGGCAATCATGAGCACTAAGAGACAACCAAGCTGGAGTCACTTACGGACATTCAACAGCTGTGGCAGGACTTGCACGACATTATCTCCTACAAGACGAAACAAGGTAGCCACAGTAACAACGAAACATCACTTCAAGATGACAATATCATCATCGCATGATTTGAAAGAGAGAACAATGTTACACCTAAACGAGCCCCCACATCCCCTGAAGGCCATGTGATCTCAGTCTTCGAAGCCCATGTATAAATTCACTAATGGCACCACTTCGATTGTCCGAATCAGCGATGGTGACGAGCCAGTGAAGCGTGATAGAACATCTGATTGAGTGGTGCCACAACGATCTCTTGCTGAATATCAACAAGAGCAAGGAACTGATTGGTGACTTTCAAAAGGGGAATTTGAGAGGCCACTCACCATTTTTTGTATTAATGGGTCGCTGGTGGGGAGTGTTAACAGCCTCAAAATCCTGGGCATTGAAATCCCGGGTGACCTACCCTGGGTCCAGTGCATAGATGCAATAACGATAAATGCGAACCAGTAACACTACGTAGAAGTCTCACACCACCAGATTCAGGAACAGCTACTTTCCTACAACCATCAGGTTCTTGGACCAACCTGCACAATTCTAATCCTACTGTACACTATGACCTACATCGTGCACCACTACAACTTATTTTTTTATTTCTTAATTATGATTTTGTACTGATGCCTTGTAATTTATGTATAATGTTTTTGTGTGATTGCCCGAGTCTATGCACCTGTGATTTTACTGCATACAAGATTTCTCACTTTACCTACAGCTCACTATACTTATGCGCTTGACAATAAACTTGAACTTGAAGTCCAAAATTGGCTCAATTGAGCTAGGTATCTGCTGCATAGCTATTAAAAAGTGGCTCGGAAAAGCAATTAAATTTGCTACCAAGAGTTACATTCAATATGTGGCCAATTTATAATACACAGTGAAATTAAATTTCAACACAACACTTTTTCCCATGGATGTATGGAAGGAGGTAGTATCGCAACGTTTAAGAAACATTTGGACAGGTAGATGGATAAGATAGGTTTGAAGGGATACGAGCCAAATGCTGGCAGGTGGGACTAGTGTAGATGGGACATGTTGGTCGGCATGGGCAAGTTGGGCCGAAGGGTCTGTTTCCACGCTGTGCGAAAAATTATAAACTTTTGCCAAAATGTAAGAAGCAGAAACTCAGGATTTGATGTCATGGGATTTTTTTGATAAGTTTCCTGCTTCTAACAATATCTAACTTTACTGCTTACCTGGACGGCGCAACACCTATCAGATTAGGTCCGAGCCCTCTGAAGAGAGACCGGGGACCTTCCTTTTCCAGAATCATCCTGCAAGAAATAAAGTTACAGTTCAGAACCTATATTGCCAATCTGAAAAATAAATGTATTGATACCCCTCAATTTTGTCCATCTAAACTGAACATAATTACAACACAAAATATGGCTGTTTGATTGATCGTGCCTGCAATACCATATTGCTATAAATTATCCAAGACCAATCTGTCCATCTTGTTCTTCCCATTGATCTTGTGGAGCCTTGGTTTAAACATTGAATAATGTCCAATCACTTCCAAGAATTGTAAGCATCAAGTTCAACTGCTTATTATTGTCTATGAAGTGTTGATAAATGAACATTCCCTCATATTAGAAATATAGAAAAATAGGTGCAGGAGTAGATCATTCGGCCCTTCGCGCCAGCGCCGACATTCAATATGATCATGGCTGATCATCTAAAATCAGTACCCCGTTCCTGCTTTTCCCCCATATCCCTTGATTCCTTTAGCCCCAAGAGCCAAATCTAACTATTCCAATCGATTGAAATTCCATCTATTCTAGTCAGGAATATTTCCAAATAGTTTGTTTACGCTTTAATGCTGCAAAAATCTATGCTAATTACAACCATTGCATTTAACTATTTACCTAGTCAAAAAAGACTAAATGTTAAATTTAAGCTCAGCTTCAACAAATTCATGCCAGTTGCCCTTGATTAATCCATGTCTTTTTAAATGTTCACTACATTTTAACATTGTATATTATGTGCCCCAGAAGTTCACCTGCACGGGGTCTATTATTAGATGGTTAATGCTCAAGAAACGATTTATATTTTGTTGAACTAACCAAATTATTAATCATGAAGTGTAAAGATCAGTAGAAAAGCCAACTGTATGTTCTGGAAAGGAATGGCCATACATAATTTTAAAATCTGATCTAAAACATCCTTCTAAAGCACAATACGTTTTTCCTCACAAGCCCTTTTCCCCATTTAAAGTGTAAATCAAGACATTTCCACCATTCCTCAGGATGATGACACAAAATCCACTACCAGCTACTTTGGTATATGCGATCGATGAAATACTCAAAGTCAATACCTGTTGTAATACAAAACAATCAGTAAATGTACATTTTAAATAGCAATCAATGGAAATTCAGTTAAACCAACATACAAAGAACTGGATATTTACCACGGCTTTAAATAATAACATTAAGCGTAAAATTAAACTAACAACAGACTATCAACTGCTGAAAGATTTATGGTCAACAGATGCTCAAGATTCCCACATAGGGACAAATCAATTGGAAAATCAGGCAAGTAGTCCTTCTGTTAATTATACAAAGTTGTAAGGTAGAACTATTTTAAACACAAAACGCTGGAGTAATTCAAATACACTCTTGAATTTAGGAATTACATGTTAGTTTATTCTCCACAAGGAAAAGCTACCAAATATACTTTATTTAAAAAAAGTTTAATTTCCTTCAAGACTACACATTATGTTTAAATACAACTAGGTGTGCTAGTGTAAAAGCTATAGGACAGCAATTCTCAGCGAGCCCAAGCAGCAATTCCCTTGGAGATAAAACAGGGAACAGAACTGGATTAGAAATCGGATTAAAAAAATTAAAATAAAGCATTGAGATGGTATTCGAGTCAGTGAAATAGTAATGGCTGAAATTAATAGAAATAAATATTAAAGAAAACTCTAGAACTTCAACAGCCATATATAGGAAATTCATTTCTCTGGCAAGTCTCGTCAATATTTTGTAAATTATACAGGTTGCAACCAGCATGCCAATGTCAAGAGATGAACATTACTAAGGTGGATGGGTGCCAATCAAATAGGCTACTTTGTTCTGATGGACATTGAACTTCAGTGTTATTGTTGCTGTACTCATCCAAACAAAAATATCCTTTTCATTTTTAACATGCTTTATAGATGATAGAAAGGTTACTGGAGCTGGGATCAAGTCGCACCATAAAATACCCAACCTCTAACTTGCTCTTGTAACCCCAGTATTTCTAAGTATAAAGAAACATTTCCTTACAGAAGCCCACCATAGGACAAGTCAACGCTCATTCAATTAACACACACTTTCCGTATTGTCTTCCATATACATCTTCAAATCTGCGGGCCGTTAATATGCTGTACGGTTCTTTGTTCTTCCCGACTTCTGCAAACAAACTTTTCACTGTATCTCTGTACACATGGCAGTAACAAACTGAACAATGTACAATCACACAAATCAGAGGTGAAGATCCATGAAGGTTTTCCCACCAGAAGTTCTGCATAAATGGAATGAAAACAAGGACCTTTTTCCCCCTCATTTATGATCCAGGCATTACTTAACATTTCTTGTCATTTAATTGCTAGCTTCTTGCTTAAAATTATATATTATAATTATAACTATTCCTCTACAAAAGAAACTAAATCATTGATGGATCACTTCTCAGATCTAATCATTCTTTCATAGGCAAGCCATGGAAAACATTTCAACAGATGCTAATACAGAATGTAATTACTTATGGACATGCTTGAGAAATTTATACCGCATGATAAAGATAAAGAGACAGCTTCAAATATTGTGAAAGAAATTTCACACAATTTGCTACAAGTAACTATGGAGCAAAACTGAGCAAAAAGACATTCAGTTGTGCGAAATATTCTGTTGAAAACAAGAGTTATGGACCAGTAGCAAAACTGCAAATCACATATGGACTGCCTGCAAATGAACAGAGACCTTGTTCCTGCAAGCTACTTATCATGGCTATTCTCAAAATTGCAGGCTTATGAACCAATCGAAAGAAAAAAATCAGAAACCAAGTACCCAAATCCAATATAATTAAGGAACTATAGATACAGGTGACCCCCACTTTAGAGATAGTCTTTACAGTACATGAACAAGACCTTTGGCCCACGTAGACCGCGCCGACCAGCGATCACTCTGTATACTAGCACTATCCTCTACACTACGGACAATTCAGAATTTTACTGAAACCAATTAATCTACAAACCTGAACGTCTTTGGAATCTGGGAGGCAACCAGAGAAAACTCACGCGGTCTCAGGGGGAACGTACTATCTCAATATTACAGTACCTGTATTCAGGATCGAACCCGGGTGGCTGGCGCTGAGACAGCAACTATACTACAGCAATACTGTGCCACCCAACGGCTGTTTGAATAACAGAAATTTACCCTTACAGAATCCACAAATCACTGCTCAAAAATGTGAAATCTTGAATAAAATTTGTACTCAGAATTTGTGAAGAAAAGCAAATGGACACAAAATGGTTTTTTTCAATTCGTTTCTTGATGTTTGTGCAGCTGACACAGCTGTGTGTGATGGAAAAAAGCGATAAAAACTATGCCCCCCTCCCCAAATGCAGGGGGTTGCCTGTAACTAACTAGGATTCAAACAAATATACAAGTATCTACCAGTGCTGTTACACTTCAGCAAAAATCAACTTCATGACCAACTTTCACACCCCCCACCCCCACCTTCCTCTCAAATTCACTTGGACTATTTCTGACACTGCTTTCCCCTTTCTGGTCTTTCTGTCTCCACCTCAAGAGGGGAACTGTCCATTTACTCCAAACCCACTAATTCCCACATCCACCTAGTCTACACCTTCTCCCACCGTCTTTTGCAAGGATACCATTTATTTCTCTTACTTTCTCCGTATCTGTGATCAAGGAGGCTTTCTGCTCCAGGAATTTACGTGAAGAAAAGTAAATAAATATGAAGTTCTTTCCCTTAACTTAGGTTTATTGATGCGTGTGCAGATTGTATGGCTTCTTATTACAGAAAATCATTACCTGGCCCATTTCTGTAGACAACCCCACCATAATGCCTTTTCTGAATCCCACACCAAGACAGCTAGATCTCTCTTAAAAGTTCCAATCCCAGCAGTGATCTCATTACAACTCATTTACCTGACAACTACCCATTTTGTTTTCCATTTCCTGTTCGCCAGTTGGTCTTGTATCCACACCGATGTACAAGCACACTGGCACAGCTGTTAGCACTGTTGCCCAACATTTCTCAACTGCCAGGTTTGATCTGTCCACAGGGGCTGTCAAGTGTTGTGCCAATGAACAGCTGCTCCAGTTTACTCGTACATTCCAACGGCAATGCTAGTGGGGTAAACACTGACCCTATTCATGCAATTGAGGGCACAGGCCATGATTAAAAAAAAAAAAAAAAGTGTTTAAGAAGGAACTGCAGATGCTGGAAAATCGAAGGTAGACAAAAGTGCTGGAGAAACTCAGCGGGTGCAGCATCAACTATGGAGCGAAGCACCTCATATTCCGCTTGGGCAGTAAATGTTTATGCCGCTTGGGTGCAAACTGCCCAAGCGGAATATGAGGTGCTTCGCTCCATAGTTGCTGCTGCACCCGCAGAGTTTCTCCAGCACTTTTGTCTACATTTTTTAAAAAGTGGTTGTCTTTTCATTTGTTTAATCCTAATCATTTTAATTTATTTTAAGTGTACTTTTTAATTTAAAAAAAATTAAATCACTTTAAACTTTTAAATGGCACTAGTCATCACAAATATTTAAGAATGGTTTAAAAGGTCTGACAGCCAGAAACTGGCAGATGGTCATTAGGATTTAGTGGAGCACATAGTCACCAGTTGCCCCAAACACCGGCCACTGAATGGTGAATGAGGTCTGATTGACCTGGACGATGACACGTTGGCCTGGCTCGCCTCAACGGAGCTGCAGGTCTAAAAGGCATACGACAGTAGAAGTCATTAGGAAGTTATGGAATCTGGGCCTTGGCATTTGCTGCCTGAACCACCAGTCGTAAACTGCTCTGCTTTAAGAATGGGCACAACAGAGAATCCTGCAAAAATAAGACACAAAGTGCTGGAATATATTAGCGAGTAAGGCAGCATCTCTGGAGAACATGAATTGGTGATGTTTTGGGTTGGGACCAGTCTCAAGGGTCCCAATTGGAAACGTTACTTATCCATGGTCTCTAGTGATGCCGCCTGACCTGCTGAGTTACTCCAGCATATTGTGCATTGTGTTTGTAAACTTGCTTTGCAGTTCCATCTCTACTGTAAATTATCCCTTTGTGCAGATAAAAATAAATTGCAAATGTTAGAAATGTGATACAGCACCTTAACAAATGTTTTCAGAAATAGCACAGTACACCCTCTGATTTACCATTATCCACAGTATGTCATTATTTCGTAGCATTATGCCCACTTAACATTTCAGCAACCTTGCTTAAAGTGCTGAAAATCCAGCAGAAATGTTCTACTCATCACTGGGCGAGAAGTTCAATGGCAGATGCAACTGGAAAACTATTGATCAGCAACATGAAAGGTTCAAGACTTCTCAACTTGTACTGACAGAGCTAAATGGCAGCACCTTCACACAGATCTGTTAATATATTCACTCAAGAAGATTTGAGCTCACGAGCTATTTGTTGTATACCTCTCTCAACCATACTTCTTTATATGCATATATCTTCTGGGGAAGAATCTTATTCACCCGTAACCAACATATTTGGACATTTACCGTATTTCCTGGCAATGAAGAAGCTATTTTCTACCCAAAAATAAGACACGGAAATTTACCTGCGTTTTGGAGGCCGATGGTTAGGTTGTTAGCCAAGAAAGATAGACTTGGCTATCCCTCAGTTCAGCAACATCAAGAACGATGTTGCTGTACTGAGGGATAGCCAAGTCTATCCCTCATTGCTGGCAGCTGATGGGAAGCGACTGTAAAGTGGGAAGCGGCTGTAAAAGGACAGCGCCGCTAGGGGGAGAAAGAGTTCCTTACACAGCGTGTGGGGAGTCTGGCCTGGGTCAACAGGCTGGACCGCCAGGGGTAAAGTTGTGGGGAGAGCAGGAGCGTTGAGAAGGAGGGGGTCGGGTATCATGCCAGCAACTCACTCACCGCTGCCGCAGTGCTCCAGGCGGGGAGCCTCCGCATTGTGGCTGTGGAGGGAAATAGCTCGGGTGGCTGTGAGCGGCCGCCGGGACCGGACAGCGGAACCGGCAGCCACCTCAGCGCCTTCTGCCAGCCCGCCCACCTCTGACAGTGCTCTCCGTCTGGACACCTCTATCCTGCCACTCGCCGGCCTCGCTCATGTCAGCTACTTCTCCTGTGTCAGTGCATGTAACCTCAATTGGTCCCTTGAACTAGTATTGTCATTCAATAAGATCAACTTGTTCCGGTGTGCTCCCATTTTTTGCACCATCTCTCTACCTGCCGTCACCCTCCACTCATTCAGTCATTCAGAATGGTGGAGATCTGGAAGCCTTGGGCAAATTGAATTGCCACCCTCTCTATCTATTTATTTATTTATTTAAGAGCATGAGGAATTCTATGTCCCACTGTAAATTGCTTGTTCTAAGCTTCCCCCCCAGTCTAGTTTCAGTCAAAAACACCGAATCAAGCACGAACAACTAATCTTTATTTTAGCAAAACACAATTACAGTTCAACTACTCTTGTCCCACCGCGGGTTCGATCTCCGTATCTGCCTGATCAAGCTCTCTAGGCCTCGCTCAAACAGACATTCCAGAAGGTCACAGTCCCAAGCGCTCTCCCAGAAGATCAATGCTGGACCTCGTGGCAGCGGACTTTTATAGGTCCCTGGATCTCGAGGGGCCGAACCACATGGGGCTGGTCTCTGAACAATCCAATTACATATATCGATTAACCCCACACATAACAAACATTTCCCTAACCCAATAATACAGCAGCTTAATACATTGTATTAGAAGGAAAGCTCTAGAAAGAAGCCAACAAGAACAAACATTGAAACATGTACCCTGAGATTCAAACAATTTCTCCAAGGCTCAATAGTTCGACCAATCATCAATTAACAGGATGACCGTCTTGCAACATACAATGGTTTTGCAGCGATCCAATAGAAATGATGCATTTGAGGTTAGTTTGCAAAACTGCTATACATGTTATCAATTTAAGAGAAACATGGAGAATACCTGGACCCCTCACCATCCTGCATATCAGTCTGAGCCTCGACTGGCTGGCGCCAATCAAAGCCTGTAAAGTTCAGCTGACAAGGGGTAAGCAATTCTGACAAGTGCAGGGATCCTCCATTTTATGGTGTCTTTAATTTAGTCAATATTAACACCGCCAGCCTTTTTTCAAAATTTAGCGACTCAAAATGGGGGGTGCGTCTTCATTGCCGGGAAATACGGTAGTTCCCCTACCTGAAATGTCACCTATCCATGCCTACCAGAGATGCTACCCGACTCACTGATGTTTCTCCAGCACTGTTTTTTTCTTGTGAACCAGCATCTGCAGCTGATCCTGTCTATATCTGAATTATAGTTGTCAGAATCATTTGCAGCTTTTAACTCCAGTAGCCATAATTTGTATTTTAACACGATTAGTATTGATATCAACAGGCTGACAAGTTTATAGTAGTGCTTAGATGGTCACAAAGGCCAATTCCCATTCTTTACACCCAACCTAGTCAGCATAACCTTCCACTTCCTTTTCCTTTTAAGTGCTTATCTACTTTTGCAAGATCATATTGATAAGATAGCACAAAGATGCATTGGTATTCTCAGATAGAAGAATTCATGTTAAAATTTACTACACAGCCTTGGTTTGAACTTGTAATCTAAAAAGACATTGCCTCATATGCTCAAGTAGGATGTGGTTTCCATACTGCTTTTTATAAATGCTTAATTGTTCACAGCATCGTGTCTGTACTTATCAGGTATATCAGATAAGTACTTGTCTTGTCTGTACTTTCTCCCTTTAACTGCGTGGTTTCTCCGGGTGCTCTGGGTTCCTCCCACACTCTAAAGGCATACAGGTTCGTAGATTAATTGGCTTTGGTAAAAATCGTACATTGTCCCTGGTATGCAAGATGGTTGGTGTGACTTGGTCGGCCGAAGGGTCTGTTTCACGTTGTATCACTAAAATTTAAAGACTCTTTGGTTACAGTTTTTGGCACTTTACCCAAACAATCACTCGACTTTTCCTTGTTAATGAGAAATATTTTGGGGCAATGGGAATGCAATTTTCCATTTCATCATTTTGATATTCTGTTCCACCACCTCTCTGCCTTGTCCGCTACTTAACATTTCAAGTTCAAGTTTTACATTCTTGAGGCATGATGGGCTCAAATAATTCACTCCATTTCTCACAACATAAATCCAACTGACATACAAATATTTCTAGGGTTTTGTTTTTTATTTCCAGTATTTTGTACTTATTTCACAAACCTTTCTTCACTCAGTTCTGAACACCAATCTCCTAATTTCCTCCAGCTCCTCTGCCCTACAATCCTCGCTCTTATCTACCGCACTCTGTAATCTGCAGCCCACTAGGCTTCTCCATCTACTTCTATCATAGAAGAGCAAACAGATCAAATACCTTTGTGCACAGTATCTTGGCTATGGCATGCAAAAGAAACTTGCTGCTGGGTCTCTTGCAGCTCCACTTCTATGTGTTTGGACACTATCCAGTAGTTTGGACCATCATCTTTATTGTGTTACATCTAAAATACATTGTTCAAATATATTACACTGCCTATTGGGATTTAATAATCACCTTTGAAACAAGCTCCCTGAAGAAAATAGTTAATGAAAGGTTCATAACTTCATGTCTTAGGAGCAGAAATAAGCCATTCGGCCCATCGAGTCTACCCTGCCATTCAATCATGGCTGATCTATCTTTCCCTCTCAACCCCATTCTCCCGCCTTCTCCCCGTATCCTTTGTCTCGTTTACTATTCAAGAACCTATTAATCTCCACTTTAAAAAATACTCAAAGGCTTGGCTTCCACAGCCGTCTACAGCAATGAAATTCCCCGATTCACCACCCTCTCTGGCTAAAGAATTCCTCAACTCCTTTCTAAAAGGTGCGATGATAACGTTAAGTGATAAAAGTGGCTTAAAATACATTAAAAATACCATTTCAAAACTAAAAGATTAGCCATGTGGAGTTATGGTCTATGGCATGGGTTGGCAATTGGAGGTGTGAAAATAACAATTTAGGCAGATTAACTGATGTCAGGAGAGGCCATGTCCTGTCTGCAGTAACTAGGGTGCCAGTAGAACACAGTGTCCAGGATCCTGCAGGAAAATGTAACATGGCCAAGTAACAGGTGAAAAATCTGTTCCAATATTTTAGGCATAATTACTTAACTAGAAAAGGACCAATTGGTTGAAAGAAACAGTAAATGCGACAATAAACAGATTAGATGCCAAAGAATGAACGTCTGTCAGCTGATGGGTTTAAGCATATCGTATGAATAGCAATCAAGAGAAAAAAGCAAACCATACAATTTAGGAATATAATGCCACATGATTCAGGAACTTGAAGGGAGAATAATTGATCGGAAAGATACAGAAATGGAGGCAGGTTTGGGGGATGTCATGGCGATGCAGCATAACATTATAGAAGTATACAGTACACAATCAACAGATAGGAATAAGGACACTATAATTACTGTTCTTAGTGAAAGTAAAAAAGAAACAAGCCAGGCTTGTCCACTCCTAACTGCCCAGGACTTCCATGCACAGTGGAAGCACAGTGGGAGCCACTTGACGGCACAATGGTAGAGCTGCTGCCTTACAGCATCAAACACCAAAGTTCGATCCTGACCTCAGGTGTGGACTTTGCACATGCCCTTTGTGACCTTAATGGTTTCCTCAGGGTGCCCCGGTTTCCTCCCACATCCCAAAGACATGCAGGTTCATAGATTTATTGACATCTCTAAATTGAATACATAAGGGGTGGACGAGAAATTGAGAAAAAGTAGAACTAATATTAATGGGTGATCAATAGCCAGTGTAGGGCCCGTTTTCATGTAGATGAATTTCAGTTGTTGAATTGAATTGAATACTTTTGTCACATGTGACAAGTCAGTGCAATTCTTTGTTTGCATTCCCAGGGTATGCAATAGTCGCTACTTAAGGGCGCTGTGGTTGTGGCATTATACATGGGTAAAATGCTGGGTGACATTCAAGACAAGTGCTCGCAATAAAAGGATCAATCATTTAAAAATAGGCATGGGAAACAGTCAACCACTCACTCGACATGCAACTGATTAAAAAAAATGGCCAACAGTACAAGCTAAAGAGGTATTCGGGGCAAATTTACATCTTGGGGGATATCCAGTACTTACTTTAAGCAATGCAGAGGGCCAGGGGAAACACGAGCCACCCGACCCACGCGGGCTCCATTTATTGTGTTGAGATGAACTTCTGGGATATAGAATGTAACAGATGATGACTGCAGTCTAGTTTTCACCACTTCCAGAGGACAGGTTAAAATGGCTCCCACTGTCCCCCCGCAGCTGCCAAAACAGAGAGAAAAAGAATCAATTTAGTGGGGGGGAAAAGGGTCCAACACAGAAACAACTAAGTCTTTGGCAGTGTTTACAGAATGATAATGGCTCAGCAGAAAAAAACTTTATACCAATGAGGATTGCAAACCAGGAAATTCCTAGTCGCTGCCTGGATTTTGACAATTTGGCATCCCTGCCCATTTATTTATTTATTTATTTAATTCTTTATTTCGAGCAGAAAAAAAGAATAAAAAGCAAGTGTGAAACAACATACAAAAAAAAACACACAAAAAAAACAAGAATATTTATAAAGTGTCATAAACAATAGTTATAAATAAATGAAATCATATGTGTCCGAAAAGGAGCAGGAAGAAGCCAAAGCTTATTAATTCCCACCCCTTACTCAACTGCTTATAATTATCTTATACAAATTTAGCAGCTATAAACACCTATTTCCATATGTACACCAAATTATTTACATTTATACACTAATCAAATATTTACAAAGCCATACAAAAAAAGAGAAAAAAATAAAAAACCCTCATATACTATACAGTATCTCTTAGTCATATATACAACCCATCACCCTATAATCACCCTTCCTAATACAATCAGTATAACAAACATCCCACTCAATCACCTATCCTCATCCCAATATCCTTTTTAAAAAAAAGTGTTTTTGTACATCTTTTTAAACTGAATTATGTTTGTGCTAAGTTTTATCTCCTGTTCCAAACCATTCCACAAATTCACCCCAGATTGCTATGCACATACTTTTAAGAGATGTTCTGACATTGAGTTTTTTCTAATTAAGTTCCCCTCTCAAATTATACCCACCCTATCTTTCCATAAAGTTTTTGTATATTTCCCAGAAGTAAATTATTTCTTGCTTTGTACATGATTTGTGCAGTTTTAAATTTAACCAGATCAGTGAACTTCAGTGTCTGTGACTTTAAGAATAATAAATTGGTATGTTCAAGATATCTAACGTTATTGATAATTCTTATTGCTCTTTTTTGTAATGTGCATAACGGCTGTAGGTTGGTTTTGTAGGCGTTACCCCATATCTCCACACAGTAACTCAGATATGCAGGGCCGGCCCTGGGCCGATTGAACCGATTTTTCCAAATTGGGCCCCGCGTTAATTTTCCCTATTTCATATGGAAAATACAAATTCGCTTTGTTAAATAAAGATTTTTTTAAAAACATTTGCCATACGGATTTTTTAAACAAAATTTACATGGTTTTGTACATCAGACACAAACGATGTATTAACAGCCAGTAGTGTTAACAGCCAGTAGTTAACAAGTAGTTATCCAATGCATCATCAATGCATCGATCCACATTCCTCAGTAAATGTGTAATTGTGTTTTAGAAGTATTAATGATGCTGCGTTCCTTTGAATACAATTAACGCGGCGTCATCAACACTTCTTCAAAACATAATTACATTTTACTGAGTAATGTAGATTGATGCATTAATGACACATTGAGAATTTCTTAAAACTCACCATCATGATTGAGAACTTCTTCTTGGTCTGCAGGTTAGTCATTCAATTTACCTATCGACCCACGTTGTGTCTGTCTTTCGCTCTCTCCCTTCCTCTCTCTCTCGCGCGCTCTCGCCCCCGTGCGCTCTCTCTCTCCCGTGCATGCTCTCTCTCTCCCGTTCCCCACCTCTCGCTAGCTCTCTCGGCATTCCCGGAATCATTGACGTTTTGCGGTATACAAAAATGCTGGAGAAACTTAGCGGGTGAGGCAGCATCTATGGAGCAAAGGAAATATGCAACGTTTCGGGTCGAAACCCTTCTTCAGACCAGGCTATTTCCTTCGCTCCATAGATGCTGCCTCAAGCCCTGTCCCACTGTGCGAGTTCACCCAAGAGCTTAAAATCTCTGTGTAGCATCTCTGTCCCTATCTTCAAATTCCCACTTTGAAATAAAATACAGTTTTTGACTTAAACATTTCGCAGAAGGATCGCAATTAGTCGATTCCCACGCATTTTCAATCATCATTCGATTCAGTGTAATTTTCATAGTTTTTATGATATAGTTTTTTTTTTTTTTTAAAGATACAGAACATTACAATAAATTGTTTCAAGCATACCCGGTACTAAACGCACGGACATTAAGGTGGTTACTGATGTTACAAACGGTTATAAATGAAAATAATTTCAAAGTGAAATAGGAGATTTCCGTGGAAAGAATATTTAACCAGAATATGGCGAGGTCGCTGCAAAATGCTCACTTAAAACAATACGCCGTCAACTCAAGATTGTTTCTTAGACCTCTGACAGGTGTTTCAATCTAACCTCGTAGCTCGCTGTTAATCGATTCATAGCTATTAATTTTCATTCCTGGTCCGTATCGAACTTCTCCAAATGTAAATGCTTCAAGTTACGCTTCTTGTGTGGTGGTAAGGGGGAATGCTAGGATAAAATACCATATATTTGTATTTATATAGCGGTCCTGCTGCAAAAATGTTGTCGAAAGTTGTATTTTATTTCAAAGTGGGAATTGGAAGATAGGGACAGAGATGCTACACAGAGATTTTGATAGGAAGGAAACGTTACAGCAGCTGAGTAAAATATTAGTCAAATGAATTAGTCAAATTAGTTCAATGAAGATCGGGCGAGGGGGATGGGGGTGGGGGAAAAGACTCTATAGCTTGGGACTTGCCTAAATGAGTACTGAGATGGATTATCATTCCACACCAAATTTTAGACAATAATACATTTTATGCAATTATCACAACATTTTGTTGGATATGGATCAACCTATGGTACATGCTCGTAAATAAGTAAAACAAATGTTCTTTAAGTACTGTTTCTGGGATGGGATTTCTGATAACAAATAACCTACATTCTATATTTGTCATAATGTGGCTGAAACAATGGCATATTTTGTGATATTTATTGAGATAGAAAGATACAACTGAGTTGGGCAAGATATTACCTTGCAACATTCTGTATGTCTGATAGATATTGTGAAATGGAACTCAGAAATTATGGGAGGATTACATAAAACTACAATTCAAAGGTAATGAATATACAGAGTATTCTTATTTCCATTATGAACATAAAATAGTGATATAGGACACCAGGTCCTACTACGGTAAACTCACGAGCTACTACGGTATGACTATGTGTTAAAAAGTATCAAATTTTTACATCCTGAGTATATTTTACTTGTGGACATTTTTCAACATGTTGAAAAATCTTCACGAGTTACCACGTTTCCCGAGTACCTGCCGTTAGCGCTAAGAAATGGCATGTTGGCCTTTATAACAAGATGAATCAAATATAGGAGCATAGAGGTCCTTCTGCAGTTGTACAGAGTTCTAGTGAGACCGCACCTGGAGTATTGTGAGCAGTTTCGGTCCCCTAATTTGAGGAAGGACATTCCTGCTATTGAGGGAGTGCAGCGTAGGTTTACAAGGTTAATTCCCGGGATGGCGGGACTGTCATATGCTGAGAGAATGGAGCAGTTGGGCTTGTACACTCTGGAGTTTAGAAGGATGAGAGGGGTATCTCATTGCAACATATAAGATTGTTAAGGGCTTGGACACGCTAGAGGCAGAAAACATGTTCCCGACGTTGGGGGAGTCCAGAACCATGGGCCAGAGTTTAAGAACAAGGGGTAAGCCATTTAGAATGGAGGTGAGGAAACACTTTTTCTCACAGAGATTGGTGAGTCTGTGGAATGGGCGGTGGAGGCAGGTTCTCTGGATGCTTTCAAGAGAGAGCTAGACAGGGCTCTTAAAAATAGCTGAGTCAGGGGATATGGGGAGAAGGCAGGAACAGGGTACTGATTGTGGATGATCAGCCATGATCACATTGAATGGCGGTGCTGGCTCGAAGGGCCAAAAGGCCTGCTCCTGAACCTATTGTTTATTGTCTATAGAAACGTCCCGAGCTCTGATGTACCCGCTACGTTCATCCTACGTGTTTACCATGAGTTTTGATTTATTTTTTTTAACTCGGGAGAGCTCTTGGGTGAACTCGCACAGTGGGACAGGGTTTCACACCCGCTGAGTTTCTCCAGCATTTTTGTCTACCTTTGATTTTCCAACATCTACAGTTCCTTCTTAGACGTTTTGCGGTGATGGCTGCATCTGCGGTTCCTTTCTGTTAGGGGGGGGGGGGGAAGAGTCCTGGCCCATGGCGGCTCCTGATAAGTGATATGTTCCCTCCGCGGGTGCTGCCTTGCCCGCTGAGTTCCTCCAGCACTCTGTTTTTGTTTGGCTCTGTAGTTGAAGGTGGACCCCCCCTGTGTCTACCTTCAACTTCCTGTCTGTGGTGGCTCAGCGGACGGGCAGGGGCTCTGGGGAGAGGGTTGCGGTTTTGGTTGAGACCCTTCTTCAGACAATCACAAGTACTCTCACCGACGAGAGTTCAGTTCAGTCTGAAGAAGGGTCTTCTCTCCAGAGTCGCTGCGCTGCCTGTCCGGCTGAGCTACTCCAGCTTTTGTCTATCTTCCATTTCAGAGTCAGATCAAATTTCTCATGGGGGGCTTATAGCGTCTACCCCCCCCCCCCTCACCACCCCTTCCTTCCCAACCTCAGCCTCACGGACCCGAGCGTACCCCTAGTTCCTAAAATCTATTTCCATCACTGATTGAAATTTATATGTAACACCACATTGCAGGTTCTACAGAGATTTTCGTGGTTTCTGTAGATATGACTAAAAGACTAAGGGACATCGGCAGAACATATTTGAGTGGCAGTAAGCAGAAAAGGAGAAAGGTGCATTAGATAAGTATTTCAGCAAAACTATCTCAGAAAATGCAGAAGAGCAAGTGGAGCCACAACACAGTGAAGATGACACTAAAGGAAGCCAGTCTGAAGAAGTTATGCAAGACGATCAAAGTGGGAATTCATTTACGGTAAGTGAGATCGCCCATTTCGAAAGTGTTGAATTTGACAAACAAGGAAACTTTCCTGTTGACATGACTTCTGGTGCCTCTGAGGCAAGGGAGAACGGGAATTCAAAATCTGCCAGTTTTGTAGAATTAACAGAAGATCCTGCAACATGGCCAGAAATGATGGATCAGAGTGTCAGGGACTATTTAGTGAAAAAAGGACCACCTACAATTATAGCAGAATTTTTCCCCAAGAATGACAGTGGATCACGTTTTTCAAAATTTCACTGCAAAAGAAAACTGCCAAATGGTGAAATTGTAGATCGTCCATGGCTAATATACTCTGCACCAACTGATAAAATCTTCTGTTACTACTGCAAGCTTTTTGATAATAACACAGCAATTGCACTTGCAAGTTGTGGTTTTAATAACTGGCCGAACATTCATACAAGACTAGCTGAGCTTGAGAACTCAAAAAAGCATTTGCAATCTATGCTCAGTTGCTGTGAACTACAGCAAAGATTATCTACTGAAAAAACTATTGATGAAGTGGTAGAAAAACTAATCGGACAAGAAGCAAAATGCTGGCATCAAGTTTTTGAGCGACTGGTAGCCACTGTACAGTTCCTGGCAGAAAGAAACTTGCCATTCCGGGGATCTGAGGAACACATAGGAACACCACATAATGGAAATTTCCTTGGTGTTATTGACTTGCTCGGAAAATTTGATCCAGTAATGCAAGACCATCTGCGAAAAATCCAGAATAAGGAAATACATGATCATTATTTAGGAAAAAGAATCCAGAATGAGCTTATTAATATAATGGGTCACGCTGTTCTACAGGAAATCATTTTGCGAATCAAGGCTGCTAAGTATTTTGCAATAATTCTTGACTGTCCTCCTGACATCAGCCATCAGGGGCAAATGTCGATGGTAATTAGATATGTAGCTGATGGTGTACAATCAAATGCTCCAGCAGGAATATATGAACATTTCATCAAGTTTTTAGTGGTGGAAAGTAGCACAGGTGAAAATTTGTACAACACCCTTCTACATGAACTTGAAACATTAGGGCTGGATGTTGAAAATATCCGTGGACAAGGGTATGATAATAGTGCCAATATGAAGGGACACACCTCAGGTGTGCAGGCACGACTTCTACAGAAGAATTCAAGAGCTTTCTTTACACCATGCGCATGTCACAACTACAACCTAGTTTTGGGAGACATGGCCAAGACATGTCCAGATGCAATGACTTTCTTTGGAACTCTGCAGCGTATTTACACCATTTTTGCATCATCTACTAAAAGATGGACTGTTTTTAGAAAACATGTGACAGGTCTGTCCATGAAACCTCTCTCTGAAACACGATGGGAATGTAGAATGGAAAGTGTCAAAGCTGTACGGTACCAAGCTGCTGAAGTTTGTAATGCACTAGAAGAGTTAGCAGAAAACACTGATGACGCTCAAACAAAAAGCGATGCTGAATCGTTAGTCAGTCAAATGAGAGATTACAAGTTTCTGGTCTCACTATTTTCTGGCACTCCTTACGCTTTCAAGTAAATTTTGTGAGTAAGGAACTTCAGAGTGATACCATGGATGTTGCTACATAGATACATAGATACATAGAAAATAGGTGCAGGAGTAGGCCATTCGGCCCTTCGAGCCTGCACCGCCATTCTGATCATGGCTGATCATCCAACTCAGTATCCCGTACCTGCCTTCTCTCCATACCCCCTGATCCCCTTAGCCACAAGGGCCACATCTAACTCCCTCTTAAATATAGCCAATGAACTGGCCTCAACTACCCTCTGTGGCAGAGAGTTCCAGAGATTCACCACTCTCTGTGTGAAAAAGTTTTTCCTCATCTCGGTCTTAAAGGATTTCCCCCTTATCCTTAAGCTGTGACCCCTTGTCCTGGACTTCCCCAACATCGGGAACAATCTTCCTGCATCTAGCCTGTCCAACCCCATAAGAATTTTGTACGTTTCTATAAGATCCCCTCTCAATCTCCTAAATTCTAGCGAGTATAAGCCAAGTCTATCCAGTCTTTCTTCATATGAAAGTCCTGACATCCCAGGAATCAGTCTGGTGAACCTTCTCTGCACTCCCTCTATGGCAATAATGTCCTTCCTCAGATTTGGAGACCAAAACTGTACGCAATACTCCAGGTGTGGTCTCACCAAGACCCTGTACAACTGCAGTAGAACCTCCCTGCTCCTATACTCAAATCCTTTTGCTATGAAAGCTAACATACCATTCGCTTTCTTCACTGCCTGCTGCACCTGCATGCCTACTTTCAATGACTGGTGTACCATGACACCCAGGTCTCGCTGCATCTCCCCATTTCCTAATCGGCCACCATTTAGATAATAGTCTGCTTTCCTGTTTTTGCCACCAAAGTGGATAACCTCACATTTATCCACATTATACTGCATCTGCCAAACATTTGCCCACTCACCCAGCCTATCCAAGTCACCTTGCAGTCTCCTAGCATCCTCCTCACAGCTAATACTTCCCCCCAGCTTAGTGTCATCCGCAAACTTGGAGATGTTGCCTTCAATTCCCTCATCCAGTTCATTAATATAAATTGTAAATAGCTGGGGTCCCAGCACTGAGCCTTGCGGTACCCCACTAGTCACTGCCTGCCATTGTGAAAAGGACCCGTTTACTCCTACTCTTTGCTTCCTGTTTGCCAGCCAGTTCTCTATCCACATCAATACTGAACCCCCAATACCATGTGCTTTAAGTTTGTATACTAATCTCTTATGTGGTACCTTGTCGAAAGCCTTCTGAAAGTCCAGATACAACACATCCACTGGTTCTCCCCTATCCACTCTACTAGTTACATCCTCGAAAAATTCTATAAAATTCGTCAGACATGATTTACCTTTCGTAAATCCATGCTGACTTTGTCCAATGATTTCACCACTTTCCAAATGTGCTGCTATCCCATCTTTAATAAGTGACTCTAGCAGTTTCCCCACTACCGATGTTAGACTAACTGGTCTGTAATTCCCTGTTTTCGCTCTCCCTCCTTAAAAAGTGGGGTCACGTTTGCTACCCTCCAATCCTCAAGAACTACTCCAGAATCTAAAGAGTTTTGAAAAATTATCACTAATGCATCCACTATTTCTGGAGCTACTTCCTTAAGTACTCTGGGATGCAGCCTATCTGGCCCTGGTGATTTATCGGCATTTAATCCATTCAATTTACCCAACACCACTTCCCGACTAACCTGGATACATGGCTTTCTTCATTTCAAAAGCTTTGTAACTGGTTAAAGACATACAGGGAAAAAGGTTTTGATGACGCCTTGATTGACGCTAGTGAACTTGCCAAAGACCTAGATGCTGAGCCCGTATTCAAGACTCGGCTTATGCAAAAAAAAGAAAATTATTTGATTATGAATCTGCAGATGAACCTTCGCCAGATCCAAAAACCGCCTTCAGAGTGCAATGTTTTAATCAAGTGGTAGATAAAGCACTGCAAACACTTGAGCCACGGTTTGAACAACTGAAAAAGTATCAAAATGTATTTGGATTCTTGTGCAATTTTCATGACCTGTCCAAGGACACCATAAGAAAATGTGCAGCAGATCTGGAAATGGCATTGACAGAGGTCAAGCTGGGACAGGAAAAAGATTAAGTTAAAACCACAAAACTGGCTGATGTGGATGGATACATGCTTTGTGAGGAGATGGAAGCACTTAAGCCAATTCGGCCACCAGAGATTCAAAGCCCTATGAAAATGCTTGAATTCCTTGCTTGCAACAACAGGTCCATAGCATTTCCAAATGTATTTATTGCTCTTCGGATTTTCTTGACAATCCCAGTGACTGTGGCATCTGGAGAAAGGAGTTTTTCCAAGCTGAAACCGATCAAAACTTACTTGAGGTCATCAATTCAGCAAGAACGTTTGAACAGTTTGGCAATTATGTCCATTGAATCTGAAATTAGCAGGAGTTTAAACGTTGGCAAAATTCTAAAAGACTTTGCAGAGAAAAAAAGCAAGAAAGATAACTTTCTTATAAAAGGCAATAATAATATGACCCGTCACGTGCCGTCAAGGTAGGCAAGGAAGGCACTGCCTACCCTGACTAAAATTATATAATGATATTTATTAAATATAAATAATAAAGGCACGGGAGAATTATGCCTAACTAAGAGATCGATTTCTTAGGTAGGCATAATTATCTGTGCCTTTCATGCGCAGTACATGTAATACGGGAACGTGTGTGCAGCTGACGTGCCGTCGGCGCTGCTTTAAGCCGTCAATGACAGCTGATATTCTGCATTTGCAGCAGGCTACTGCACATGCACAGCGCAAGTTTCTTGGCGGTTTTTTCAAACATTGGATTGTCATTATCTTATGAGTATCTTAGGAAACAAAGAGAGAAGAATAGAGTTTGTGTACGAATAATGTGGTAAGTAGATTTCTTTGAGCTAAATGTTTTTAAATACCGTATTTCCCAGCAATGAAGACGCTATTTTTTACCCAAAAATAAGACATGAAAATGTAGCAATGTTACAAAACCTACCTTCAGCGGCGCTGCAGTTCTGCCACTGGCCATGTGTGCGACTTTGGTGCCTTTGAGGGGGGGGGGAGGGGATTAAAATGCAGGTTTGTATCGCTTGTATCTGCTAGCTGATGAAGAAAATCGATTGGACTTTCGTTCCTGGCTTTAAAAAAAAATAATTAAAATCGCTAGATAATTTAATAATTGGATTAAAATAAAATGCGACTTTGAATGCCCTCAACGCCTACAACGTGACGGATCGTAATAACAGGACAAAATGAAGGGTAAGTCGTTTATGTTACATATAATCTTGCTTCTTGGGATGGCTTTAATCTAAATTTTACGTTGCGAAAATGTTATTTGGGCCCCATACGAACCGGCAGTGTCTTTCCTGCCGATATGGGATTAAAACTCACTGCACCGGCAACGTTCCAATCGATCTCATTCCAGAAACACCCACTCGCAAGATGATTTAAATGCTCATTTTTGTTGGACAATCATGTCATAAAAGCATCTAAACGATCTATATTTTGTGTTATTGTCTATCCATAGTCAATATTTTTATACTAAATATACACATGTATTGTGCAAAAAATAATTTTGATCATCCTGAGTGGATGTTTCCAGATTAATTTATGAGAATTAAAAATTAAATTCCTTCCATCTGGCTTATAAATTCATGACAGTGAGATTTAAAAATCATGTTATATTGTAAATTCTTGTGTGAATGGGATTAGTTTGTTATTTGGATACAGGCTATTTTTAAAAATTATCCTTTTCTTAAGAAATTGAATCTACAGAACATTCTTAATGAGAAAGTAGTGGGCAGAAAGGCATGTCATGCGTGGTTTGAAGAGCAAAAACTTGTAGTTTACAATGCCAAAATTGAAAAGTTGAGGAAAAACAAGGTGTACAGAGTTGCTTATTGGTTACAATCCGAGGAGTATGATGATGCTACTGGTTATGTACCAACTAGCAACTGATCTTCTCCATAAAGACCTGGTCTATTGCTAGAAATTGTAATTTATTTACCTGTTACGGACTTACAGCATATAATACAATAATATTAAAGTTCTGATCTTGAAAATATCACATTTTTGAATTTAAGGCAGTCTGGGTGTTTATTACTACTTCCGTCACAACGGTCAATTTTGTAATTAGCTACAATTAGGTAATTAGCTAATTATATGCTTTAATTTCAGGTCATCCAAGTAAGATGTTTTATATTTGTTTCAGAATGCTTTAATCTATAATAACTGAAAATGTCATTCAGTTCTCTTAATTTTTATGAACGTTATGGGCTTTTGACTATCCTCGATCACAGCTTTTGTGTTAAGTCAATGGAAAAGCAATAGGGAACAAGATGCTAATTTCCGAGTATGAAAATGGCCATAACATTTTTTAATACTGAAGATATGAAAGTGAATTAGGTGTCAAATTAAACTTCTTTTTAAGCTTTATCTGATGGGATTAATTGCAGACTTGATTTTTTAAATCTCCAAATTTTGTAACATTGCTAGAAAATGTACCTGCATCTTGGAGGCCGAAGGTTAGGTTGTTAGCCAAGAAAGATAGACTTCGTTATCCCTCAGTACAGCAACATCAAGAACGATGTTGCTGTACTGAGATATAGCCAAGTCTATCCCTCATTGCTAGCAGCTGATGGGAAGCGGCTGTAAAGTGGGAAGCGGCTGTAAAAGGACAGCGCTGCTGGGGGGGGGGGGGGGGAGTTCCTTTCACAGCGTGTGGGTAGTCTGTCCAGGGGGAAAGTTGCGGGGATGGCAGGAGGGTTGAGAAGGAGAGGGTCGGCCGGGCATCATGCAGCTCAAGAGCGGGTCAGCGGGCGATGGATAACAGGACAGCGGCTTACTCTATGTGTGAGTAACCTCAATTGATCCCTTGTTCGCGCGCTGACACAGGAGTAAGCTCCACCGCCCGCTGTGATGTTATCCATCACCCGCTGACCCACTCCGCTCTATGATCTTTGCTCTTGAGCTGGTCCCCTCACTGTTCAGACGGAGAGCACTGCCAGCGGCGAGCTGGCCAGCAGAAGGCGCTGAGATGGCAGTCGGTTCTGCTGTCCGGTGATGGCGGCCGCTCGTGGGCGAGCTGCTTCCCTCCCCGGCCACAATGTGGTAGCTCCGCGCCCGGAGCGCCGCGGCAGCAGTGAGTGAGTTACTGGCATGAACCCGACCCTCTCCTTCTCAACGCTCCTTCCAACTTTACCCCTGGCTAGACTCCCCACACGCTGTGAAAGGAACTCTCCTCCGAATTGTCATGTTACTCACGACATGCGACTCATTTATAATTATTTATTTATATTTCTACGGAAAAAAATCCCAATTGAGCCCCGCACCTCCTAAGGCCGGCCCTGCAGATATGGCAATATGAGTGTATTATACGGAGTATGTAATGATTTGTGGTCCAGAATGTGTCTTGATTTTCCCAATATTGCTATAGACGTTGCCGGTTTTGCTTTGACGTGGTTTCATCATCAAAATAAATCAGTGTAAATATTATACAAATATGCAGTGATACCCACATTACCCGAAGAGACAGACAGTGTGTTGTTGCTGGACAAGTAGCAGAAAGATTAAAATGGAATAATTTATTGTCCAAGTAAAAGCCGTGAATATACCGAAGAACAATTTCACTCTTTGTTCAGTACAGTGGCTCGAGTAATGACTCTTATTTAGAAAAGTTATTTGAAATCTTCTTAAGCTGTCCTTCAGGACCAAGAAATGGGGTGGCACAGTGGCATAGCTGTAGAGTTGCTACCCTACAGTACCAGAGACCCAGGTTTGATCCTGATTACAGTGGGGGTGGAGGGGGGGGGGGGAAAGGGGGAAAACTACTTTTCAGGGTCCCTACCTGGTCGGAGAGGCAGCTTTTCTCCGGGCTGCACTTTCGACCCGTCCTCGCTGCCCAGCGGGCCTGGAGCAGCGTTTCCTGAGGGGTTCGGCCAGAACCTCGGCTTCGGCGGCGGCACAGCACTGGAGCGCTATCACGGAGCGGAGAGGGTGATTGCCCGGGTCGCCGCGCTGGAACTCCGGTGAGCTGAAGACCGCCGATGAAACATCGCAGAGCTATGGAGCGGCCAGCTGCGGCGCTGAACTTCAGACCGGGAGCCTGGGTTCTCTCGCCGAGATCACCAGTGGTGGAGCTCCATCCAGCGCGGCCTGTCGGCTTCGGAAACCGCGGTCTCCAGTAAGGAAGCGGCCGCTCCAGGTGTCCCAAGCCGTTGTGAGGATTCTCCCGACGCCAGAGCACCATCACCCGGCGAGAACGGCCTGGAACATCGGGTCGCCGTAGCGGCGACTGCGGAGGCCTCAATAGGCCAAACTATGGGGTGGACAAGGGGATGGGGACAGGACTTTGTGCCTTCCCTCACAGTGGGAACCATTGTGGGGGGATGTTTTTATGTTTATTGTTAAATTTTTTATAAAGTTGTGTCTTATCTTTATCTGTGTGCTGCATGGCAAGTCAAATTTCACTACACCAATTTGTGTGTGACAATAAATGTCCTTTGTCCTTTGTGTCTAACCTGTTTCCATTCAAGTGTTGTGGCCTCTGAGATAGATGATGAGGGCAATGTGGAACGTTACACTCTTCTAGAGATGGGGCAAGAAGTGGCCGACATGGTAGCTGGATTGGCCCTATCCCCACTCCACTGTTTACGCGTATTGACTATTCCTACCCTACTATGTTCCCAACACATGACCTTGAGATTATCCGCACAACTCGAAATACTCCTCCACGTAGAGCATTCAAGGCCCAGAGATTCCCAGGAATTAGTGAGAATGTTGCGTTTCTTGAAGGACACCGAGCATATCCTTGAATCATTTATTTGTCTGCCTGGTAATCTTTTTCCAGGAATAGAAGCGAGCTTGGAATAGAATGCATTTTAGAACATAAATTAGGAGCAGCTGTAGGCGGAGGTCTGATGTCAGACACGCTACATTGGCCACAACATGCTGTTTACAAACAAATGTTACCAGAGCCTCAGCATTGGCAATGTTGGTGTGGTAGAGGACTATCTCGTGCCATCTTCAAAACAAAATGTCCCACGCACACACAATTTGCAATATTCATTTAAAAGGCAGTGGTCAATATGTTTAAGGAGTTATTAATTTCAACAGAAACTACAATGCTTTCTCATTTATGTACAGATTTGTCATGTTTTCAAAAATCATTTCAAATGCACTTTGGTTTTGGTATCAGATTTTGGTATTTTTAGCTATTGCCGGGTACTAAAATTCCATGGTGGTGAGGTTCTCTCATTCGATGATCACTATTTGTCATGTGGCGTGAAATTATTTTGCCACTGATTAGCCTAAAGATTGTATAGGTCCTGTCACATGAAGGCATATTAGTTTTTAAATTGTGAATGGAATTGAACTTAATAGAATCTAACTAACCTCAAAATGACAACAGTATTATAAATGCATTGGAACAACTTGGCTGGGAGTTTCAGTTTAATTTATTGTCACATGTACCGAGGTACAGTGAAAAGCTTTTGTGCATGTAACTGGTTTGGGGGCTAAAGTCTTCAGTACAAGGTTATTGTGTCCAAGGACTCTCTAGTATTAGTTGGTGTGCAATCCTCAACTCAATTTCTTAATTCATAGAGATAATTGAACTGGCTACCTGCTGTGAGGGTGGAAAACTAAAGGGAACACTGAGATAATCATCTAATCAGCATGAGCAGCTGAAGACAGTTGAGAATACTTCAGCCATTTCTTTAGCATCTACTGGCTACTGCCTGCATTAAGGACAGAATATTTGGAGACTCCCGCTCCTAATCTTAACTGTTCACCACAATTTATAGCAAACTTCAATCTGATCCAATGGTTATAGGATTGCTTAGATATTTAATATTATGCTGTATCTTCACTAGGTTAGCCCCTCAGTGCCTCTACCAGATGTCATTCCTTGCCCATGTTTGAACATGCCATTCTGCTAGATAGTAACAGTTGAATAATGGATATGCATGTCATCGATGCCAACTTTGAGGTGCAAGTGCTATGACAGCCCTATCCCATTTACTTAATTTGTAACTGCACACAACATAATGGAGGTAGTCTTTGTGTAAAGTTAGGAAATTGTCTTTACCGGACGGACTGTGTGATTACCATCTTATTGCATCTGCCAAAAACAGAATGGAATAGGAGGTCAGGTAGATTCACTTGCAACCTGCCATAGACCTGGCCTGCCAGCTATGTCCTTCAGGACTCAGCCAGCTTGATGGATATTACAGACCCCACAATAAAGGGCCTGTCCCACTGTACGAGGTAATTCAAGAGTTCTCCCGAGTTTCCCCCGATTCGAACTCGGAGTATTACGGTAATAGCCGATCGTAGGTACTCAGGGCTCTCGTGGACATTTTTCAACATGTTGATAAAACTTCACGAGCTTACCGCGTTTTCCGAGTAACTGCCGTTAGCGTTACGAGCCGCTAAGAGACGTCCCGAGCTCCGACGTACCCACTACGTACTTACCACGAGTTTGATTTTTTTTTTTTAAACACGGGAGAGCTCATATAGTGGGACAGGCCCTTAAATCCACTCACTACTCTTGCTGGTTGCAATGCCTCTTCCAAAGTTTGTACAACTTTGAGGAGCACAGCTAAAGGAGGACAGCTAACACCAATCACATTTCCTTGCCTATGCTTGAACTCGTGCCACAAAACATCATGAAGAATACAGTCAATGTTGAGGAAAGGACTACTTCTTCCAGCCTGTAACTCATGGTGCTGTGACTGTAGTGGGTCCTGCAGTGGGACAAAACAAACACAAGGACTGTGATGAAACAGTCTGGCACTCTGTCTGCAAGATATGAATCCTTACATATGTCAGGCTGTTCATCAAATAGTCAGTGGGACAATGCTCCTATCGTCAGATGTTTGCAAAGAGGACTTTGCAAGGTTGATTGTTCTGGGAATGGATTCGCCAAGTCGGAATTTGTTGTCTTGGACAATGCCAGGTAGTCACCTCAATTTTATTCTTTCCAGTAAATAGATTCTTGCCTCAGTGAACAAAAACAGTTATCCTAACAGTACCTCTGGTTGCACTGGGTGGCAACTATAGCACTTTAGAAACGTTTAAAGAATATATATATTTTTAAATTAGAGAAGCTCAAATATTAATAATTAACAGCTCTACATATTTGCCACAGCTATGGACTGGAATTGATTTGGAAATAAAGAAAAACACAACACCAGAATCTGCATTGGATAGAGAATCAGAATGAAGACCTTCCCAACATCTATCATCTCACTTGATCCAAAGGGGGCAATACATTAGGAAATAACACCATGCATCTAAAAGTAAATCTGCTTTTGGCAACTAAGTGATAAGAACATTATTACATCCACTAGATTTATGAATACATTTCAACACTAACAGAATCATTATACTGCCTTTTGCGTTTAACAAAACTGCAGAGTTAAAACAAATATTTAAATTTATCCAAGAAGGAAAACAAGCCAAATATCCGTGAGCCATGTTTAAATACAGGGATTTCAAGACTTCAGGCGCTGAAAATTTGAACGTGGAATTTCTCAAACTTAATGGACAGGAATCTGTCAGCAACTTGTCATAGCGCTATTGCTGGAGTCGGCAAAGATTTCTACACTAGAGCATGATTTACACACTCAAGGTTCACGTAACAGAAACAGGATATTGTGTACATGGGGAAATTTAAGTGGCTTTTTAGCATTTATGCTGTTAATAATCCACAACACAAAGTAAAAGATAAATGGACTTTATGTACAAACAAATGTACTTATTCCAGCATGTTCCCTCGAGGCTATTGGAAACATTATTACTGATTTGACAGCTCTCCACATAGTTAAGCTTCAAGGATGAAAAATACAATGTACCGACTATGACCATGATGTAATAAAACTAGGTGCACTAACATGCCGAACAAATTGTATATGTAAATGTGAGCACATGACTCCTCGGCACTAGAAACAATTTAAAGGCTATTCGCCCAATTCAGGGAATTAAAAGAGAACAGAAAGGCATGTCACAAGATAAAAATAGCAACATTAAAATTGCTTTATTGGTGGAGGGGGGGTGGGTGGGAGAGGTTTCTCAGGTCAAAGACTTGTAGAGATGAGTCGGAAGAGACTTTATCAGGCAATTTTCAACAAGATCAAGAAAATAAAATGCAGGAAGATTTGCTTATTTGCAAGCAAATGAATGCAAATTTTTCTTGAGGCGGCAAGTTCAACATTTAAAAAAATATACAAAGCATCAGAGAAATGGGACATAGCTGAAGCACACATTTGCAGGCATAAAGGTCACCAACAGCTCTTAAAATGAGCAACTATAGGTGGTTAATTCCAACTGAACTTCCAGCAAAGTTTTTAAATTAAAAATCTGGAATTATGCCCTGTACTTCTTGAGAGAAACACACGTCTTGAGAGAATACTGACACTTGGAACACAGCTGAACTTTAAGAGCTGTCAAATACATGCACCTGAAATCCTATGGGGTTGAGAAATAAGAATGAAGATCTCCAAAGTAAAGAATATCAGTGTCAGCAGGCAACCAACAGGTCACTATTTAGGGTCCTTTTAGGTTTCTATAATCTGCTGAGTTGACATGGTTGGGTGTACAGAGTGTTCCATGAAGAGCTTTTCAAAATATCAAGAGTGAAGATTATAGATTTTACAGACACTCTACTTCGAGTGAGTGAGTGATCGGACATCAGTCAACCTTCAAACAAAATGTTGTAATTTTTGTTAGAAAACAAAATTACAGTTAAAGAAACCAAATAAATATTCCAGTTTCCCTGCAGCAGTTTCTGAAAGCAAGCCTTGAGCTTTGTAGCCTTCAAATACTTTTCATTGAGCAGGTGACGACATTTATTAAATATTAGAACTGAAATCAGGAACCAGTGAATCGGTTACCCCGATTAAAGGAACAGATAGACTTGCCGGCTTCATCTTAAAGTACAACTCCATGCATAAATAAGTGATGATCAAAAAGTAAAGTTGGAGACCACAAAAGTTTCTCCTTCAGAATGATCAAGCTTTAATAGCCAGAGTACAAGAGAAATCTACTCAAGTCAAGTCAAGTGAGTTTATTGTCATGTGTCCCTGATAGGACAATGAAATTCTTGCTTTGCTTCAGCACAACAGAACATAGTAGGCATTGACTACAAGGCATTCTATAAATATATACACACATGAATCAATATACTGATAAAGTGCAAATAACAGTATTGGCTAATAAAGTTCAGTGTTATGTCCGAGCCAGGTTTAATAGCCTGATGGCTGTGGGGAAACTATGTGAAATAAGAACTTTCAGATCAGACTCCATTAACTGATCTCAGCCAGGATAGCAACCGAAAAGTTACCATTGCTTGCACTGCTCTTTGACTGAAACAAATGGTTCTGTCCTATTTTACACTTCAAAATACAAGTATTATGTGAATGCTGTGACAGAAAGTATCAGGCCCTGGGCAGAAGGTTGTTCAAAGTACAACCAGCCGAGGTTATTGTCCATGCTAATGTTGAACTAAAAACGTACAAGTAGTTTTCTCCTCAAAATCTTTGAAACTGTACCTCATTAAGTGTCGTCATATTGCAAAGAGAAGCAAAAAAACACACAAAAAACCCCAACTCTCACTGTTGTAACATTAACCTCATTGTTGCAGGCCGTTTCTCTACCATGTTGAGCTGAACAATATAGGTTCACAACATTGACCCTTTTACATAATTGGGTGCGATAAGAAACAAATAAAAATGCCTGTGTGCAGCATAATCATTGGACTAATGGCACCCAGGAACAAAATGATCTTACTAAAACCAGGGAAGCACATTCACATACACTGGGAAAATAGGCATTTGCATCTCATTTCCAGGTTTACAAAAAAATATTATCAGCACAAGGAATTCAAACAAGACCATTTGCCTTTGCAAATTATGAACTAGGATTTATAGGTTTGTCATGCAACGGCAAGCTAGTACAGATAAGCACAATTTCAAATTAAACTACAGATATTGGAAGATCAAGATTATGCCCTAACAATTTTTAAATCCAGATGTCCATAGTTTCTGTAAAGATGGGGAATGGAATGCCTTTCTTTAATGAGACACATCAGTAATGGT
Organism: Malacoraja senta; assembly: GCA_038087875.1. Lineage (NCBI taxonomy): Eukaryota > Metazoa > Chordata > Chondrichthyes > Rajiformes > Rajidae > Malacoraja > Malacoraja senta. The sequence goes on from CM075984.1 coordinate 43,544,919, forward strand.
ATTCACTGGTGTGTGACTTACCAACAGTATAACATGTTTCCATTTCCCACAAGGCATCTCGTGGCCCTCCATTCAGATTGACAAATTATTAAGATGACGTGGCATTTTGCACGTTTCATATTGAATTTCATTGTAAATTGTAATTTAAATTGGACTGCATGCATTTTAACAAGAGCTCGTTTGTGTGTGCAATTATACAACATATATTTAATAACAAACATAAATAGTTCACTACGCAACAAATGAATGCACAACTAGGACCAGTTCTTCTCATTAACCTCATTTTAAAGTTCACAGCAGGGACAGGCCCTTCAGCCCACCATGATGTCAATTTGAGATAATCTCATCTGCGTGCACATGATCCATATCCCGCCGTTCTTGACGATTCATGCATTTGTCCAAATGTCTCCCAAAAGATGGTGGAAGCAGTTGTTATCGTATCTGCTTCTACCAGCTCCCCTGGCAGCACATTCAAGACACCTATAACTGTGTAAGAAATTTGCTTTGCACATCTCCTTTAAATTTCCCCCCTCTCACTTTAAAACAATTCCGTCCAGTATATGGGATTTCTACCCGGGCTATCTACCCTATCTGTGGTTCTCACAATTTTATGTAACTCCATCGAGTCTCCCCCTCAGTCTCTGATGCTCAAGAGAAAACAACTACACCCTGTAGCTGATATCATCTAATCCAGGCAGCATCCTGGTGATCCTTTTCTGCACCCTCGCCGAAGACTCCACATCCATCCTTTAATGGGGTGACCCAAACAGCACAATGTATGGCCTAAACAAAGTCTGAAGAAGGGTGGGGCCAGCAATGGCTGCCTCGACAACAGTCTGTCTGTCCTTTTCTTCTTTGTGTTTTAATTGTATGTGGGCAGGTGCTATAGACATGCATGGAAAGGTAGACGCTCCCGCCCTCACGAGTCTCGGGCAGATGGGGCTTGTCACCCTGGGAAGGCAGTCCATCTAGGAGAGGGAAAACTCTGATTTAAAACCTCCACTACCTTGTGGCCCTATCCAGTCATGGAAAAGGCTCCAGGAGTAAACCTCAAGAAAATCCGGAGCCCCTATGGCAGTTCGTCGTTGTCTACAACCTCGCTCTGGTAGCTCCTGCGACAGCGAAGGTGCCAAACTGTAACAGCCCTGCTGTTCCTTTGGATTGATCAGCGACGTGGAGAGGGGAGACGTGCTGCATGGGCAACAGCCCGTCCTCCATAGGACATCGCCCAGGCTCGCATCCGCATCCGATCACCCATGGTCAGTCATGACCGAGGGGGGCCTACCACTACTAAATGTGTTTTTAGTGTTCTTTAGCTTGTTTTATGTGGGGTGTGGGGGGGGGGGGGGGGGGTTGGGGAAAACCTTTTCTAATCTCTTACCTCGATGGAGATGCGATTTTCTTCCGTATCGTGTCTCCGTCCACATTGCGGCCTAACATCGAGGAACTGGCAGCCTTTGCTGGAGACCAAATTTGAGAGCTCCACTGTGGTCGCCTGCGAACTTACCATCGCGGAGCTCGCGATCCCTTTGTCAGGGGTCGACCTCGGTGCTCCAACCGTGGGTGCTTGCAGACTAACCCTAACCCTTGGTCTCTGGTCAGAGACCGACTTCGGGAACTCCAAGCCGCGGGACTTTCGACCGTCCCGACGCGGGGGCTTTGGCCGCCGGAGCTTCGATCGCCCCGACGGATGGTTCGACTGCCCCAATCGCGGGAGAATAAAGAGAAAGAAGATTGGACTTTGCCTTCCATCACAGTGAGGAATGTGGAGAATCCGCAGCAGTGGATGTTGATGTTAACCCAAGTGGTTAACAGCAACATGATGATGTTAACACCAGAGTATTCGGTTAGATCCCCATATTCATGGTTACGACACGAAAAAGACTACAAATAAAATATCTTTATACGCGGATGATATCCTCCTGTACATAACGGAACCTCAAACCACTATTCCAGCGATACTGGGAAAAATTAACCTTTGGTACATTTTCAGGCTACAGTATTAATTGAAATAAAAGTAAACTGTTGCCAGTTCATACCATCCCCTCAGATACATTAGAGAATTCTCCTTTCAGAGTAACAACAGATAAATTTACCTATCTAGAGATTGAGGTTACAAAGCGTTACTCTTCCCTTCTACAGGCCAATTTCCTTCCCTTATTAGAAAACCTAAAAAGCAAAATACAATTCTTCCAATTTCCTTGTGAAGAGTGAATACCATTAAAATGATCTTTTTACCCCAGTTACTATATCTAATTCAGAACATTCCTATTTCTCTTATAAAAACATTTTTTAAGAGATTAGATTCGATAATAATACCTTTCTTGTGGAATTACAAAACTCATAGGATAAACAAAAATCAGCTCTACAAATCAAAAACTAAGGGCAGGCTTGCTCTTCCAAATTTCAGATTATATTACTGGGCCTCTGCCATCGAGTCCTTTGCTTTCTGGCTTGACACCTCAAACATCCCTCTGAATTTGGCTAAAAATAGAACAAGAAGATTGTCACCCATACTCAATAGGTACCATCCTACTAGCTCCTACTTCAATTGATAAATCATATTATGGAATTAATCCTGTTATACACAATTTGATAGTATATAGAAACAAATCAGAACCCATTTTGAACTTAAACCTATATCTCTCGTTTTGCCCATAGCAAACAATCCCACATTCAAACCATCTATTTTAGATAAGACTTTCTCTACATGGAGTGAATTAGGAATCCACAGTGTCGGAGACCTATATATCGATGGCACATTTACCACCTTTACACAGCAACAAAAGAAATTTGAACTCTCAAATAGTAACTTCTTCAAATACTTGCAAATCAGGGCTTATATGCAAAAGCATCTGTCGGGATTTGAAGTTGAGAGGCAGTCTCAAATAGATGACTGCCTTAAAACATCACCATATAAAGACAAATTAATCTCCTATATGTATGATGTCCTATCAATAACCTCTCCATCCTCTAGCAAGTATAAGATCAATTGGGGAAAAAGACATAAATGTGCAAATACCAGATGAAATATGGGAGGAAAGCCTCAAACTTGTACATAGGTGCTCAAACAATGCTAGACACTGCCTCATACAGTTCAAAATTATACAGTATATATCCAAATGTTTCTCCTACTTGTGATAAATGTCACTCCTCAGATGCTACTCTTTTTCATAACTTTGTATCGTGCCCTAAACTCACCTCTTTCTGGTCTGATATATTTACTCTCTCAGACATATCTCTATAGATATATCTCAGACATTCTAGACATCCCATTAAACCCAGAGCCCTTATTAATCATCTTTGGGGTATCTGAAACATCAAGACAACTCACAACTGCTCAACGACAACTCTTCTCCTACTGTCTCATTACGGCAAAGAAACTACTGCTCATGTCATGGAAAAAAACAACAGCTCCTAATTCCAGAACGTGGCTGCATGACTTGACCAGTACATTACATTTAGAAGGAATAAGGTATGTTCTAAAGGATAGAGTCAACCGATTTAATAAAATCTGGCAACCATTTATGTAATTTCTTGCACAGAATATTGACATAACACAAACCTATCTACACTCTAAACCATCGATTTTAATGAAATTATGAGTAAGGGATAGAAGACAAGAGAGTTTGAAGCTTTAGAAACAAGTCTTCACAAATAATTATTGCACTGAACTGCTCCCTATGCACTGTAGTCGCCTTCTGCACTTTACTTATGTATTTATTTTATTTTAATTTTTAACCTTTCCCCGCCCCATTATCGATTTCTTGATTTATTTATTTATTTATTTTAAATGTTGTTTTTATAAACATGCCTGTCCATATTGTTTGAATAATACTCAAATGTTCTGTTTTGATATGTACATTTGGGAAAAATGAGCTTGCATATGGCAACATAATCTGTACCCATTTTTTGATGGCTCAATAAAATTTATTTTTAAAAAAAACGTGTGGTTGTGTGCCTTGTTGCTTTTTTTTCGTATGGCTGTATGGTAATTCGCATATCACTGTACCTTAATTGGTACATGTGACAATAAAAGACCTTTGAAACCTTTGACCCAAAATGACACGTATCCGTTTTCTCCATGGATGCTGATTGACCCGCTGAGTTACTCCACTATTTTGTACCTAACTTTGGTAGTATTTCCCTTTTAATGCACGTCTAAGGGCGTTTACAGTTTGTTTCTTATCAGTTTACTCTCATCTATGATCGTGTCTTTCTTCATCACATTCCTGGTGCCAAATTCTAAATTGCTCCAAGTCCTCAGACCCACTTCAGTTTCTGACAACGTTAAAAAGCAACCTCCTTTAACTTTTTCCTGTCAGCCAGAACCACTTTTCCTGTTGAGCTTTTTAAGTCTTCAAGGAATGTTAGTTTCCCAACTAATCCATCACCCATTCCTTATCTCCAGAGATGCTGCCTGTCCCGCTGAGTTACTCCAGCATTTTGTGTCTATCTTTGATTTAAATCAGCATCTGCAGTTCTTACCTAGACATGGAGATCATGTTGCTCTGCAACAATGCTGGGAGGAGTGATTGTTTGTACCTCTCATCTCAAACATCATCAATTGCCTCAAATAAGGATTTCAATTAGATATATTTTGAGAATTAATGTTTTTTAGTAATAATGGTTGTTAAAATATTGTTAAAATTACAACGACCCAATTCACATGACTAACTGTTGTTGGTTTGAATAGTACTCTCCAGCTTTGAATTAGGAGTAATAAACAAAGAATGACAAAAGTCCAATGCCAACGAGATAAGGCAGAGGCAAAAAAAGTTTTGGTCACATCACTTTATTTTAATAAAGGGATATAATGTTAAAAAAAAAGGCAAAATGTTTATGGAGTATAAAAGGAGTTGAAAATTAAGTGAAGTGAAAAACAAAACAGAAAAGGAGCACATTCAGGGACATAGTACACATATTTGACCACAACTAAATACAGGCTGAAACAAATAGTGAATTTAGCATACAACACATTAAGGCATCAAATTTAGAATAAAAAACACCAATATAAAATGTGGCTAATTTTGCTATCACTTCATCATAGTTATTCACTAAATAGTATTGTTTCAGTAGTTCATGACAGATAGTAATTGAACTCGACAATAAAAATGGTCGTAATCCAAGTAATTTTGTAGCACTAATAATCATTGACACTAATCAACTTCTCTGGTACCAAAAACCAACTGCAATTCAACTATTATTTACCGGAGACATGAAGACAATTTGAATAATTTGTGCAGACATATTATTATTTCTCTCTCAAAATATCTTTCATGCCTTCTGCGAATTAATTCACTGATTTACACTTCTGATGTTTAAATTCCAATTCTTCAATTCAAATTTGTTTTTAAGATACCCATTGATTGCTCACCAATTTTTTTGCTGCACTCTCTTCTGCTCTCATTCCAGCAACTTTGTTGAATATCAGTTGAATGATGATTAATGGTTGCTGATGAAAGTCTAGCTATTCTTAAAAATCAAAAATTTAAATTCAAAAAGGTTTGAACAAAAATCAAATCTATAAAATAGTATGCAATGGGTGAAACAAAAAGGTCATTCTATATCCCAGCATAACTTGAAACAAAATGTCTGGAGAAAAGGAATAAGTCTTTGCACAACTGCAAAGGGCGTTAAGATATTGGGGGCCCTGAATACAACTACAAATTTTAATGCATCCCAAACATCCTTCAAAACGATTGTAACCCTCAGTGCACAAACAGCATGTTAAGTAAAATGAATTATAAGCACAAATTTAGTTTAAAGCCAATGACACAGTAATCATTACAAACCAAACATAAGTGGATGCTAAATAAGTGAGTTTGGGAGGGAAGTGACGATTTTGCAAAAACAAGTTCTGTGCCTATTCAATACAGCTCTTTCAACACTTACTAACAAATGATAAAAGAACAGCTTTAAGTACTGAAACAATACAACATGCATCATCAAAAGAGAAGAGAGTCTTAAATGTAGTGGCCTAAATTAAGATTCAAATTTATAAAGCTCCTTATCGTTCAAAGGATTGGAGAAATCTGGAAACCAACCCCAACGTCCTGTATGGTAATTGATCAATCGAAATTTAGGGAAAATCTATGGACTACGAAGAAGATATCAAAGGCAGATAAGTAATAGGTCTTCATCTCTATTTAGTTCATCCAAAAGAATATTAGATGCTTGAGGAACAATTGGCCTTCCCATTTGCAATTTCCTGAAGCCTTTCAACAAGTTCAATCGAAGTAGTTACCGGTAATAAAGTTCTTTCTCAAACCTCACCCCTCCCAATATTATTCACAAGGCATTAACTCACACTGTAATTGTGCAATTTTATAGGCACTCTGGAATTTAGAAGGATGAGCAGGGATCTTATTGAAACATAAGATTGAGTGTTTGGACACGCTAGACGCTGGAAACACGTTCCAGATGTTGGGGAAGTCCAGAAACAGGGGTCACAGTTTAAGGGGTAAGCCATTAGAATGGAGATGAGAATTTTTTTTTTCAGTTGTGAATCTGTGGAATTCCCTGCCTCAGAAGGCAGTGGAAGCCAATTCTCTGTATGATTTCATGAGAGAGTTGGATAGAGCTCTTAAAGATAGCAGAGTCAGGGGATATGGGGAAAAAGCAGGAACGGGGCACTGAGTGCGGATGAACAGCCACGGTCACAGTGAATGGCGGTTCTGGCTCGAAGGGCCGAATGGTCTACTCCTGTACCTATTGTCTATCAGAAACACTCTTCAGGAGTCAGGTGTGGATTTGTGAATGTCCACTGTGCGCAGACTTCATGAACAGAAATACAGAGGTTACACTGCAAGATGCAAACCACCGTTAGCTGCAACAATAGGATGGCCAGGTTACAGTTTGCCAAGAAGTACTTAAAAGAGCACCCACAGTTCTGGAAAAGGGGTGGGAGATTGCAACCTTCTCGTGGTCCGCCCTGTTTCGACAAATGCAATCGACCCGGCGTGCACAATCAAATAAGATCAAATAGAACAAGTTGTCCGACAACTTTAGGCTGTGCACGCCATACGCAAGAAGAAGAAGAAGTAGTTCTAGAAAAAGGTCTTGTGGACAGATGAGACGAAGATTAACTTACATCAGAGTGATGGCAAGAGCAAAGTATGGAGGAGAGAAGGAACTGCCCAAGATCCAAAGCATACCACCTCCTCTGTTAAACACAGTGCTGGGGGTGTTATGGCCTGGGCATGTATGGCTGCTGAAGGTACTGGCTCATTTACCTTCATTGATGATACAACTGCTGATGGTAGTAGCATAATGAATTCTGAAGTGTCTGCTCAAGTTAAAAAAAAATGCCACAACTCATTGGCCGGCAGCTCATTCTACAGCAAGACAATGATCCCAAACATACTGCTAAGTAACAAAGGAGTCTTTCCAAAGCTAAAAAATGGTCAATTCTTGAGTGGCCAAGACAATCACCTGATTTGAACCCAATTGAGCATGCCTTTTATATGCTGAAGAGAAAACTGAAGGGGACTAGCCCCCAAAACAAGCATAAGCTAAAGATGGCTGCAATACAGGCCTGGCAGAGCATCACCAGAGAAGGCGCCCAGCGACTGGTGATGTCCATGAATTGCAGACTTCAAGCAGTCATTGCATGCAAAGGACATGCAACAAAATACTAAACATGACTACTTTCATTTCCATGACATTGCTGTGTCCCAAACATTATGGTGCCCTGAAATGGGGGGACGGTGTATAAATACTGCTGTAATTTCTACATGGTGAAACCAAAATGTATAAATATGGCCTTTATTAAAATCTGACAATGTGCACTTTAACCACATGTGATTTTTTTTGTATTACAAATCTCAAATTGTGTAGTACAGAGGCAAATAAATAAATGATGGGTCCTTGTCCCAAACATTATGGAGGGCACTGTACTTTCACTCAATCTTTGCTTGTTTCACATAAGATTCACATCATTCAAAGCTCTGTACTTCTACAGCAAATATCCAACAAACTGCTGGTCTAACCTCTGCAGTTAATATTCTGCTCTCAAAGATAGTCTTCAGAATTCTCTAAAATTGGAAGTTATCAGTGGCGACTTTGCATCATCAGAGGTCAACAAAGAACATTCATCAGCTTTCAAAGTTACACCAAAGAACATGTGTTCTAAGCTGGCAATGTTGTTGGACCCACTGCTTGCGAGGAAATGATGTTGCTTTGAGCAAGTCTGAAGGAAAATGGAGCTTGTACAGGTTAAAAAAACTCATCTTTGAGTCCTACATTCAACCCAATAAGCGTTTCTAATGGGCCTGTCCCACTTATGCGATTTTTCAGCGGTCTGTGTGAAGTTGCCGCCAGTCACCTGAAACCACCCACCCACACACTCTGAAGAAGTCTCGACCCGAAACGTCGCCTATTTCCTTCGCTCCATAGATGCTGCCCCACCCGCTGAGTTTCTCCAGCATTTTTGTCCACACTCACATCGCTTCCTTCACCAACCCATTATGCAGGCAGGGGACAGGGCAAGCGGGAGGAGCGCTGTCTAAAAAATTCACACGATGCACAGCCAAGGTGAAACAGACACACACCACGATGAACAGGAAGGTTGGCGCTGTAAAAAGACAGCTAAAGCACAGTGTACGGTAAGTCCTTTAAAAGAGGGGGGAGAAGGAGTGGAGACAACTTTTAAGAAGCCAGAGATACACGGCTGTGAAGCTCAGCAGACATTTAACATTACTGGTTGGTTATGCTTGGTTTTGAAAACTACTGCTTACGTTTTTTTTCCTTCCCAATGAAATTCACCAGTCAGCACCGGCTACAACCTACGAGAACCTCCGACTTCCTAGCAACCCATTAGGCCCTCTTGGCGACCCACCTACGGCTCTAGAATTCTCGCTGCTCTCCATGGTGGCTTCATTCTAGTCGCCGCTAATTTTTCAACATGTTGAAAAATTCATGGCGACCATAATGAGGCCGCGACTAGTTCCGAGAATGCGGGAACTCCTCACGGCCATTAAGGCGACTCCCGGCAACCACCCGCGAACATGTTGCGACTGCATAGTCTCCTGCACCAGACATCCATCTATTATAAATATCAGTGTTTGTGCAGTACTCCCAAACACCCTGCTTCTAGCAGATATCCTGTCAATACAAACAGCTGTGATACAATTTTATTTACCAGTTTTGCCAAAAAGACTGCAGATGCTACTATAAGGTGGTGACAACACTCATTATTCACAACTAACTATTTTTGACAAAATGTATTAGAGTTGAATCCCAACCAACATCTTGCAACTGCAAGTTCTGTATTGCAACAGCAATGAAAACCAATAAGCTTTACAGCAGGGTCACCTTACTACTCTGATGCCAAATGACTGGGGGGGGATCGTTTTAAATAGAAACAATCTGGAAGTGTATCAATAAGCAGAGCTGAAAAGAAAAATTCCATTGAGGTTTTACATTGACAGAGCTCAAACAAGTTTATATTGTTTGAGCTCATTAGACATTAAATAATCTGGGAAAATAACGACCGATATGCAAGCTCATTATCCTTATTAAACAAAGATAAACAGAACATTTTACAGTGCTATTTCAGTGAATGGCAACAAATACAACTGGCTACCTGCAATATTACAAACAATAATCAGTCTAGTCATAAACAAAATGCTATTTTTCTTCATCACCATTTTTACACATGCTGATAGATTATAAGTGTAGACTAATTGTACCAAGTAAAACAAGGTTTAAAAAAACAACTTATTTTTGGGATGAGGTGTCATCAGCAGGGACAATATTTATTGCCCATCTCCTAACTTACTGAAGACAATGGTGGTGACTCTCTTTACATCCACAATACTGCAAGGAGATGCAGGATTTACATCTAGGTATGAAGGAATGACAAAAAATTCCAGAAGATTATTGCTCCACTTTCCCCTCAAACTTGCTTAAATTAAAACAATTTTGTTAGTTGTTCTGTACTGTCTTTTCCAAGTTTTAACATTTGAGGGTTTACTTCTGATACAACTGGAGGGCATTCAGCTCATCGAGTCCACGTCAGCTTTGAGAAGGGCAATCCCACAAATCCCATTTCCCTTTCCTTATCTCCCTCTAACTCTACATATTCTCTCCCATCTGCTTATCAATGCCTTTGGTTATTTTGCTACATGTCTACACAAAGGTAATTTACAGTAACCAAGAATCTCTGGGATATGGAAGAAAACCAGAACCAGTGGCAGCAACACATTGGTCACATGCAAACTCCATATTGATGCACTGAACTCAGGAATGAACTTGGGTCTCTGGAGCGATAAGGTACTAGCAACAAAAGATGTGCCACCAAGCCAACAAAACATTAGTATCTATCCAATTCTGTATAAAATTGCTCTGCTATCTAGAAAGCATGGGATAACTCCAATCTAACCACTGTGTGATGGGGTGGATGGCATTTACAGTGCTACTGAAGCAGGACTTATGAATAACCTGCTCATCAATGCCCATTTTGCAATTGATCAGAACCCCAGACACTAAACAGCCTTGGAGAATATAAATGCCAACGTAGGCCAAATAATTGGATTCAAGGGTAGAGCAACTGATCTGGTGCCAGGACGTTTGATGGAACATGGTAATCTTAGCAGTGTTTGACCAAAGGGAGGACCCAGATGGGAGAGGTCACATGTGCCTACTGTGTGGTTCTTCCTTGCTCACAGCGGTTGTGGAGTATTTTTGGAATAAGAGGCAAGAAATTACAGTGCACTTTGTAGATAGCATTCATAGCAGTGGAGGGAATGAATTTGCAGGGTAATGAAAGAATAACTCAATAAGCTGCTTGATTGTCTTGGATGGTGGCATTCAAGCTTGGAGTGCAGTTGAACATACACTCATCCAGTGGACAGCATTTCACCACTCTTGAACTGTAGTGTTGAAAAAGTTTTAGAGCATTAGGACAATATCTTGACACTGGATATCCCAACCCTCAAGCTGATCTTGTCGCAGCTGCATTTATCTGGCTGGTTTATTCAAATTAGTGGACAACATTAACCTTGGGGTCAGATGGGGAATTCAGCAGTGGCATGGTCACTGAATTTATCAAGGGCAACTATTGGAGATGGCCATTACCGGGTACTTGTGTGGCATAATCATTACTTGCCAATAGCAGCTCATATCTGGATGCCATCTGCATTCAGACATGGGCTGTTGTATTTCCCAAGGGATATGAATGCAAGCAAACAATTCACAACCATAGGCTAACATTGCCTTTTTTTGTCCTTGTAATACAAGGTCAGTCATTGGTTGAAGCAGCTGAATTTGGGTTCAGGACACTGCCCAGAGGAATTCCTGTAGTAATATCCTCAGGTTAGGATGATTAATCTCTAATAATCACAATCACCCCCTTTAGTGTTAACTATGTCCAACTACTGGACCACATTTCCACCTTGCCTGCTGACTTCTGTTTTATCACACAGAGTCAAATATTACCTTGATGTCCAGGTCTATCATTCGCACCTTGTCTTGAATTTAGGTGCTTGATCCATATTTGCACCAAGACTGATTGGCCCGGGTAAAGCTCAACCTGGGTATTTATGTAATTATTCACAAATGCCACTTGATAGCTGTGTCAATTACAGCTTCCACCTGGTGACGAGTGTAAATTAATTGGGAAGCAATTAGCTGGCTTGAATTTGTCCCAATTTTATGGACAGGGCATAACTATGAAAATTTCGTAATTGTTGGATTGACATTACTGTTGTATCTGTCCTGGAGCAGCTTTTCTACAGAATTGACTCATTTTGAAGCAGAAATCTTCATTTCTGCAGATAAGACACCACATGACCAGTGTGCTAAAGTATGGTTTGGGGCACTTACATTTAGTTTAGTTTAGTGGTACAGTATGGAAATAGGCCCTTCGGCCCACAGAGTCCACGCCAACCATCGATCACCCGTTCACACACTTTATGTTGAATTCCATTTTCACATCCACTCCCTGCACACTGGGGGGAAATTTAAAGGGACCAATAAATCTACAAACCCACACGTCTTTGGGATGCAGAAGGAAATTGGAGCACCAGGAGGAAACTCATGCAGCTACAGGAAGAACATGCAAAATACAAAGCCAGCACTTGGGGGTCAGGATCAAACCAGGGTCTCTGGCACTCTGAGGCGCCAGTTAGTAAGGACAAATTAAATACTGTCCATTTAACTTTGTGTCAAACATGATAGACAAATTGCACTGAAGGGTTAGAATCAACAACATTATCAGTAAAGGAACCATGTGATAGCTATTAAAATAATTTCAGCAAAATCTCATGTAATATTCAGGGTGCTCAGAATTTTAAAATAACTTTGTTTTCCCTCAGTACTAACCTTTGGGGTGCGAGGTCAGTGGCTGTTGTATAGTACATAAATTACAAATCTTACACAATTACAATGTTTATCTTCCTTCACTGTCAAATAACACCCCTCACTGCACAAGTATTTAATCTTATTACCAACTCACCTTAACCCACAAACTTTAAACTCCCCAAACTCATTGTGATAGTATGAGACCACACCTGGGGTATTGTGTGCAGTTTTGTTCTTCAAATTTGTAGAAGGACATTCTTGCTATTGAAGGAGTGCAGCAGCATAGGTTCACCAGGTTAATTCCCGGGATGGCGGGACTGACATATGATGAAAGAATGGGTCGACTGGGCTTATATTCACTGGAATTTAGAAGGATGAGCGTGGATCTTATAGAAACATAACATTCTTAAGGGATTGGAAGATGCAGGAAAGAATTTCCTGATGTTGGGAGAGTCCAGAACCAGGGGTCACAATTTAAGAATAAGGGGTAGGCCATTTAGGACTGAGATAACAAAAAACTTTTTCACCCAGAGAGTTGTGAATCTGTGGAATTCTCTGCCACAGAAGGCAACTTTTAGCACCATTTAGGATTTGTTGCACCAGATCCAAACAGACACCCTCACTTCAGCATTGTGTATCAGTCCCTCTTGTGTTTTTATTCACTACTCCAGCATCTAGAGTTCCAGGTCTCCCCATTCCTCTACCAATATATAAAAATACAGCAAAAAACAAATCTGCTGGAGGAACTCACTGGTTGAGCAGCATCTTTGGGGAGAGTGGGATGAAGAAAATGTCAATATTTCAGGTGGAAACCTTGAATGAGGACAAGAGTGAAGAGGGGAGTTACCCAGTATAATGTGGAAAGTGGTAAGACAAGGGCAAAAGTCTCAGATACAGGAACTACAATTTAGCTTGACTTACTGTGAATGAAACTGCAGCAGAGCTGAGAATAAACTGCTCGTATCATTTTCTGGGTCAAGCAAACTATTCCAACCATTTGCATTAAATATTGATGGAAGCAACAGGATATCTGCAAGAATATCAATCAGACTCACAGAGTAAGTTGCAGTTTATGGATTTCAAGCTTTTAAGCTTCCCTCCCTTGATTATGTTGTTTAGTATTTAGCTATTCTTGAACAAAAAAGACTGCTGGAGAAGCACAGCAGGTCAGGCAGCAACTGTGGATGGAAATCAACGCACAATATTTCAGTCAGGATCGAAGATAGACACAAAATGCTGGAGTAACTCAGCAGGACAGGCAGCATCTCTGGAGAGAAGGAATGGGTGACGTTTCGGGTCGAGACCCTTCTTCAGACCGTCACAAGAAGGGGCTCCACCCAAAATGTCACCTATTCCTTTCCTCTAGAGATGCTGCCTGACCCATTGAGGTACTCAAGCATTCTGCATCAATCTTTGGTGTTAACCAGCACCTGCGGTTCCTTCCTACTCATGGGTTGAAATGTGTAGGGGAACTGCAGATGCTGGTTTAAACCAAAGATACACTGTCACAAAAAGGGTCTTGACCTGAAACGTCACCCATTCCTTCTCTCCAGCGATACTGCCTGACCCACAGAGTTACTCCAGCTTTTTGTGTCTATCTTGGGTTGAAATGTCTGAAACGTTGCCCTGAAACGTTGTCCGTCCACTTCCCTCCACAGATGCGGTCTGACCCACTGAGTTATCCAGCACTTTGTTGTCTGGTTATGATTCCAGCATGTGCAATGTCTTGTGTGGAAACCCTGAACTTTTACAGCAAAGATTTTAAAAGCGATCAACTGCAAAAGATAAACAACATGACCATGACAGAAGATAGACACAAAAAGTTGGAGTAACTCAGCAGGGCAGGCAGGCAGCATCTCTGAAGAGAAGGAATGGGTAACGGTTCGGGTCGAGACACTTCTTGACATGTGTAAGGTTAAATTAATGTTTATCTTTGTTAAATTAATGTTTGTCTCTGCCTGTGCTGAAGGACTGGCCGCCTGTTTATCTGCAGCTCACCGCCGCGTCGTGGTCCCGCTGGAGGCGGCGGCTGAGTGAGGGCAGGTCGGCCGGGGAGTCAGGCAAGCCCGAGGATCGGCCGCGGCCTCCTGTCCGCGGGGCTGTGGAGGACAACCTCTCTCACACGGAACACCAAGGCGTCCCTCACGTAGAAACATAGAAACAGAAGCAGACGGAGCCACCACCACCACCACCGGACAAAACAACCGACCTACCCGCCAGCAAACAGATGTATCAAGGGCTCCCTCTGGTTCATGGTGAATCATTATTGTCCTGAGCCAGCGGGGACGCCGCCTTCTCTCTGCCGGGGCCGCCGCCTCCTCCTCCCGGCCCGGGACGCCGCTTCGTGCCGCCGCCGCCTTCTCTCTGCTCGGGTCGACGATAACGGTGGTGCCGCCGCCGCCGGCTACTCCCAGCCCGGGTCAACGCTCACGGTGCTGCTCGAGCCGCCGCCGCCGTCGCCGCCTACTCCCAGCCCGGGACGCTGCTCGAGCCGCTACACACTCCGGGCCCGGGACGCTGCTCGAGCCGCTACACACTCCGGGCCCGGGACGCTGCTCGAGCCGCCGCCGCCGCCACCACCACCACCAGTGACCGGGAGAAGAGCAGCTGCACTGAATCGCGCGGGCACTCACTCCGCCGCGATCAATTACTATTAATCTTCCCGCACAAGAACGAGGATGCCTGTCCTTCGCTTTTTAATATTTCCTCTGGCCCTACCGCCAGCACCAGCACGACACCCCCTTTGACCCCACCTCTCCCCTTTCGCCCAATCGCGCTGGGTGCATTCACTTTGCTCGAATGCAGTGCAGTCACGCTGCTTTCCTCGGCGCAATGTTGAAATTTTACAATTGCCCATGCCTGCAACGCGTGGGGAGACTACAATATCGCGAGGAATGTAACAGCAGAAACACTACACTGCTTTACCGAAGATACTAGAGCCTTCTATGATCTTTGGTATTTACCCTCCAGTACTCGAGGGTTTCCAATCTGTAAGGCCAGGATATGTGTAGGTGCACGGGAAGGAATTAGACCATTCAACAGTTCGAGTCTGTCGAAAATGCCTGAAATGTATTTAAAATCTATTTAACAGACTTACATCATGAAGCTAAATAAACTTGCCCATCAAAATCACCATGATGAGGATTTAAATTGGACTGAGAAAGAACCAATGACAAATACAGACAATGAGTAAAATACCTTTTTACTATATATATGTGTGTGTGAGTGTGTGTATATATAGATCTATACTATATATATAATCTATTAGAAAGAATTAATGACAAATGCAAACAATGACAAAAATATCCCTTTGCTACATGTCTAAATGTTTGCCCTGCTCCGAAAACTTTTCCTGCTTTAACACAAGGTCATTGCTAATGAAGATAAGGCCAAGGAGGATTTCAACCCTGACCTTGAAAACAAACATCTGGACATCCTCCTCGTGACTTCAAAATAATTGTGGTAAAGGTGTGATTGGCAAATGGTGGGTGGTGGGTGGTGTGCTAGGTGTGCTAGGTGTGCATAGTAAAAGCTAGTGCTAAGGCAGTACTCTTCCTGAAAAATACCTGGAACATGCCTCATCATAGACGCATTGTTTTGTAAAAAATACTAACAAAATGCCTTGTGGTAACATCCCCATTCTGGTATCAGCACATGTTGGGTTATATCAATGTCTGAGGGACAGGTCATAAAGATGCTCTGATCACACATGCCATGACATGTAAAGACTGCTGGACTGGTCTCAACCAAATCTACTGTATTATCTCTATAACCCTAATCCTAATCCATATCCGTCTGTATCCAAGACTAGGAAGGCCGTCAATGCCCACTAGAAGAAACAGTTCTAAGACCTCCTCAACCATGAATCTGTTTTTAATATAAGCATACTTCACTCCGTCTTACAACAAACTATTCAGACCAACCTTGCCACTGTCTGACCAACATAAGTCAAAAAGACCATAGGGTCAGACAGCTGCAAAGAGATCCAATATTTATCACTTGAATAGTTGCTGGCGTGAAGAACACAGAAGTATTTTTACTGCATTTTATATTTAGACATTGAAAGAAGGATAAGAACTGGGGACAAAACATTAGGATTATATTTGAGTGTGGTGACTTAGGTAAAGGGAAATGTGGACCTATTAAAGATAAATATTAGAAGTCAATGTTCAGTAGAATAATTGACATTTATTATTATTAATTCATTTTCATTTCATTGTGAAGAAAGGAGACAAGGTACCAGCAGTAAAAGTGGGCCAAAAAATAAGTAAAAGGAAGATCAAGTAGATTTTAATAGTGTCAAGGTAAAAAATGAATGGAACTTAAGGTAGATACTTGAAGGACCTGTTGATTATTTTGTTATAAATAAATTTTAGAAGTCGCCAAGATTGTGAATTGTGCTTTGGATTGGAACATACTATTACTTTACACAGAATGGAAAGAAAAACAAGTAAATGTTGCTCTGTTAATTTAGCTTTGATTGTGAAGAAGTTACAGGAATCATTGATTCCTTACTGAATTACTGAGCTCTTGGACAAGAAGGAGTTGAACATAATTTATTTTTGACTTGCAATGGGTTGTTCATGTGTGTTTAAGCCAGTTTAATTTTTTGAGATGGTCACTGTGATGGATAAGGAAATGTCTGTGGATATTGACTCTGGTTATCCTACATTTGAAAAGGCACAACGTGCTGGAGTAACTCAGCGTGTCAGATAGCATTTCTGGAGAACATTGATAGGTGACGTCACTTATCCATGTTCTCCAGAGATGCTGCCTGACCCGCTGAGTTATTCCAGCACTTTGTACTTTTTTTTCTAAACCAGCATCTGCCGTTCCTTGTATCTACATACCCTACATTTCCCAGAAGATACGATGAACACAGATAAAAGCAGGAGGGGGTTATTTGATGTGGTGGTTAATTGGCTATGTGGTCAAAGGCAAAAGATGGAAGTAAAATGAATATACACTAATTTTTGAATATGATAAATAAATGTTTTTTGGGGAACTGTACTAGGGCATCACAGGCAAATGACGATGAATAGTTAAAATCAACAACATTATATGTACACAAACCATATGATAACTGTCAAAGCAATTTACAGCAAAATCTCATGTAATATTCAGGGGTACTCAGAATATTAAAAGAATTTCATTTTTTTCTCAGTCATAACCCCAAGTGGTCCAGTGCAGAGTTGAATGTCAGTGTACCGTGTCTGCTGCCCATCTGTTATGGCAGTAGACAAATTGAAGTTGGTCTTGGTCCTTACTGAGGTAGCAGTTGATTTACATCATAACCAGCCTTCATTAGAATGGGGGAAAGGAAGAATTGACAAGGGAGTTACGGAGGGAGCGGTCTTTGCGGAAGGCAGACAGGGGGGGAGATGGGAAGATGTGGCGAGTGGTGGGGTCACGTTGGAGGTGGCGAAACTGGCGGAGGACTATTTGTTGTATGTGCCGGCTGGTGGGGTGAAAGGTGAGGACCAGGGGAACTCTACCCTTGTTGCGAGTGGAGGGATGGCGAGAGAGGGCAGTGTTACAGGGTATGGAGGAGACCCTGGTGCGAGCCTCATCTATAGTGGGGGAGGGCAACCCCCGTTCCCCGAAGAATGAGGACATTTGTGATGCCCTGGTGTGGAACACCTCATCCTGGGAGCAGATGCGGCGTAGACGGAGGAATTGGGAATAGGGGATGGAGTCCTTACAGGAAGCAGGGTGGGAGGAAGAGTAGTCAAGATAACCGTGGGAGTCAGTGGGTTTATAGTGGATGTCGGTCAGAAGTCTATCTGCGATGGATATAGTGAGGTCAAGGAATGGTAGGGAAGTGTCGGAAATGGTCCAGGTGTATTTGAGTGCCGGATGGAAGTTGGTGGTGAAGCGGATGAAGTCAGTCAGTTGTGTGTGGGTGCAGGAGGTGACACCAAAGCAATCGTCGATGTGTAGTCATTCATTAGAATGGACTTCATTAGAATGGACATGAGTACCACCACTAGGTAATCCCTATTAATTTCCAGTTTCTATATCCGTGCCAATAATGTCTATGGTGAAATTGTCACAGCCAGGACAAATTGCTAAATGCGAAACAAAATAGTCTGGTGATGGAAACTTAAAAGCATGAAAACCATAAACTGCAACTTACTTTGTTAGTTAAGACACAAGAGACTGCAGATGCTGGAATCTTAAGCAGAAAATTAAGTGCGAGAGGAACTCAGTGGGTCAGGCAGCATCTGTGGAGGGAAATGGACAGACGACATTTCAGGTCTGGACCCTTCTGATGATAATCTGAAGAAGGGTCTCGACCAATACATTGTCTGTCCATTTACCTCCGCAGACCTGCTGAGTGCCTCCAGCAGTTCGTTTTTTGTTCAAGGATTGCTAAATACTAAACAACATAATCTCGGGAATGAAACTTAAAAGCATGAAATTCATACACTGCAACTTACTCTGCAAGTCTGCTTGATATTCTTGCAGTAATCCTGTTGCTTCCATCAATATTTAATGCAAATTGTTGGATTATTTTGCTTGACCCAGAAAATGATATGTACATTTTGTTGCAGTTTCATTCCCAGCAGTTTACTTCAGTTTAGAAATACAGCGTGGAAACAGGCCCTTCGGCCCATCGGGTCCGCGCCGACCAGTGATCAACCATACACTAGTAATGTCCTGTAGACTGGGGACAATTTACAATTTTTACCGAAGCCAAATTAACCTGCAAACCTGTACGTCTTTGGAGTGTGGGAGGAAACCAGAGCACCCGGGGAAAACATGCAAACTCTGTACAAACAACACCCTTCGTCGGGATCGAACCCGGGTCTCTGGCGCTGTAAGGCAGCAGCTCCATCGTTGCGCCATCGTTCCGACCCTAATCAAGTAAATCAAGCTGACTTGAATTCCCTTTATCCAAGTCTCTTTATACTGGCATCTCCCCGTTTCATTCTCAATTGATAGAGAAAAAACTTTTTTCACACAGAGAGTGGTGAATCTCTGGAACTCTCTGCCACAGAACGTAGTTGAGGCCAGTTCATTGGCTATATTTAAGAGGGAGTTAGATGTGGCCCTTGTGGCTAAAGGGATCAGGGGGTATGGAGAGAAGGCAGCTACGGGATACTGAGTTGGATGATCAGCCATGATCATATTGAATGGCGGTGCAGGCTCGAAGGGCCGAATGGCCTACTCCTGCACCTATTTTCTATGTTTTCTATGTTTCTATGATAGATTAAGAGTTTCCACCTGAACTGTCGACAAATTATTCACCTCCCTTACTCCAAAGACACTGCTCAATCTGCTGTGTTCCTCCAGCAGATTGTTTGTAGCTGTAATTTTATTAGTTGGTAGAACACAGAGATCTGTTTTGATCTAGTGCAATCAAAACTAAATTGTGTTAAAAGTTGATCCCATATTAATACTATCACCGAAAGTGAAGGGGGTAAAGCTTGTGGGTTAGGGCTAGTTGATGATAAGATTCAAATACTTATACAGCGAGGGGGTTTATTTGAGAGTGAAGAAACAGTTCAGAAACAGTTAGACAGGTACGTGGATTGGGTAGGTTTAGAGGGATATGGGACCAAACGCAGGTAGGTGGGACAAGTGTAACTGGGACATGTGACCGGTATGGGCAAGTTGGGCCAATGGGCCTGTTTCCACGGTGTATGACTGTGACTCTATGAAGGAAGGGAAAGAATTGCAGGCCGTGGTTGGAGCGATCCCAGGCAATTGATCGGCTCCGATGTTAAGTCCACGCCCCGCGGATGGGCTCAAAGTCAGTTCGAGGAAGTCTCCAGTTCCATCAATGTTAGGCCGCAGAGCGACCGGAGATGCGACCTGGAAAACAATCGCATCTCCGGCAAGGTAAGAGACTGAAAAAAAGTTTCCCCCGAACCTCACCCTCCACATAAAACAAACCGGAGAACATTTACACAAACTTTAAAAACACGCTAAAAATAAAAACTTTACTATGCATTTTACAGAAATCTCTGGGGTCAAGGAAAGAGCGATCACTTCGCGGCCCACATCACATACCAGGAATTTTCCTTGGTGGCAACCATTCTGCACAACCCTGACCACAACCCTAATTCAACACCAAATCAATTGGATTTTGCACTACTATGATTAATCTATGTACATTTGGGTGTTTTTTGCACTATCGATTTATTAGTAATTTTGAATAATTGATAATCTATTACATATTTATTTGGTTTTGCTTTTGTGGTTCACATGTCTGTAAAGTTGCAGCAAGTAGAGCTTTCATTGTTCTGAAGATAGATACAAAATGCTGGAGTAACTCAGCCGGACAGCATTTTGTGTCTTTCTTCGGTGTATACCAGCATCTGAATTCATTGCTCCTTTACATATCCAGTGCATTCTTGAATTTTGAATCTTGAAGTTTTCAGATATTTCTGTCTTCTTCTTATCAAGTCCACATCATAAGATTAGAAATTGTTCAGCCAGAGCTGAACACACTTCTTGGCATCTGCAAACAGTTGTGTCTTGCGCTTCTTGTGCTTCTTGTGCGTGGTGGTAGAAAGATTGGTGGAAACAGGGCCGCGACGTGAACGCTCTTTCCTTAACCCCAGATATTTCTGTAAAATGCATAGTAAATTGTGTAGACACAAAAAGCTAGTTTGTAGCTAGTTTGAGTAACTCAGCGGGACAGGCAGCATCTCTGGAGAGAAGGAACGGGTGACGTTTTGGGTCGAGACCCTTCTTCAGATCTAGAAATTGTGTAGATGGCCGTAGAAAATTAGGAAGGGACATGGTCAGATTAAGTGAGTATGCAAAATTATGACAACGTTCTAAAGAAATATATTGAATTCCACGTTGTATTCAAGAAAGATGACAGGGAATTTCCTTCACGAAGTTCAAGAGTAGTAAGCAGCAAAGGAATTTGAAACCACTGAAACCTCTCAGGTTGTACTCACAAGAGATAATTTGGCGATTGCAATTATTGCAGGTCTTATGTAAAACCAATTTGAGTAAATGCTGCCTCAGGCATAAAGGACCTGGTTTGGTTACAGGGAGAGATTTACATTCAGTTCTTAGCATTACACCTAAGGGAAGAACTGTTCGGAGGGGGATAGACACAAAATGCTGGAGTAACTCAGCGGGTTTTGCAGCATCTCTGGAGAAAAGGAATAGGCGACGTTTTGGGCCAGACACTTCTTCAGACTAACCTTGGAGGATTGATCTTGGAAGGGGTGCAGATATCCCAATGTTAATTCTGGCTAAAACAGAGCAGCCATAGCACCAAAATTTAGTGAGGACTTATGTACTGTTAGACCATTTTGGTCAAGTTTGATGTGCTCTGCAGAAGTAAGACAAGCTGCTGAATGGTGTCAGCAAGTCTGGGGATCAGATCAGTGTTGCAGAGAATGAATTAGACATCTGTAGAGTTCTTACAATGTGTAAAATGATGATAAGATTCAAATACTTATACAGCGAGGGGGTTTATTTGAGAGTGAAGAAACAGTTCAGAAACAGTTAGACAGGTACATGGATTGGGTAGGTTTAGAGGGATATGGGACCAAACGCAGGTAGGTGGGACAAGTGTAACTGGGACATGTGACCGGTATGGGCAAGTTGGGCCAATGGGCCTGTTTCCACGGTGTATGACTGTGACTCTATGAAGGAAGGGAAAGAATTGCAGGCTGTGGTTGGAGCGATCCCAGGCAATTGATCGGCTCCGATGTTAAGTCCACGCCCCGCGGATGGGCTCAAAGTCAGTTCGAGGAAGTCTCCAGTTCCATCAATGTTCGGCCGCAGAGCGACCGGAGATGCGACCTGGAAAACAATCGCATCTCCGGCAAGGTAAGAGACTGAAAAAAAGTTTCCCCCGAACCTCACCCTCCACATAAAACAAACCGGAGAACATTTACACAAACTTTAAAAACACGCTAAAAATAAAAACTTTACTATGCATTTTACAGAAATCTCTGGGGTCAAGGAAAGAGCGATCACTTCGCGGCCCACATCACATACCAGGAATTTTCCTTGGTGGCAACCATTCTGCACAACCCTGACCACAACCCTAATTCAACACCAAATCAATTGGATTTTGCACTACTAAGATTAATCTATGTACATTTGGGTGTTTTTTGCACTATCGATTTATTAGTAATTTTGAATAATTGATAATCTATTACATATTTATTTGGTTTTGCTTTTGTGGTTCACATGTCTGTAAAGTTGCAGCAAGTAGAGCTTTCATTGTTCCGAAGATAGATACAAAATGCTGGAGTAACTCAGCCGGACAGCATTTTGTGTCTTTCTTCGGTGTATACCAGCATCTGAATTCATTGCTCCTTTACATATCCAGTGCATTCTTGAATTTTGAATCTTGAAGTTTTCAGATATTTCTGTCTTCTTCTTATCAAGTCCACATCATAAGATTAGAAATTGTTCAGCCAGAGCTGAACACACTTCTTGGCATCTGCAAACAGTTGTGTCTTGCGCTTCTTGTGCTTCTTGTGCGTGGTGGTAGAAAGATTGGTGGAAACAGGGCCGCGACGTGAACGCTCTTTCCTTAACCCCAGATATTTCTGTAAAATGCATAGTAAATTGTGTAGACACAAAAAGCTAGTTTGTAGCTAGTTTGAGTAACTCAGCGGGACAGGCAGCATCTCTGGAGAGAAGGAACGGGTGACGTTTTGGGTCGAGACCCTTCTTCAGATCTAGAAATTGTGTAGATGGCCGTAGAAAATTAGGAAGGGACATGGTCAGATTAAGTGAGTATGCAAAATTATGACAACGTTCTAAAGAAATATATTGAATTCCACGTTGTATTCAAGAAAGATGACAGGGAATTTCCTTCACGAAGTTCAAGAGTAGTAAGCAGCAAAGGAATTTGAAACCACTGAAACCTCTCAGGTTGTACTCACAAGAGATAATTTGGCGATTGCAATTATTGCAGGTCTTATGTAAAACCAATTTGAGTAAATGCTGCCTCAGGCATAAAGGACCTGGTTTGGTTACAGGGAGAGATTTACATTCAGTTCTTAGCATTACACCTAAGGGAAGAACTGTTCGGAGGGGGATAGACACAAAATGCTGGAGTAACTCAGCGGGTTTTGCAGCATCTCTGGAGAAAAGGAATAGGCGACGTTTTGGGCCAGACACTTCTTCAGACTAACCTTGGAGGATTGATCTTGGAAGGGGTGCAGATATCCCAATGTTAATTCTGGCTAAAACAGAGCAGCCATAGCACCAACATTTAGTGAGGACTTATGTACTGTTAGACCATTTTGGTCAAGTTTGATGTGCTCTGCAGAAGTAAGACAAGCTGCTGAATGGTGTCAGCAAGTCTGGGGATCAGATCAGTGTTGCAGAGAATGAATTAGACATCTGTAGAGTTCTTACAATGTGTAAAATGCATAGCGTCGATTGGATCAATGCAAACTAAGTGTACATAGTATAAATAATGTTGCGGGACGGTTACCCTGTTAATTGTTGATTGGTTTAAATGTTGACCCAATTAATTGTTGATTGGTTGAAATGTTGAGCCTTGGAGGAACTGTTCGAATCCCAGGGAAAAAGTTGCACTATTCATTTGTGTTGGCTTCCTTCTGGAAGCTTCTTTCAAATACAATGTATTTAAGATTATGTTATTGGGCTGGGGAGTTGTCAATTATATAGTGTTGTAATTAATATGTTTGATTGGATTGTACAGAGACCACCTCCATGTAGGTCGGCCCCTCAAGGTTCGGGGACCTATAAAAGGCAGCCTCCACGGTGTCCTTTGTCGATCTTCTGGAAGAGTGCTTGGGACTGCGTGACCTTTTGTAGTGTCTCTGCTTGCACGAGGCTAGAGGGCTTGGCCAAGCAGATACAAGGATCGAACCCGCGGTGGTTTAGGTATTGTATAGGGGAATTTGTTGTGTTATCCAAAAATAAAGTTTAGTTCAAGTGCTTCAATCAGTATTTTATTGACTGAACTAGACTGGGGGGAAGCTTAGAAAGAGCATATTTACATTGGGGGCTCGTCCGGAATCTCAACTGACCCCCAAACGCAAGCTTGCGATTAAGGGTGTTGAGCTGTTCCCGATTGCGAGTGCAGAAATCGGCGCCACAGTGCGGTTTTCGTATCGATTTTCGTCACTTTGCTAATCGGAGCAGATCGATCATTTGCGGGCTTGGGAAATGGTCCCAACGAGATCGTACGAGTGGGTTAAAGGCCCATAAAACTAGGGTTGGGTTAGAGGCCCTCTCCTTTGGGTTAGAGGCCCGTAAAACTCGGGCTAGAGGCCCAGCCCAGAATTGGATATCCGATTGACGGGATATTTAAAGACAAAACTGGGTTTAAGCAGTGCTAAGTGGCAAAGTACTGCGTCGTTGCTGGTGCTGCAGATTAGAAAGGCACGCATCGACTGCCAGCGTGAAGAGGTTACGCGCTGATACACGATACTTAGCAGGTAAGAAGGGAAACCCCTTGCAAGGGTGTACCTAGGTGGGTTAAAATCCCCGCCTGTGTGAGATATCTGGATCCCTGTAATACGGAGGAAGGAGTCTCGAAAGGTATCGGGAACTCAGTGGTTAAAGTATAAATTGGTCCAAAAATACTTTAATCAATCTGAAAATTTCATATCCCTAGAGACGTTCCGTACAAATTTTGAATTTGAACGCGTCAAAATATCAATTGGATAAAGACTAATGAACTAAAAATTCTCCGATTCAAATTCAATAATATTCGGTATCTCATATTGAGGTGCTGGTTAATTCCGAATGTATATATCTTTCTTTCCAAGTTAACTTGTGTACAAATACCTTGTAAAGACTTGTTAATAATTAAAATTTGTAAATATACCTTTCAAAAGTATATTTAAAAATGTGAATCGATTTCGATTTGATGTGTATAGATTTCTCTCCAGATTAACCTGGGCATAATAAAACTGAAGTAGTAGTTATAGTGTATTAAGATTGCCGGTATTGCATTGTATTTACTGTGTACTGAGTATTGTTTATGATTTAAATTTTGAATGTTAGATACACTGTTGTGATATTGGTTTGAATCGGCTGTAGAGATAAATAGTTGATTAAGACTACTATTGTAATTGGAGTCCGAATCACGGCTGATCAACCAGGAGTTCGTACCCCCTCTGATCGATTGTTGATTAGTACCTGATAACGAAGAGCAACTGAGAAAAGGGAAACTGATTTTTTTTAGTAAAAAGTAACTGGACGGGAAAAAGTATCCCTAAGTCTGAGAACTTAGAGTGGAGGGAAAGGTCCCCCAATAGAAGTCTGAGGCTGCAAATAGAGAGAGGA
The DNA here is from genome assembly GCA_038087875.1 of Malacoraja senta. NCBI lineage: Eukaryota > Metazoa > Chordata > Chondrichthyes > Rajiformes > Rajidae > Malacoraja > Malacoraja senta. The sequence continues at coordinate 43,570,476 of CM075984.1, forward strand.
AAAGTATCTGAAGGTGAAAAGTAGCTAATTAAGAAGTAGTACTCCTCAGCAAAGAGTACCCTAGGAAGGGGAAAGTCTTCGGTATTGAAGTCAAGTCACATTTATTTATATAGCACATTTAAAAAATAACTCTCGTTGGCCAAAGTGCTTTACATTTGTTATAAGAATAATATAAACCAACAAACTACATACATATATACATATAGCCCTCGCTCAGAGGATGTCAAGAAAGGCTTGGGAGTATAGATACGTTTTTAGTCTTGACATAAAGGAGTCGATGGAGGGGGCAGTTCTGTGGGAGAGGTTCACTGGTTGATAGCAGCGTGACGCGGGATTGAAATATTGTGATTTGCTTTTGGAACTGTACAGTTACTGAATGCGATATTAGACGAATGATTGGTTTATGTAGGAGTGTGGTTGTGCAAGATAATAATAAGTGGTGTGATTTCTTGTTTGTTGCTTGCGTGTTTGGAGCTCATTTTCATGTGTTTCGATTGAGGGTTCTCTAGGTATAGGAAACAGGCTGCGGGAAAGTGTTTGATTGTGCTCGACTGTGTTTGATTGTTCCCTGGAGCACCTTGATCTTTAGATGACTGAGGATTGTGGAAACTGCAAGGTTGAAAGAGTGTGGACTTGTGGGAGATAGGAGAAGAATTTGAATAGTAGATTGGAAGGATTGACTGTGCAAATGAGTGAAGAGGTGGGAGGCTGCTAACGCTTCGTAGCCATAAGCCACTGTTCAGGAGCGAGCTTGATAACTTTAGAGATCGAAAGGGAGGAGTGAATTATTGGAAAGGTGTGAAGGACTTAGGAATTTGTTTCGGTTGTCCGGGGGCATGGGGAACAGCCTATACCCATATATGACAGAAGATGCTAGGAGCCCATTGCAAATAATATGCAATGAGTTCCCACACAAGGCAGAGAAATTAAGAAAATTGTCGTGAGCGCTAAATAAGAAATTAGGAAACAAACTATGGCTGCCAGGAGGCATTAGAACAGTAAAAGGGATAAAGTACATAGAACAAATCATTTGGCAGCAATAGTGAGAGTGTAAAGGAATTAATAGGATTCTGGAAGAAATATTATGAGGAATGAAAGGCGAATAAAGAAGTTAGGTGGATGGCGAGTTGGGAAAAGTCGATTTCTAAACTTGGAATAGAACTGAAAGAAGGTGAAGTAGATCAACCTCCAGGCAGTAGGAAGGAAAGGGGTAGAGATGAATGAAAGCACAAGGAACAGGGAAGAGGTAGATCTCCTGAAAGGAAACTAGTCCCTGTAAATTTAAAGTATAGAGATCCGATGGTTAGTGTTGACTTCGAGGAGGAAGAAGATGAATATTTGGAAGATTGGACAAATGTTAACACTAGTGGAAATTTGCAGCTCTCACCATGTTCCTCGTGCGTTCCCCAGGCTTCACTTACACCATGTATGACTTGTGTCCATAATAAATATCTCAGGTCTGCAAAACCTATAACAACTTCTGCAGATTCCACGTCAGAACATACTCTACCGATAGCAGCGGCTGGGGTGCCAGATTCTTTGACTATATCTACTCCACCATTAATAGATCGGCCAGTAGCTTATGGCACCAGGAGTAGAACGAAGAGGTTAGCCCCGGTATTTAAAGAAAAGGAAGGTAGGATAGATATAGTGCAACTGCCAGAATAATTCTGCGAGCCACATCCTAGACAAATTAGACGAGTAGCGAGAAAGAGGAACAAATTATTTAGACAGTATCAGGAACCCCCTAGTGAACGGGAAGATTCATCTGAGGGTGAGACAGTAATTGAAGATACCGAGATAGATTTTGATGTAACCGAAAGTCTACAAATTGAACAGATATCCCATAGACAGTTCCCAGTTAGGGAAGGGATGAATCCTGCCTATGATTCGACCAGCGCAGTGGGTGTAAATAATCCCCGCACCACAGATGTCCATACTCCATGGAAGCCCCATGAAATAATAGCAGTTTGTGCTAAACAAAATCCCTGATAGAAAGAAGTCACCTGCTGCCTTTATAGATTATTTAAGAACCACAGTGCGTGTATATCATGCAGACTCCTGAGACCTATGGGCGACTATACAACAAATAATTACTCCAGCTGAAAACACCAAATTTCAAGCAGCCCTAGGACACCCAACATATGAAGCATTGGCAAACATAATAGTGGATGATAGTGCAAGAGAAGAGGCTGTTTTAACGGCCCTTGCAAACACTCTTCAAAAGCCAATTGATTTAACACGAATTCTGGAGATAAAACTAAAAAAGGGAGAGGGAGTGGATGAATCTTTAGAACGATTCTCAAGATTATACATGGACCAATCAGTTGATTTAAACTATCAAAATGGAGTGAGTTCCCCACAATATTGTGCCATCTTATTGAATTGTCTCCCCACTACAGTAGCTGACTCAATTAAGACTGATAACAGGGAATGGTCTGAGAACCGCGCCAGTCAAATGGCCAGAGCTGTGAGGCACTATTGGAAGGATGGTAGCAAACAGGAAGATTATCCTGTAACCAAAAGAGAAACTGAACGTATAGTTAAGAAGGAGGGACCAAGCTCTGGCTCAGGACCATGCAGTCCTCAAATGTTAGTAAGGAATGGAATGGGAGAAATTAGAGTCCCAAACTACCCAGATTATTATTACAATTATACTCCCAATTTACAACCAATTCTACTGGAACCAAGCGGTAAAATAAATTCAACCACATTACCTAATCAATGTTATACTTGTGGGGGAATGGAACACTGGAGTCGAGCCTGTCCGACAAGGGAGCGAGTGAGAGAGACGGGTCAAGGAAAGAAGTTCCAGGATCATGAGGAAATTCGGGAACCTAGAAATATCCAAGATAATTATAGGAGTTCCTTCAATTCAAGAGACTACTGGGACCCGAGAAAACAGAGAGAGAGCTGGCCAGAATGTCAGGAACCAAGAAGACACATACCGTTTACTCAAACTAACCCATTCTCTCAGTCCTGACTTAACAACCCGTCCAGGAATTGTGGACTTGGTAATATGACCTCTACCCTAGAACCCACTCAAGTAATTTACCAGAATGAAAGAATTGGATGTACTATCATAGTAAAAACTGAAGATCACATAAGTAAAAATTGTAAGCAATTCTATAACTGTCCAATAAAAACCCATAAAGCAAAGAACTCTGATAATCTAGGAGCTGGTTGTATCTGTAAACAATTAGGTTATTGGAGTAAAGAATGCCCAGCCAGAAGGAAGAATATAGCAGAGTGAAGTTGATATCAAGGAGCAATAAAGAAATTAAGAAAAGGAACACAGTAGCTGGTGTCAAAAGAAAACGAAATGAATTGAAGGGAACTCAGATTGGCACTAGGGAAAGTATAAATTAATTTATTGTGCAGGATGTGTAGGAGTAAGGAATAGGAGCAATTGTATACTTGATTAATAACTTGTCATTAAGTTGTTGTGCCTCCAGGACACATACAACACGCCGTTATCTGGAGAGTGAGGTAAAAGAGTATGTGGACCCTCAAGAACGGGCAGAAGACACAGCTCAGGTAGGACGTGTAGCCATCATCTCCATCCAGGTAGATCCCCAGAGACAAGGACAAACCACAAGGAAGAAGTGATACTATTCTGTCCCTTTAATATATACCATCTGGGAAAGGTCAACAGACAAAGAAGGCTGCTCCTCAGTATTCCTACTCCTTCAGAATTAACATAGAGAAGGAAAAAGAAGATACATACCCTGGTGCCCAACTTTATCAATATAAGAACATAACATATTTGACACCAGTGAAGGGAAAAGAAAAGAACTACGTCCAAAACTTTCTGAAGAAATACAGATAGCCTCTGAAGCCCATTGGGGCAAGCTCCAACTTGAAAAATTAAATTTGGAAATCTGGAAATGAATACTCCTCTGTGGTTCGGGGACACCTACTCTGCGCCTAAATTTTAGTTATTAGAAATAAATTGACAAAATTCTGAATTCGATCTCTAAATTGTGTAGTGATGAATTGGAAGGACTTTAAAATTTGAGATTTGGAAATGGCTTATGGGATATCATTTAAAAAATAATTGGAAAATTGATTGTTGACATGGCATTCTTTTCCTGTCTCACCCATAGGAGGATAATCGAAGATGGGACGGGACTGTTTAGTGGCTATCAAGAAAGGGACAGACCTTCGCAGGTATCAGGTTAAGAAATACCCTGGGAACATAGGTGGTGGTGTAGAATGATGAGGCAGCCTGAAAGTTTAAATAACGAGTTCCTCTCGGAAAGGTCAATACTAACCATCCAGAAAGTTACTCAGTGGTAAAAGGAGACTAGTTATAGTGAAGAATCCCTATTGTCTGTGAATCTGTTCAACGTACTAAGAAAAGGTTACATTGGATTAGAAGTACTGGGGGAATGGGTACATGTTGTCAGAGTCGATGTATTTGACCGGTGAATCAAAATTTATCTAACCCTTGATAATAAAGCGTCTCCTATTAGCAAGGTGTAAATAAATTGCTCCTAGATTCGGCATTCTTAATTGGCTCTATAGTAATCTACAACATATGGAAATTAATTGATTAAATTAGAACAGCTGAGAATTCCACAGCAATTGAATTGAATTGTGCTTATCGACCACAAGCTGTAGAATGGAAAAGGGTGAGACGGACCCTGAAGCTCAAAATATTAAATTGAAGGCTGAGACTGAATTTGGCTGAATTGGAGCATTCCCCATGGTTATTTTGAATACGAGTCACGCCTGTAGGGAAATCTGGACTGAACCCAGCTGAAATTTATATAAGAAACCCTCATCATGAATACATTGGAAACCACCATGTGACTGCGGAGATAACTGACTACATGTTTGTGTTGATCCTAGTATGGGAAAGATCGTATCACAGAATAGTACAGAAAAAGGGCATGTGGTTGACAGTGGATGACAGGAATGTATGGGAAAGCATCAGTGCATGAATGGTTACTTACTTCATCCCAAGTTCTCTTAGGAATTATAGGTTCAACTATGGATCAAATACAGAGGGATTGACAACACAGATGGAGGGGATTCGCACCCACGAAAACTCGGGAGGTGAAGAATCATCAGACGGAAATTATGAAGCTACACCCACGAAAACTCGGGAAGCTTGATGAGATTCTGGGAAGAATGTATGGGAAAGCATCAGTGCATGAATGGTTACTTACTTCATCCCAAGTTCTCTTAGGAATTGTAGGTTCAACTATGGATCAAATACAGAGGGATTGACAACACAGATGGAGGGGATTCGCACCCATGAAAACTCGGGAGGTGAAGAATCATCAGACGGATATTATGAAGCTACACCCACGAAAACTCGGGAAGCTTGATGAGATTCTGGGAAGATACATCATCATCTTGTTGTTAATATGATTTATAATGTAACGATCACCCATGTATATCTGATTATCATAAATGATGGTTATCATATATGATAAAAGGGAGGAATGTTAATCCTGGCTAAAACAGAGCAGCCATAGCACCAAAATTTAATAAGGACTTATGTACTGTTGGGCCATTTTGGTCAAGTTTGATGTGCTCTGCAGAAGTAAGACAAGCTGCTGAATGGTGCCAGCAAGTCTGGGACCCAGATCAGTGTTGCAGAGAATGAATGAGACATCTGCAGAGTTCTTACAATGTGTAAAATGCATAGTTGATTGGATCAATGCAAACTAAGTGTACATAGTATAAATAATGTTGCGAGACGGTTGAAATGTTGAGCCTTGGAGGAACTGTTCGAATCCCAGGGCAAATGTTGCACTATCCATTTGTGTTAGCTTCCTTCTGGAAGCTTCTTTCAAATACAATGTATTTAAGATTATGTTATTGGGCTGGGAAGCTGTCAATTATGTACTGTTGTAATTAATATGTTTGATTGGATTGTACAGAGACCACCTCCATATAGTTCGGCCCCTCAAAGTTCGGGGACCTATAAAAGGCAGCCCCCACAAGTTCCTTTGTTGATCTTCTGGAAGAGCGCTTGGGACTGCATGACCTTTTGGAGTGTCTCTGCTTGCACGAGGCTAGAGGGCTTGGCCAAGCAGATACAAGGATCGAACCCGCGGTGGTTTAGGTATCGTATAGGGGAATTTGTTGTATTATCCAAAAATAAAGTTTAGTTGTTCAAGTGCTTGAATCAGTATTTTATTGACTGAAATAGAATGGGGGGAAGCTAAGAAAGAACATATTTACACCTCCGCACCAAATATATTTTCACATGACTGATCCTAGAGCTAGTATTTTTCTAAAACCGTTAACACCATTAAGTTCCTTAATTATATGATCTCTTATTCTTCTAAAATTAGCCCAGCAAACGTAACCTCTCCCTGCACAACAAAACACTTCATCCAAGGAATTAATCTATTGAATGTTTCCTGCACTCCCTCAATTACACGATATCCTTCATTAGGAAGGGCAAGCAGAATTGTACTCCATAATTCATGTGATAGGAGCTTAAGTAGGCCATTCGGCCCATCAAGCCTACTCTACCATCCAATCATGGCTGATCTATCTCTCCCTCCTAACCCCATAGCTCCTGATACTCATACCAATCAAGAGCCTATCTGCCTTAAACATATCCATTGACTTGGCCTCCACAGCCTTCTGTGGCAATGAATTCCACTGATTCACCACCCTGGGCCATATGTATGTGGAATATGTTTTCTCTATTCTTGTAATAGAGGCCAAAGTATCTTTAGCCTTCCTAATTGGTTCCTGTACATGCATGGTAACTTTCAATAATTCATATGCAAGAAAAGAGGTATCAAGGTCCTTTTGAATGCCATTACCTTTCAAATTCTCACAAGGTTTAATATATTCCACCCTTTCAACAAAATAGATGACAGTATAATTGTTCATTTTGTATTCCATCTTGCCCATTTAGTTATTCCACTAATATCTTCTTGAACACTCTCCATTATTTTCGAAGGCTATAGTGATAGGGTCAAAAGAGACTTCAGAAGAACTTGAAAGGAGAGGAAATATTAAAATCAAGACATTGCTTAATGCTAATCCAATGTAAGGTAGATACATGTAATGCTGGCTCGAAGGGCCGAATGGCCTACTCCTGCACAAATTGTCTATTGGTCATAACACATAGATAATAGGTCAATAGAATTTATGGGCCTGTCCCCCTTATACAACTTTTTTGGCGACTGCCGGCACCCGTCATAGGTCGTTGCAGGTTGCCGAAAATGTTCAACATGTTGAAAATCCAGCGGCGACCAGAACAAGGTACGACACTTTGGGTGACTGCTCACGACCATACAGGCTTCACCCCACGACATGTCACCGTCATGTCGCTTGTGTGGTCGTGAGTAGTTTCCTCAGTCACCCAAAGAGTCGTTGCGTCTTTCTGGTCACCGCTGGATTTTCAACATGTTGGAAATTTTCGGCAACCTGCAAGGACCTGTGCCGGGTGCTGGCAGTCGCCGAAAAAGTCACGTAAGTGGGAAGGCCCATTAGTATGAGTCAGGACAGTGGCAGCAGAATTTTATATAACATTCAGACTTTGGAAGATGGTATGTTAGCCAGAAATGCATTGGAATAAGTTTGTGGATTACAAAGCTTTCGTGACAGCTGTGCAGATTCAATAATGATATGGAGCTGGCAATAGACAGTTTCAGTAACAGAAGGTACAAAAGACTGCAATGCTGGAAACTTGAAAAAAGCATATGTTTTACATAAACATGTGGATATGCAGGGAATGGAGGAATATTGATCATGTTGCAGGCAGATAAGAGTTGGTCTTGGCATCATGTTCGGCACAGACATTGTGGGCCGAAGGACCTGTGTTTGTACTGTACTGTTCTATGCTCTATTGGGGAAACACATACAAGAGCATCTGTGAGAATTATATTTGCCAAAATATATAGCAGAGAGAACCCATTTTAAAATCTCACTCACCATCCCTACAATCATGTTACTTGATTTTGAGGAGTACAGATAACCTCGAGAGGGTGTACAATGCAAGCCTACAAGTTTGATGAATAACACTGAATAGAGTAATTCTCTATTAGGTACAATAGAGTATCTGGATGCAGTGTTATTACGGTGACAGGGTGTAATTACATGATGATTAGTTTACCCAAGTAATTTATATTATATATGAAAACATAGAATTTTTATGATGTGAAATGTTGGCACTAAAATGCTTTGTTATAAGATTTTCAGCACATTCCATGTTGATCACTGGAGCCATAAACTAACTTTAACTTGCATCAATTGGGCAACATGTGAGGTGTTACATCCTTTGATCATTACACGATTCACCTTCACTGATCTCATTGGCAAATGCCGAAGATAGACACAAAATGCTATAGTAATTCAGCCGGACAGGCAGCATCCCTGGAGAGAAGGAATGGGTGACATTTCAGGTCGAGACATTTTTAATTCAGACTGAGAGTCAGGGGAGGGGGAGACTAGAAACGTTGGATGGCACATCGTTAACTGAGGGGAAGTTTTCACACCTTACCCTACCATATCTCTAGTCTCCCCCTCCCCTGATTCTCAGTTTGAGGAAAGGTCTCAGCCAAAACGTCACCCATTCTTTCTCTCCAGAGGACGCTGCCTGTCCCGTTAAGTTACTCCAGCATTTTGTGTCCATCTTCAGTATAAACCAGCATCTGCAGTTCCTTCCTACATCATTGGTAAATGCATTAGGTCATGGTACGGTATTAAAGAACACCAAGTTTAATTCCTGTTGCTTGCTACTTTAAATGGTCTTGATCTAACACAGGTGTTACTGTGCTTTAATGAGCCTCTAAGTTTCAAGGGTGGAAAAAAATATTAATGAGTTCTTCCATGAAGATAGACACACAAAGCTGGAGTAACTCAGCGGGCCAGGTAGCATCTCTGGAGAAAAGGAATAGGTTTTGGGTCGAGATGCTTCTTCAAACTGTTCTTACATGACCTTTGAATAGTAAATGTGTGAACATCAGGTGAGAATTAGGTTAGGTACTGCTCAGGTGTCTTATATTTAAATGGCTCGGGAACATTTTTGTTTATCTTTGGCACACATTAAGAAATAAATATTGAGGGAATAATGGAAGATGCAAATTTTTTTCAGAGCTCTGCCAGCATGAGTTAATGAGGTAGATTTTAACCATTATGTGACTGGCAGCCAAGTACACTAGGATGCCAAATGACTGAGATGTAGTATTAATGAGTGACCTAGTCTGTGCTGAAGGTTACATCTCTTAATCCTACAGTTAATAATACATTACTTTAAATAAAAAAGTATTCCAAGGAAAGTCAGTGAAGATTTACCAAAGAATTGCCTGGTAACATCCATCAGAGTCAGGGAGCAGATATGGCTGGTAGGAAATGGTGCCAAATATCAATTGAAATTTAGATGCATCAAAATTTATTGATCGAGGACTTCCGGTGGCGCTATGGAGTAGGAGAGACTCGCGCCGACTAGCTCCGTGAAAAAAACGTTGAAAACGGGGGAAAAAGACGGGACCTACTTGCAGTAGACGGCACCGATTGTTTGCAGTAAGTCCGTGACGTCATCAGGCGTGCGACACCGGCAGCATGTCGACTCAACATACCCCCCCCCAAGGCGAGAAAAACCGGCAAGGGAAAAGAGGTAGGCCCAACTGAAGCCTCGGCTTCAGTTTTAACAGCATCCCGAGAAGATATCTCAAAGAAGAAAAAGACAGATGTGGAAGAATTAAAAATCTTCCTCACACAGGAAATCTCTAATATAATGAACGAATTTAAAAGTCTTAAACAGGATTTGACTTCTTTTAAAGAGGAAATTAAAGAAGAAGTTACTGCTTCTGTACATGAAGTTCTGGAAGATTGGAAGTTAGATATGGAAGAAAATTTGAAACAAAATATTGAAGAAGTAAATGATAAACAATTCGATGGAATCTAGATTTGATTCTAAGTTGGGGCCTATCCTCCAGACATTAAATCAACACCAACAGGTCGTAACGGAATTAGAGGAAATTGCTGAGACGAGCACAGAAACTACAAATAAACTTATTGCCAAGAATAAACGCCTATCAAAGTTATTACATCAAATAACCAAAAAATGTATTGACTTGGAGGGACGACAGAGACGCCAGAATTTAAGAATTGTGGGCGTCCAGGAAGGCAGAGAGGGGAATCGTGACCCCCGTGAATTTGCTGCAGATCTACTGAAAAAAGTCTTGAATCTGGATTAAGCACCACTACTTGCGCGAGCGCACAGAGTATCGAGACGTCGCCCAAGGGAGGGCGCCCGCTCCAAGACAACTGATAGTGAAGGTGCAATATGACCATGTTTTGGATAATATGATGAAGATAATTGTTCAAAGCAGAAACCTCGTATTTGAAGGAGACAAGATCAGTATATTTAGAGATTATCCTGTGGAAGTCGCCAAGAAGACAGCGCTGTTTACAGAAACAAGAAGAATACTTAAGAATATAAACAATTTGAGATATGGACTGTTATATCCCGCAACATTAAGAGTAACCTATGAGCGGAAGGAACATTTCTTCATCAAGCACACAGAAGCACTTGAATCCGCCCAGAGCATCGTGAATGAGACCGAAGATTGAATAATACACTACACCCAACATTCACCTGAAGATATCGGACATTGTTACCCTGCAGAGAAGAAATGGAACTTTAAACTATTATACTTAAGAACTGTCCAAAATCTGCAATAAGAATTGGGCAATTAGATTGCTACTGATATATAATATTTACATTTTAGTACTAATTTCTAACAACTATTACTAATCATGAATACTACTCAATACTAATTATTGTTAACTGGATCAACTCTGAATTAATTAAAAGTATGAAATATAAGTATAGTGTGATTCAGGTAATTTATTAATAAAAATGTAGGAAGTTTTTTCTTTGATATTTTTGATTTTACTCTTTAACAATGTTTTCTTTTTAATTTTTTGCAACTAACATTTCTATTGGAGACTAATAATTATTTCAATTATGGAATATAACTATTGTTTCCCTCCCCCCCATAAATTGTTTTCATTGTAATTGAAACTTTCCTTCAAAGGAAAGTACGGAGATAGTAATATTTTTGTTTTTAACCAAAAGCTACGGAAGTCCTTAGATGCTTAGCCACACTAGGGTGGCTATCACTAACTGCACTAATCATAGTTGTGGTTTTCTTCTTTTTTTACTCTTTACACGCTATTAATGCAACTTTTTTTTATTTTTACTATCTTATGTTATATTATATTTTGTATTTGGTATGGAATTGTATATTTTATTTAAGGAGATATGTCCGGATGGAAAATCGACGAGACTTAAAATTCATCTACCTGATGTTTGAGTATAAGGTAGGGTTTAATGTGCTGAGCCATCTGTTCTAACATAGACCACTTTAATCACAAGATGCAAGACGTCAATAGGAAAATTGGGGGTGAAGGAATTAAATTCTGTAGTTGGAATGTTAAGGGAATTAATGAACCAATCAAGAGAGATAAAGTATTAGCTCATTTAAAATCACTTAAAGCAGATATAATATTTCTCCAGGAAACACATCTTAAAAAGGAAGAACAACATAGATTGAAAACAAAATGGATTGCTAAAGCGTATCACTCTTCTGTCTCACATAAATCTAGAGGGGTTGCAATATTAATTCGTAAAGGTATACCCTTTAAACATATATCAACGATAGAAGATATTGAAGGCAGATATATTGTATTAGTAGGGGAGTTATATTCAAAAAAAGTAACTCTCCTTAATGTGTATGGACCAAATTTTGATAGCCCCCTGTTTTTTAAGAGAATACTTAACACTATCACGGAATGTACACAACATAACTTAATTATCGGTGGAGACTTAAATTGTACACTGGATGCTTACTTGGATAGATCATCAACTCAAAGAAAATTAAAATCTCAGTCAAGTGAATTTCTAAATTCATATATTAATACTACCAACATTAAGGATGTTTGGAGAATTGAAAATCCATCTGGTCGAGAATACTCATTTTACTCACCAGTGCATAAAACTTACTCAAGGATAGACTACTTCTTAGTAGACTCTAAACTTATCCAATTTACCTATAACTCGCAATATCATAATATTATAATATCAGATCATGCTCCACTAACATTTATGATTAAACTAAATGGAATGACCGAGACACAGTCACAATGGAGACTTAACCCCCAAATCTTAAAAGAAAAACTATGTAATGAATATCTCGTAAAACAGATTAATATGTTCTTTGAGGCTAATGATAGCCCTGGAATCTCTGCCTCCCTTCTTTGGGAAACATTTAAAGCATTTGTGCGAGAAGCATTAATCTCTTCGCAATCATTTCTTAACAAAGAGAATAGTGCCAAACAACAGACTTTGGAAACGGAAATAAGGCAATTAGACATAGAAAATGCAATAGCACCATCTATGGCAAAACACAATAAAATTGCAGTACTGAAATATAAGTTAAACAAGATATACTCAGACCAAGTTATAAAACTATATCAACATACAAAACAATTAAACTTTGAATTTGGTGATAAACCACAAAACCTATTAGCGCGTCAACTTCGTAAACTGGACGGGGAAAAAACAATTTACAAAATTAGATCAGACAAGGGAGAAATATTAACACTGCCTAAAGATATTAATGATAGATTTTTACAATACTATCAAAAACTGTACTCATCTAAAACGACACAACAATCAGCAGGAATGGAAACATTTCTACAGAAATGTAACCTTACAGGTTTAGATCAGAAAGAGAGAGAATCACTAGATGCAGAAATTACGGTAAAAGACATCGAAGAGTCAATTAGATCTTTAAAAAACAGAAAGGCCCCAGGTCCTGATGGTCTAAGCTCTGAATTTTATTTAAAAAATTACGATCTGATTTCTCCACGCCTACAGACACTATATAAATACGTTTATACTCAACAGAAACTCCCAGAAACTCTAAATGAATCTACAATCATACTTATACCAAAAACGGATAAGGATCCTGAAGACCCAGGTTCATATAGAGCAATAGCTCTCTTAAATACTGATCAAAAAATATTAACCAAAATCCTATCTCATAGATTGAGCTTAGTGATTAACAAATTAATACACCCCGACCAAACTGGTTTTATTCCAAAACGTTACTCATTTTATAATTTGAGAAGACTATTCAATATTATATATACAAATAGAATTCCTAATGCAGACCTAGCAATTATATCATTAGATGCTGAAAACGCATTTGACCAGGTAGAATGGTCATATTTATTTTCGGTAATGGAAAGATTTCATCTTGGAGAGAATTACTGTACATGGATTAAACTGTTATACTCCAATCCAACAGCTAGAATATTAACAAACCAAATGTTATCAGTTAAATTTAATCTTTCTAGAGGTTGCAGACAAGGATGTTCACTATCTCCACTATTATTTGCTCTTGCCATTGAACCATTAGCAGAAAGCGTTAGAACCCATCCAGGAATACATGGGTACAACACTAGAGATACAAGGAATAAAATGTCCTTATATGCAGATGATGTACTAATATATATTACAAAGTTAGAAACTAGTATTCCAAATCTATTAAATCTAATAACTCAATTTGGTCAGTTCTCAGGATATAGAATTAACTGGAATAAAAGTGAAATCATGCCAATAACAAAATTCAATTTAAATACATTACAACAATCCCCTTTTAAAATAGTTAAAGATAAACTTAAATATTTAGGAATCAATGTAACTAAGACATAGACCTCTTTATTTAAACTAAATTTTCCACCCTTACTTAATAAATTACACAAGAATATTCAGTACTGGAAAACAATTCCCATTTCAATGCTTGGTAGAATTAATGCTATAACAATGATCTTCTTACCGCAACTACTGTACCTATTTCAATTAATTCCGATATATATCCCAAAAAACTTTTTCAAAAAAGTCGACTCCATTGTTACAAGCTTTATCTGGGATTATAAGAATCATAGAATAAGTAAAAAACCTTTATGTAAGTCAAAGAGCAACGGAGGTTTGGCTTTGCCAAATTTCTTATTTTATTTTTGGGCAGTCCATATTAAAAACATAAATTTCTGGCTGGAAGAAATGGATCAATATCCAGATTGGTTAAGGATGGAAAAGGATTTGAAATTGGTTCGATTATATTTGCTCCCACAAAACTGCATAAAAAAACCTATAAGGAAAACCCTATAATACATAGTGGAATATGAATTTGGAAACAATTAAAGAAAGCTTTAAAACTGAATAAAAGAGTTACAACAGAATCATGGACTGCACTCAAATAATTTTTTCAGATATCTACAAATTAGAGATTATGTTAAATCTAATACACAAGTATATAGGACTAGGGAACCAGAAATTCTTGATGAATGTTTGAATAAGCATCCTAACTGAAAAATTAATACCTTATATTTATAATACCCTCTTAAACAATGAGGTACCACCGATGGAACTATATAGACACACATGGGAAAATGAGTTAGGTCATTCTATAACGAAAGACATTTGGGACGAAAGTTTACAACATATACATCAATGCTCGTTAAATGCCAGACATGCTTTAATACAATTTAAAATCTTACACAGATTACATTATTCCAAAGTAAAACTAAATAGAATCTTCCCACATATTTCTTCTATCTGTGATAAATGCTTACATCTAGAGGCCAATTTAACACATACTTTTGCCAATTGTATAAAAATTAAAAATTTCTGGATTGATATTTTTGAAATAATTTCTGAAGTTGTTAATACTAAATTGGATCCAGACTCAAAATTAATAATACGGGATATCAGAACAAAGTTTAACACTCACAACAAACCAAAGAAACTTCCTTGACTACAGTATAATAACTGGGAAAAAATTAATATTAAAATTTTGGAAAGGTCCTATAACCCCCACAATTAAAATGTGGATTGTGGAAATGTCAGAGACCCTACATCTAGAAAGAATTAGACTTGTCTTAATGGACAAACAAGAACTTTTTGTTAAAATATGGGCTCCATTCGTTAACTATTTAAAGGGATAGATGGGCCCAGCACGAAAACCCAACTGAAGCTTGAACTCAGGATTAGATGTAAAATTATATTTCATAACCTACGAACTTATCTCCAAAGACGTATTATAAGTAGTTCATTCCACCTCTTTTTTTTTTCCATGATATTTGTAATGCGTTTTTCTTTCTATCTTTCTTTTTCTATCTATATAAAAAAAAACACTAGAAGCAGAATTAATCGACAATTGACAATTTTAATAATGTATGATTGATGTATATGAAAAGTTTGTATTTCTATTATAATATGTTACCATACCTTATAATATGTTTGCTTCTAATAAAAATATTAATCAAAAAAAAAAATTCTGGAGTGATATTTTTGAAATATTTACAAAATTGTTCAAGATAAAAATGGAACCTAATACTGAAATGGTTATATTTGGAGTAACGGAAGACGGGAACAAATTGAACACATTTCAAAATTTATTTTTTAATTATGGGTTAATAACGGCAAAAAAACTTATACTTAAATTTTGGAAAAATACACCCATACCAACGCTTAAAATGTGGATTTCAAACATGTTGGATACCACACATCTTGAGGAAATGCGATTCCTCCTAATAGATAAATCAGACCAATTCTTAACGAGTTGGTCTCCATTTATCGACTTTTTGGAAGCATATGGTGCAACAAAATTGTAGAAACTAACTGTTTCAGGACTGGGTGAAGGATGGTCAAGAATATAAATAACGATCTCCTTAATTTCTTACTCTTTACTCTACTCTTTCTCTCTTCTTTTCTTATCTTTATTTTTCCCCTTTCCCCCCTTTTTTCCTTTTCACACACCATATATCACACGTTTTTCTATCTTTTATTATCTATTCTCTCTTTTTCTCTTTCATTATAAAAAAAATAAAAGAAGAAGCTGTACATAAAATGTAAAATGTCAATATATATTAGGCACCTTGGTGCCATATTGCTGTACTCACTTCTAATAAAATTAATTAAAAAAAATAAAAAATAAATTATTGATCGTGAAAAGTGGAGAACAGAAAATAAGGAATACCCAGTAGGTCAGGCAGCATCTGCGGAGAGATACAGTGGTATAATTTCAGCTTGATGACCTTTCATCCGAACTAGCTCAGTAAAACATTAACTGTTATCACCATCTTCGGTCTTAATTTCAGGTTTCCAGCATTGACTGCCAGAGTGGAAAGTTGTTTGATTCTGTCTGAATCACTGGCTGAGACAGGGTGGAATAGGTAGCAAAATAATAGAAATTGTAGTGTTGACGATGGCTTCTCAGTACTTAGCTGTGGAAAATTTTAAGACTCATCCAAACTCCTTGGACAAATTGGCAAATGAGGTAGAAGCAGTGAATAGGCTGAAGGAGATATTGGTGCCATGTTTAGCTAATAATAAGGATGGTTCTTTGCAGCACACTGATAATAAAGGCAACTTATTGGTAGGTAGTGCCCAACCTTTTGCTGGCCTCACATTGCCAGAGCCTCGGGTTTGATCCCGACCTCGGGTCCTGTGCGAAATCTGCATATTCTCCCTGTGATTGCATGGGTTACCTCTGAGTGCTCCAGTTTCCTACCACGTGCCACGTTTCAGAAGGCCTTCGATAAGGTGCCGCACGTCTGGCTGCTATGGAAGATGAGAGCCCATGGTATTGAAGGCAAGATACAAGCATGGATAGCAAGAAGGCTGGATGGCAGAAGGCAAAGAGTTGCAATAAGAAGCGCTTTTTCAGGTTGGCTGCCAGTGACTAGTGGAGTTCTGCAAAGGTCGATGCTGGGGCCGCTTCTCTTCACGTTGTGCATTAATGATTTGGATAAGAGGATTGAAGGCTTTGTGGCCAAGTTTGCAGTTGATGCTAAGATTGACTTGACTTAACTTGATAGGTGGAGGAGCAGGCAGTGTAGAGGAAGCAAGGACTCTGCAAAAGGACTTGGACAGGTTAGATGAGTGAGCAGAGAAGTGGCAGATGAAATTCAGAATAGCAAAGTGCGGAGTCATGCATTTTGGTATTAAGAATAAAAGCGTAGATTATTTTCTAAATGGAAAGAGAATCCAGAAATCGGAGTTGCAAGGGGACTTGGGTGTGCTGGTGCATGACTCCCAAAAAGTTAATTTGCAAGTCGAATTGATAGTAAGGAAGGCAAATTCAATGCTAGCATTTATATCAAGAGGGCAGGAATACAAATAAAGATATGTAATGCTGAGGCTGTATAAAGCGCTGGTCAGGCCACATTTGGAGTACTGTCAGCAGATTTGGGCCCCATATCTGAGGAATGATGTGCTGGCTCTGGAGAGGGTTCAGAGGAGGTTTATAAGAATGATTCCAGGAATGAGTGGGTGAGCATATAATGAGCACTTGACAGCACTGGGCCTCTACTTGCTGGAGTTTAGAAGGTTGAGGGGGGACTTCATTGAAACTTACAGAATAATGAAAGGCACAGATGGAGTGGATGTGGAAAGGTTGTTTCCACTGGTGGGAGAATCTAGAAGCAGAGGTCATAGCCTCAGAATTAAAGGCCGCCTTTTTAGAAAGGAGGTGAGGAGGAACTTCTTTAGTCAGAGGGTAGTTAATCTGTGGAACTCATTGCCACAGAGGGCTGTGGAGGCCGTCAGTGGGTATTTTTAAGGCAAAGGTAGACAAGTTCTTGATTTGAACGGGTGTCAAGGGTTATGGGGAGAAGGTAGGAAAATGGGATTATGAGGCAGAGATCAGCGATGATGGAATGACGGAGTAGACTCGATGGGCTGAATGGCCTAATTCTACTCCTATAACTTGTGAACTTGTGAACGTGGAGGTTTGTAGGTTAATTGGCCTCTGTAAATTGCCCCGTGTGTGTAGGGATTAGCTGAGAAAGTGGGATAACTTCGAACTAATGTGAAAGGGTGATCGATAGTCAGTGTGGTCTCTGTGGGTTGAAGGGCCTGTTTCTGTGCTGTATCTGTAAAGGAAACAAAATTAAATTAGAAATGGACAGGTTGGAGCACATTCCCATAGAATTGGATAACAGAGAGTAATACTAGGGCAGGAGAATATCTTTGGCCATCAAAGACAAGAAAGCTGAAAGGGAATAGGGAAATGAAACAGCCGGACGATGATTGCTTAAAATTTAATAACATCATGAAGTTCACTTCTGTGAAGGATTTGCCACATATTTGAGTTAATTACAGTTAATTACAAGAAAATAATTACATTTCCGAGACTGTAACCACAGGAATTTACTAAACTGCAGCATCTATGATAAATTGTTCAAACTAATGTGCGTTGATTACTATCTCATTTGCGTTGCAATCAAAGATTGCCAAGTATGAACAACTGTACAGTCTAAAAAAAGGTCTTATAACCATATAACCATATAACAATTACAGCACGGAAACAGGCCATCTCGACCCTTCTAGTCCGTGCCGAACACGTATTCTCCCCTAGTCCCATATACCTGCGCTCAGACCATAACCCTCCATTCCTTTCCCGTCCATATAACTATCCAATTTATTTTTAAATGATAAAAACGAACCTGCCTCCACCACCTTCACTGGAACCTCATTCCACACAGCCACCACTCTCTGAGTAAAGAAGTTCCCCCTCATGTTACCCCTAAACTTCTGTCCCTTAATTCTCAAGTCATATCCCCTTGTTTGAATCTTCCCTACTCTCAGTGGGAAAAGCTTATCCACGTCAACTCTGTCTATCCCTCTCATCATTTTAAAGACCTCTATCGTCCCCCCTTAACCTTCTGCGCTCCAAAGAATAAAGCCCTAACTTGTTCAACCTTTCTCTGTAACTTAGTTGTTGAAACCCAGGCAACATTCTAGTAAATCTCCTCTGTACTCTCTCTATTTTGTTGACATCCTTCCTATAATTAGGCGACCAAAATTGTACACCATACTCCAGAATTGGCCTCACCAATGCCTTGTACAATTTTAACATTACATCCCAATTTCTATACTCAATGCTCTGATTTATAAAAGCCAGCACACCAAAAGCTTTCTTTACCACCCTATCTACATGAGATTCCACTTTCAGGGAACTGTGCACAGTTATTCCAAGATCCCTCTGTTCACCTGCATTCTTCAATTCCCGACCATTTACCATGTACGTCCTATTATGATTTGTCCTGCCAAGATGTAGCACCTCACACTTATCAGCATTAAACTCCATCTTTCAGCCCACTCTTCCAACCGGCATAAATCTCTCTGCAGACTTTGAAAATCTACTTCATTATCCACAGCCCCACCTATCTTAGTATCATCTGCATACTTACTAATCCAATTTACCATACCATCATCCAGATCATTGATGTACATGACAAACAACAGTGGACCCAACACAGATCCCTGTGGCACCCCACTAGTCACTGGCCTACAACCTGACAAACAACCATCCACCATTACTCTCTGGCATCTCCCATTCAGCCACTGTTGAATCCATCTTGCTACTCCACCATTAATACCCAACCATTGAACCTTCTTAACCAACCTTCCGTGAGGAACCTTGTCAAAGGCCTTACTGAAGTCCATATATACAACATCCACGGCTTTACCCTCATCAATTTCCCGAGTAACCTCTTCAAAAAATTCAAGAAGATTAGTCAAACATGACCTTCCAGGCACAAATCCATGTTGACTGTTCCTAATCAGCCCCTGTTTATCCAGATGCTTATATATATTATCTCTAAGTATCCTTTCCATTAATTTGCCCACCACTGACATCAAACTAACAGGTCTATAATTGCTAGGTTTACTCTTAGACCCCTTTTTAAACAATGGAACAACATGCGCAGTACGCCAATCCTCCGGCACTATTGCCGTTTCCAATGACATTTGAAATATTTCTGTCATAGCCCCTGCTATTTCTACACTAACTTCCCTCAATGTCCTAGGGAATATCCTGTCCGGACCTGGAGACTTATCCACTTTTATATTTCTCAAAAGTGTCAGTACTTCCTCTTCTTTGAATCTCATAGTTTCCATAGCTACTCTACTTGTTTCCCTTACCTCACATAATTCAATATCCTTCTCCTTGGTGAATACCGAAGAAAAGAAATTGTTCAATATCTCCCCCATCTCTTTTGGCTCTGCAGATACCTGTCCACTCTGACTCTCTAATGGACCAATTTTATCCCTCGTTATCCTTTTGCTATTAATATAGCTGTAGAAACCCTTTGGATTTACTTTCACCTTACTTGCCAAAGCAACCTCATATCTTCTTTTAGCTTTTCTAATTTCTTTCTTAAGACTCTTATTACATTGTTTATACTCCTCAAGCACCTCATTTACTCCATGCTGCCTATAATTATTGTAGATCTCTCTCTTTTTCCAAACTGTGTCCAATTTCCCTTGAAAACCATGGCTCTTTCCAATTTTTACTATTTCCTTTCAACCCTTGCTCTAATACATTTCTTTGAAAACTCTGTAAATCCTTTTGATGAGTCTTCAGTTAAATATCTAATTAATAATTAGGATAAACTACCCAGCCCATCACAACTACTGATCTCCCCACCATCGAAGGGATCAACAGGAATTGCTGCCTCAAAATGGCAGCCATCAAAATCAGAGACCCACACCACGCTGGCCAAGCTCTCATTTCACTCCTGCCATCAGGAAGAAGGTACAGGAGCCTGAAAACTGTAACATCCAGGTTCAGGTGCAGCTTCTTCTCTACAACCATCAGGCTATTAAATACTATAGTTTGAAGAAGGGTCCCATCCCGAAACATCACCCATCCCTTCTCTCCAGAGATGCTGTCTGTCCCGCTGTGTTACTCCAGCATTTTCTGTCTATCTTTGGCGTAAACCAGCATCTGTAGTTCCTTCCTACACTGCAACTTCTAACTAAGCTCCAAACTACATAGATTTGGGGACATTGTTCTTGTGTTTGCACTATAATTGTTTGTTTTTATATACTGAACTTTTTTCTGTTTCTTATTGTGTTTACATAGAAATATGATTACATATCTGTTGTGCTGCTGCAAGTAAGAATTGAATTGTTCTGTTTTTGGACATATGACAATAAAACACAAGTGACTCTCTCTCTCTCTTGTCTCTCTCAGGTAATTGCTGACTTTAGTTGGCAAGAGCAATATGATTAATTTTAGTGCAAGGAAGCAATTAAAATAATATTTTGGCACAGGAGCCCAGCACTACCTTGGAAAAGCAGCCAACATAATGAAAGACTTGTCCCATCCGGGTCATTCCTTCTTCTCTGAGCTCCCGTCGGGCAGAAGGTACAGAAGCTTGAAAGCATACATGATGTAACTCGGGAACAACTTCTTCCCATCTTATCAGGCTTCTGAACGGTTCTTCTATAACCCAGGGCACTGTCCGATTCATCTCTACCCCTTGTAAACATTGTACTTTGTCTATGGAACTATTGTGCTACAATGCTGAGAACTATATTCTGCACTCTTTATCTTCCCCTTTGCTCTACCTATTGTACTTGAGTTTGACTTGATTGTATATATGTAAGTGTTATCTGATCTAATTGGATAGCATGATTAGTACGGTGTCAAGGGTTATGGGGAGAAGGCAGGAGAATGGGGTTAAGATGGAAAGATAGATCAGCCATGATTGAATGGCGGAGTAGACTTGAAGGGCCGAATAGCCTAATGCTGCTCCTATCACTTTTGAATTTATGAGCATGCAAAACAAAGTTATGCACTGTACCTTGGTACACATGACAGTATTCACCCTGAACTACTACATATCCCTCCATCCCTAGCATATCCATATATCTATCTAATAATGGCCTTTTTAATGCCACCAACCCTGGCAGTGCATTCCAGGCACTCATCACACACTGTGTTAAAAAATTGCTCCCTGCACCTCATTTAAACTTTGCCCCTCTCTCCTTAAAGCTAAGCCCTTGCTCCCTCTCCTAATCTCTCTTCAAGTATCTCCCTCTCTCTCTCTCTCTCTCTCCCTCCACTCTCGCTCTCTCTCTCCCTCTCTCTCTCTCTTCCTATCTCTCTTCCTTTCTCCCTTTATAGCAGGGTGACCAAAAGTTAACAGCATCCTTCCTTTAGCAGGGTAACTATAACTGAACAAAGTACTCCAAATGCAGCCCCCATGGCTTTGTGTCCATTTGTAATATAACGTCCTAAATTCTCTACTCAGTACTCTGGCTGATGGAGGCCAATGTACCAAAAGCCTTCTTTACCACTCGATCTGCCTGTGACACCACTTTCATCATCACTTTCTGCATGTTCCGTAAACTAGGCAGGTTGAGAGCTCAGGCTCAGCTTGAAGAATGACAGCAGGAGAATGGGAGTAAGCAGGCAGTGACAAAACATAGCAATGAATGCTGATGATTCTTTGGACATGCTGGAAGGGTGCATATCCTTGCCTGGAGATTTTCGTGAGGGTACTCTTCCATTGATTTCATACTCATTAGGATGTGTGGCAATGATTATACTCCTTGAAATAGCTTTGGTCTTTAATGATAATGGTATGGAGTTGAGAATGCTTGGTGTCACTTTAAGTATCCACATGCACTGAAGTAGATTTCATTTACAATTGCTTCTCAAGCCATGGCTAATCTTGTAGATGATATCACATAAGCTTACAAGAGCATCTCACGAGAAACTTCCAATCAGTTTGTAGGCCACGACCATAGTCTCCCAATGGGCGGCATGATGGTGCAGCGCCTTAAAGCGCCAGAGACCCGGGTTCGATCCCGACTATGGGTGCTGTATTGTGCAGAGTTTGTATGTTCTCTCTGTGACCGTGTGGGTTTTCTCCCAGTGCTCCGCTTTCCTCCCACATTCCGAAGAAGTACATGTTTGTATGTTAATTGGCTTCGGTAAAAAAAAAAATTGTCCCTAGTGTGCAGGATATTATTAGTGTATGGGGATATCATGGGTTTGGTGGGCTGAAGGGCCTGTTTCCGGGTTAAACAAAACTAAACTAGCAGAGGATTCACAAGGAGCAATCAACCAATAAGTTAAAGTTAGCAACAGAGTTCAAGAAAAAACATAATGATATTATTGTGCAAAGGTGGAAGACTGGATAGAAAGATTAACAAACAGCAAACTAGCAAAGAATGGGACGCCTAGTTTGGGAGAAAACTAGCCAGAAAGATCAATATAAAAACAGAAGATAGGCACAAAAAGCTGGAGCAACTTAGCGGGACAGTCTGAGTTTGTGTACATAATTTAAAAAGAAAAGAGTTGGCAATTGTGACCATAGACTATTGAAAATGAGTCTCAGGAATTAATAATAGAAAATAAGGAGGTGGCAAACCGCAAATGCCCTAGTAGTCAGGGCCACATTTGATTGACATTGAGTTCTACTTTAATCGTGTGTGTTTGTTCTGAACTGTATTTTGCATCTGTTAAATATTTTTTGAGACTGACTAAAAATGATCGATTTTCCTTTCAGGTTTGCTGCTGTGAAAATTCTTTAATGTGATTGACTCAACCAACTTTGGGCAGCATGGCGGCACAGCAATAGAGTTGCTGCTTTACAGCGCCAGAGACCAGGGTTCGATCCTCACAACTGGTGTCTGTACGGAGTTTGTACATTCTCCCCATGACCGTGTGGTTTTTCTCCCAGTGCTCCAGTTTCCTCACACACTCCAAAGACGTACAGGTTTGTATGTTAATTGGCTTTGGTAAAGATTGTAAATTGTCCCTATTGTGTGGGATAGTGTTAGTGTGTGGGGATCATTAGTTGGCGCAATCTCGGTGGGCCAAAGGCCCTGTTTCCACGTTGTATCTCTAAAACTAAAAAAATATATACTTGATGGGATCACAATTCCTGGTTATCAAGAATGTCCTTGAATTCTTGAATTTTGTCTGGCACCAATGAACTGCAGAACAGGCAATGATCTTGTCTTATTGTAGTAACTTGCCTGCAAACATATGTCATTGCTCCGCTGGTGCTTATGCAGTGAATTTGACAATGGGCCCATTGACAATGCCTCATCTCACTCATCGTGTGGGAGAGGTACATAATCACTAATGTCATTCTTATTGACAAGTTATTGATGAAATCAAAATTAAATCTGAGACCCCCATCTGGTTTACACACATTTCGCTGTAACCTGGAAGTCTCTCCTTCAGGTACATGTTTTCAAAATGAAAATGGCAAATTTGCAAGTTTATCCAGTCCAACTCTCCAAAGGAAATGGGGCAATTTTGTCCAAATACTGGTTAACATTTTATAGTTCACAGCGGAGTCTCGGGTACCTCGGTATCCTTTCCTTGTGGAGCTAGTGGAGCAATTCCAGTGTAGATAACTTCATAATTGTATTGCATTAACAATGTTGGATTCAACTCATTTTATTGTCTCTATTTGCTTTTTGTACTTCAATATTTTATTAGTTATGATTCTCAGGTCATTATTTCATATATTAGATTTTATGACATTAAATATGGTGCTTAACACACCCAAATACATAATATGGTAGACACATGCAGATGACATAATCTGCAACAAAAAGCAAATTGCCGGAGGAACTAAGCAGGTCAGGCGGCATCTGTGGAGGTCGAGAAATAGCTGAGATTCATCCTGATGCAGGGTCTCGAATCAAAATGTGAACTATCCCTCTTCCACCACAGATTCTGCCAGACCTACTGAATTCCTCCAGCTGTTTGATCTTTGCTACATATGATCATTAGAGGAGTTTACCATAAAAGGCATATTACTTAAATCAGCCTGGAACTAATATACAGTATGTTAAAAGTTACAAAGGGCTGGAGTAACTCTGCAGGCCAGGGAGCATAGAGTCAAAATGCTGGAGTAACTCAGCAGGTCAGGCAGCATCTCTGGAGGAGATGCATCGATAGGCGACATTTTAGATCAGGAACCTTCTTCAGAGTGAAGAAGGATCCCGACCTGAAAGGTCGCCTATCGATGTCCTCCAGAGATGCTGCCTGACTTACTGAGTTACTCCAGCACTTTGTGGGGGGGTTTTGTAAGCCAGCAGCTGCATTCACTTGCATCTTCTAATTTAAGTTAGCCTTGTGTGCGTGCTTACCTGTCTTTTTCACATTTTTAAAATACTTACCTTAATTCCCTCATTCAAATCATTCATGAAAAAGATAAATCCTGTCCTGAATTAATTGTGGCCTTTCTGCCGTGCGAGAAGAACTCACTGATTAAATTTCAGAAAAAGCAATCTTGTCCATATGTTATCTCGTGATTCAAATGTGGGGCGTTGCCTATTTGTAGAATTAAATGTTACCTTAGGAGAAAAGATGAAGGAGAAAACTGGGATACATGAACTTTGGCTGAAAGGATTGCAAATTTTAGCAATTGAAGTCATACAAAACTTATTAATTTTTTCACTTTGTTAGAGAAACTGGGATGTAGAGATAGAAACTAAAGTAGGAATATTAAGGATATAAGTTAAGTGTTCAAAGCATATTTTACTCTGAGCTAAAATTAGATATAAATGTAATCCATTGTGGCAATTTTCTGGTATAATCATCAACGTGCTTCCAATAGGATGTCCATATGACTGGCTACATTCACAAATCCTTACTTAAATTAACTGGGTTAAATGCAACGAAAGTGCCTCAAATTTGCCATTAAGACAAGTCACATTTTGTGAATCAAATTTATGACAGAGCTGCATGATTTTGTCCATGTTTAAACTTAATTCAATTCAGAAAATAAAATTTTCAGAGCTAATTGGGAGCTGGATTGTAGAAGTTAAGGAAGGTAATTTACATTTCAACTGAAATGGAGGCATCACTCACCAAGTTCATTTTAGATACCAAATTATGATCTAGGATTGATAGAGAGCATTGAATTTACCTGCATGCAATATTTTTACTGTTTAACTCTCTGGGTTTGCTTTGGAATTAAAGGTACTTTAAGGGTACTTAAGGAAGTGGCTCTAGAAATCATGGGCGCATTGGTGATCCTTTTCCAATGTTCTATAGATTCAGGATCAGTTCCTGTGGATTGGAGGATAACTAATGTTATCCCACATTTTAAGAAAGGCAGGAGAGAGAAAACAGGGAATTGTAGACCAGTTAGCCTGACATCGGCGGTGGAGATGATGCTGGAGTCAATTATATAAGATGAAATAGCGGCACATTTGGATAGCCGCAACAGGATTGGTCCGAGCATGGATTTACGAAGGGGAAATGCTGGAATTTTTTGAGGATGTAACTAGGAAAATGGACAAGGGAGAGCCAGTGGGTGTAGTGTACCTGGACTTTCAGAAAGCATTTGATAAGGTCCCACATAGGAGTGGGAAAAATTAGAGCACATGGTATTGGGATTAGGGTACTCACGGAAAGAAAATTGGTTGGCAAACAGGAAACAAAGAGTAGGGATTAATGGGTCCCTTTCTGAATGGCAGGCAGTGACTAGTGGAGTACCGCACGGCTCGGTGCTGGGACCGCAGCTATTTACAATATACATTAATGATTTAGATGAAGGGATTAAAAGTAACATTAGCAAATTTGCAGATGACACAAAGCTGGGTGGCAGTGTGAACTGTGAGGAGGATGCTATGAGGATGCAGGGTGACTTGGACAAGTTGGGTGAGTGGGCAGATGCATAGCAGATGCAGTCTAATGTGGATAAATGTGAGGTTATCCACTTTGGTGGCAAAAACAGGAAGGCAGATTATTAACTGAATGGTATTAAGTTGGCAAAATGGGAAGTACTATGAGATCTGGGGATTCTTGTTCATCAGTCACTGAAAGAAAGCATGCAGGTACAGCAGGCAGTGAAGAAAGCTAAAAGGGCTGTCTCACTGTGCGAGTTGACCCACGAGTGACCCCGAGTTTAAAACAAATTTAACTCGTGGTAATCACGTACAATTAACGTAGCAGAAACGTCTGAACTCGTGGACGCAACTTGGCAACTCTTGGTGCTAACGGGAGGTACACGTGAAACTTGTTAACTCTTGCAAAAGTACAAACATGTTTGAACTTTTCCACGAGTAAAATGTACTCTTGTGGTTAAAAATTGAAACATTTAAACTCGTTGTAAGAACGTAGTGGCCCGTGCGTTTAACTTTGTGACTCGTGATTCTACCGTGGGAACTCTTTTAGAAACAATAATCAGGGACAGAAATATCAGTTACTTAGACTTTTTAAAGACAAATTCTGCTTAACAAAGTTAAGCAAGTTATTGATAAGGTGACAGAGTGGGTTGAAAAGAAAAAATTGCTTGAAGTTTATATATAAATTTGTGTTGTGTTGTGTTGTGTTGAAAAGCTTTTTGCTGATCCGTTTGATTCTCACTGTTTGTTTACTTCATTGCACAATAAAAGAGAGTTCTTTGCTATCAAGATCAAATTGATGTCTGGAAGTCTTCATTTTAATATCACTACAAAGTCTCATGAATTGAATGTAATATTCCTTTCATCATAAAACACAAAATAGAGGAAGGCAAAATATATTCACATCTTGATTCTCACAATCATTTGTGAGATTTAAGGACAGCTGCCTCGTATGCTGTGCTTTTTAAATGTTTAAAATTGTCACCTCTCAGTAGATCAGAAAATAAGACAAAGTCTTATGTGAAACAAATGTCTTGAATGTGAAACAAAGTCTTTATTCTTGTTCAATATAAAAAACGCGTTTTTGCACATATTGAGAAAAGTAGCACTACAGCAAACACCACTGTCTGAAAAGGGCTTCTCATACATGAAAATCAACAAATGAAGCACAAATAAAAGTATTTCCACTATATACTAATTCAGCTGAGAAATGCACAAGTCTAAATTCAGGCAATAAAAGATACAATGCAATGCGCTAAATGACAAATTTTGAGATCTACAATCAGATAAGCAGATGCATGATAACCACGTTTTAAAGGAAAGACAGATGCAATGAAATTACTTTTACACCACAATAAAAAATAAAATCCACACTTAAAGTTAAACAATGAAAAGTCAGCAGGATTTAAACTAAACATGAAATTAACTGGATTTTTCTGCATGTGGGCTCTCCTCATGCAGTGATGTACCTGTGGTCGGCAGCCGCTCAAAATAAGCTGTCCTGCCACGGCACACTGCCCAATTCTGAATTATAGTAGGAGCAGAGATGGTCTCTCTGCTCTTTTGCACTGTTGGTCCCCGTGTTACCTCGAAAACACTGCAGTGGCACCAAAGTCTCGTCGTTTGTACCACTCCTCCACGCACCTAGTGTTATTCTCCCTGTTTGACTGTCCACTAAGTCACCGTCCTGCATGGCTGTTGCTGATCCTGAAGCTGCACCTCTGATACGGATCAGGTTGTGCAGAACACATGCAGCAAACACAATAGTCTCTACGTTCTTTGGCTGGCATGACATCATTTTTTTTAACATGTGATGATTTTTCAACAGTTCGATATACATTGTTGCCTCAAGATTAACGGGAGAGGAACTTGGTACACTCGGGAGACGAACTTGGAATATCGCAGAAATGAGAAGTAAACGGCAAACTTAGACATACCCGTGGGAACTCG
The DNA here is from genome assembly GCA_038087875.1 of Malacoraja senta. Lineage (NCBI taxonomy): Eukaryota > Metazoa > Chordata > Chondrichthyes > Rajiformes > Rajidae > Malacoraja > Malacoraja senta. The sequence continues at coordinate 43,598,872 of CM075984.1, forward strand.
GTTAAACTCTGGATCATAAACTTGTAGTATCGTACGCAACCACGAGTCTTTCACTCGGGGTCACTCGTGGGTCAACTCGCACAGTGAGACAGACCTTTAATGGCATGTTGGCCTTCTTAACAAGAGGAGTTGAGTATAGGAGCAAAGAAATCCTTCTGCAGTTGTACAGGGCCCTAGTAAGACCACACCTGGAGTATTCTGTGCAGGTTTGGTCTCTAAATTTGAGGAAGGACATTCTTGCTATTGAGGGAGTGCAGCGTAGGTTCACGAGGTTAATTCCCGGTATGGCGGGACTGTCACGTTGATAGAATGGAGCGGCTGAGCTTGTATACTCTGGAATTTAGAAGTATGAGAGGGGATCTTATTGAAACATATAAGATTGTTAAGGGTTTGGACACGCTAAAAGCAGGAAACAAGTTCCCGATGTTGGGGGAGTCCAGAACCAGGGGCCACAGTTTAAGAATAAGGGGTAGGCCATTTAGAACAGAGATGAGGAAAAACGTTTTCACACAGAGGGTTCTGAATCTATGGAATTCTATGCCTCAGAAGGCAGTGGAGGCCAATTCTCTGGATATTTTCAAGAGAGAGTTAGATAGAGTTATTAAAGATAGCGCAGTCAGGGAAATGGGGAGAAGGCAGGAGCGGGGTACTGATTGTGGATGATCAGCCATGATCACAGTGAATGGCGGTGCTGGCTTGAAGGGCCAAATGGCCTACTCCTGCACCTTTTGTCTATTTTCTATTGTTTCTCAATTGTAAATAAATAACACAAAGGATTTGTTTACATGACACTTTTCATAACTTAAGATCCTTCAAAATGGAGTGCCGGTTTTGAATTTGAATCAATATTGGTGTAAACACTCAATTTACATACAGCTTGGACTTACAAACAGCAGAGGTAAAGTTCATATTTACTGTACAGATAAGTAAATGTCATGGGACTTGGAATTTCATTTCAATAGTGAAATGAACTACCTGTATGTTATTATGTTGAGCATTTAGAGCAGATTTTTTTAATTTCCCAAATGCATAATTATCTGTACTTTCATAACAACCATGTGCCAACTTGGTTTATGCAGGAAAATAAAATAAGACATGATGATCAGAAAGCACTTGCACACTTCCATTTAAATGTTAAAGAAGGAACTGCAGATGCTGGAAAATCGAAGGTACACAAAAATGCTGGAGAAACTCAGCGGGTGCAGCAGCATTTATGCTGCTGCACCCGCTGAGTTTCTCCAGCATTTTTGTGTACCTTCCATTTAAATGTTGCTATTTCACCAATAAACATAAATATACATGCATGACAATCACCTGGAATTTCCTTGAATCTGCTGTCGAAAGGCTTGGATAGAGTGGATGTGGAGAGGATGTTTCCACTAATGGGAGAGTCGAGGACCAGAGGTCATAGACTCAGAATTAAAGGTTGTTTAGGAAGGAGACGAGGAGAAATTTCTTTAGCCAGAGGGTGGTGAATCTGTGGAATTCTTTGCCACAGGAGGCTGTGGAGGCCAAGTCAATGGGTATTTTTAAGGCAGAGATAGATAGATTCTTAATTAGTAAAGGTGTCAAGGGTTATCGGGAGAAGACAGGAGAATGAGGTTAGGAGAGATAGATCAGCCATGATTGAATGACGGAGTAGACTTGATGGGCCGAATTACCTAATTCTGCTCCTACCACTTATGACATGACCTTATCCCACTCAGAGAATCTGCTCAGGAATTTTGATAACCACTGCCAAAATAGTTTGAAGCCTTACCACTGGAATGAACAGTCAAAAATATTAAAAATTAAACATTCTCTTAATCTATCTGTGAAATTATTTGAAATATTTAATAAAAGTAAAACTAAAATATTCAAATGGTAGAAAACATGTAAAAATAAATACATTTAAATTCACTCAAGTAAATTTTATAGAAGTAAATGACATGAGACTTTGTTCCCTGATAGCCATTCTCCCTCATTGAAATAAATAGCATTATGGGCCTGTCCCACTTACCCGACTTTTTCGGCGACTGCTGGCACCTGTCATAGGCCGTTGCAGGTTGCCGACAATTTTCAACACGTTGAAAATCCAGCGGCGACCAGAAAGACGCTACATCTCTTTGGGCGACTGAGGAGACGACTCACGACCATACAGTAGGTATGTTACAAAACTTACCTTCAGTCGCGCTGTAATTCTGCCACTGGCCGTGTGCGCGATTTTGGCTCCTTTAAGGGGGGGCGGGGTTAAAACGCGGGTTTCTCCTCCCTTGTCCTGGTTAATATTTTGTTGGAGTACAAGCGTTGGCTGAAGAATCGTTCCTACCGGCGATTTGTGTATTTTTTATTTTTAATAAATCGTCAATGTCAGCGCTAGAGTAATTTTAAAATCAGCTCCTGAAGCGTCAACGCCGATAACGGGGACGGATTTCACACACGGGACAGGTAAACGAAAGTGGTTTCTTTAAATGTATAAAAGTGCTTCTTAAGAAGCCTTTAATTCACATTTTTTCATGCGACATGGTGATTTTATTCCCCGAATTAACGGCAGTATTTTTCATGCCAATACGGGGTTAAATTCACCGCAAATGAACGTTCCAATCGATCGCGTTCCAGAAAACCTTACTCACAAGATGATTTAAATCCCCATTAATTTACAGGTATTAAACATTCAATTCCTTCCATTTGGCCTGTAAATTCATGAAAATGAGATTTAAAAATTATGTTATATTGTGAATTATTGTGTGAATGTTATTTGAACATTTAGGCTATTTAAAAATGTTAATCTATTCTTAAGAAATTGATAGATGTTTAGATCTAGTAATTGAATTTTGTAATTAGGTAACTAACTAATTATATGCTTTACTTTCATGTCTTCTAAGTAAGATTGTTTCATATTTGTTTCAGAATGCTTCAATCTATAATAACTGAAAATTTCTTTCAGTTATCTTAATTTTTAAGAAAGTTATGGGCTTTTAACTGTCCTCGATCACAGCTTTTGTGTTAAGTCAATGGAAAAGCAATAGGGAACAAGATGCTAATTTCCGAGTATGCAAATGGCCATAACTTCTTTAATACCGAAGATATGAAAGTGAATTAGGTGTCAAATTAAACTTCTTTTTGTGCTTTATCTGATGGGATAAATTGCAGACTTTATTTTTAAAATCTCAAAATTTTGTAACATTGCTACATACAGGCGACACCCTGGCGACATGTCGTGGGGTGAAGCCTGTATGGTCGTGAGTAGTTGCCCAAAGAGTAGTAACTTGTTCTGGTCGCCGCTGGATTTTCAACATGTTGAAAATTTTCAGCAATCTATGACGGGTGGCGGCTGTCGCCAAAAAAGTCGCATAAGTGGGACAGGCCCATTAGGTAAACTCTGCCAGGTTGAATTTAGCACAGCTTAAACAACGTCTAGTGAAATGAACGTGTAACCGCAGTAATTGCGCGGTCCGTGCTGAATGCAATCAGATTAGCTGTGAGGACTTCCATGTTTGTGCACCTTTGGATGAGAGTTCTAAAATTTCCTACAGCTGTAAAAGTAAATGCTGACATTCCATGTCGAACTTCATGGATTCTTCCAGGAATTTATTGTTCCAAAGGTCCAACAACAGGATCTTATTTACCGGAAAACAATTTCATTCTTTGTTCAGTTCAGTGGCTTAACTAATGACTCTTATTTAGGAAGGTTATTTGAAATCTTGTTAAGCTGTTCTTCAGGACCAAGATAGACACAAAAATGCTGGAGTGGGACAGGCAGCATCTCTGGAGAGAAGGAATGGGTGACGTTTCGGGTCGAGACCCTTCTTCAGGACCAAGAACTTGGGGCGGCACGGTGGCGCAGCGGTAGAGTTGCTGCACACAGATTAGGGACCTGGGTTCGATCATGACTATGGGTGCTGTCTGTATGTTCTCCCCTTGACCTGCGTGGGTTTTCTCCGGGCGCTCTGGTTTCCTCCCACACTCCAAATACGTACAGGCTAATTGTAGGCTAATTGTCATGGTGTCATTGTAAACTGTCCCTAATGTGTGTAGGATAGTGTTAGTGCGTGGGGATCGCTGGTCGGCGTGGACACGGTGGGCCGAAGTGCCCATTTCCGCGCTGTATCTCTGAACTAAACGAAACTAGCTTAGGATCTTAAACTTTAAAAATAGCTGGGCATACAGATATACAGCATGGAAACAGGACCTTCGGTCCAACTCATTAATGCGATCAAGATACCCCTTTTATCTGTGTCCCCCTAAACCTTTCCTATCCATGTATCTGTCCAACTGTTTTTTCAATGTTCATATTGTATTTCCTCTGGCATCTCATTACATATATGTACCATCATCTGTGTGAAAAAGTCATCCCTCAGGTTCCTATTAAATCTTTTCTCTCTCACCTTAAATCTATGACCTTGATTTCTCAACCCTGGGAAAAAGGCTCTGTGGATTCATCCATATACAGTGCGGAAATGCAATTAAGTGCATTTCCAGAGACGGCTCGTGACTATTACACGAGACAACATTGATGAAAATAATTTTTATTTTTTAATAATTTTCATACAAGGAAGAGTATTTAGTATGATAATTTAATACATTTTAAATAATCAGTATATTGGAATAGGAACAGTCTTTCTGAAATTTAATTTGTTCATGTATTCTAATTCTATCCTTGTGCTCTATTCCTTAACCCTTTATATCTTTGCTTCACAAAGTCTGCATTGACATTTTCAATGTTTAAAAGTTATTAGGAAGAACGTCTGAAATTCCATTATGATGAACTAATTTCCACATTACGTTCAAATGGCTTAAAGCCAATTCCATGAATGTTTTTCTATTCTGAATTCTCCAAATAGAAGAAGGGGATGCTCACTATCTAATCTATCTAATTTCTGGATTGAATTCATTCAGTAATTACAGCCCAAACTCGCAGTGGCCAGGAATCATTTGTTGCACAGACAATGATCAAGATAGTTCATTGTGTAGGAGTGATACTCTGGACATGCTCAATCCGTCTTGGCTTATGTGATCTCCCGGTTTTAACTTCCCATTCCCATACCCACGTTTCCATCCTGGCCTCCTCCGCTTTCAGAGTGAGGCCACGTGCAAATTGGAGGAACAGCACCTCCTATTAAGCTTGAGCAGCTTACAACCCAGTGGTATGAATATTGATTTTTCTAATTTCAGGTAGCTACGCTATTACCTCCTACTGGTTCCACAATTCCCATCCATATATCCCTTCCTTATCACCTGTTTCCCGGCCAACAATGGACCATTGTGGGCTCCACCTTTCCTTGGTCATCGCTGCCAGCACTAAATAGAAACATAGAAACATAGAAAATAGGTGCAGGTGGAGGCCATTCGGCCCTTCGAGCCAACACCACCATTCATTGTGATCATGGCTGATCGTCCGCAATCAATAACCCGTGCCTGCCTTCTCCCCATATCCCTTGATTTCACTCGCCCCTAGAGCTCTATCTAACTCTCTCTTAAATCCATCCAGTGATTTGGCCTCCACTGCCCTCTGTGGCAGGGAATTCCACAAATTCACAACTCTCTGGGTGAAAACTTTTTTTCTCACCTCAGTCTTAAATGGCCTCCCCTTTATTCTAAGACTGTGGCCCCCTGGTTCTGGACTTGCCCAACATTGGGAACATTTTTCCTGCATCTAGCTTGTCCAGTCCTTTTATAATTTTATATGTTTCTATAAGATACCCCTTCATCCTTCTAATCTCCAGTGAATACAAGCCTAGTCTTTTCAGTCTTTCCTCATATGACAGTCCCGCCATCCCAGGGATCAATCTCGTGAACCTCCGCTGCACTGCCTCAATCACAAGGATGTCCTTCCTCAAATTAGGAGACCAAAACTGTACACAATACTCCAGATGTGGTCTTACCAGAGCCCTATACAACTGCAGAAGAACTTCGTTACTCTTATACTGAAATCCTCTTGTTATGCAGGCCAACTTTCCATTAGCTTTCTTCACTGCCTGCTGTACCTGCACGCCAACTTTCAGTGACTGGTGTATAAGGACACCCAGGTCTCGCTGTACCTCTCCCTTACCTAACCTAACCCCATTGAGATAATCTGCCCCCTTGTTTTTGCCGCCAAAGTGGATAACCTCACATTTATCTATATTATACTGCATCTGCCACGCATCTGCCCACTCACTCAACCTGTCCAGATCACCCTTAAACCTCCTAACATCCTCTTCACAGTTCACACTGCCACCCAGCTTTGTGTCATCCGCAAACTTGCTAGTGTTGCTCCTAATTCCCTCCAAATCATTAATATATATGGTAAACAGTTGCAGCGTTTGTTGTGAACCTTTTCATACCTCTAGTTTCCCTCTCACCTGACTCAGTCTGAAGAAAGGTCTTGACCCAAAATGCCACCTATTCCTTTTCTGCAGAGATGCTGCCTGACTCATTGAGATAGTCCAGCAACTTAGAGTCATACAATTTGGAAACAGGCCCTTTGGTCCAATTTGCTCACACCAACCAACATGTCCCTTCTACATTAGTCCCACCTGCCTGCGTTTCACCCATTTGGCTCTAAACCTGTCCTATCCATGTACCTGTCTAAATGTTTCTTAAACGTTGCATTAATCTCTGCCACACTACCTCCTCTAGCAGTTCGTTCCATACACCCACCACTTAAGTGTGAAAAAGTTACCCCTCAGATTCTTATTAAACCTTTCCCCTTCACCATAAACGTATGTCCTCTGGTTCTTGATTCCCCTACTCTGTGCAATAAACTCTATGCATCTATCAGAGATTCTGTGCATCTACCATTTTGTGTCTGCCTTTTCTGTAAACAGGCATCTGCAGTTCCTTCCTACTTATCTTGGAGAGCATCCTGTTTATTCTTTTTCTGTATTTTCCCTTTCCTCCATGGTAGCCTTTTGTTGCTGCTGTACTGTGGCTGTTGTTTAAGTGCCAGCCCCATTTCACAGCAGCCAGCATGTCAACAGTACAGAGTTACAAGCTCTGCATGTGATTCCCAAAGGGAATCACAGAGGTCCTGTGTTAGCACAAAAATCTGTGGGTATTGGCACTATATATGCATCACACATTTAGTGCAGTAAAAGAGGGGTAGACTCCAAATTATGGGCAATAGGAACTTACTACAGTTTTGTGCAACCGCCATCCCTGTGTATTTTGGTTCCCTTGAGACAAGACCAACATTGTATTAGTCTTCTAATTGGTAATGATTTTTGTAACTGGACTCCAACCTAAACGAGGAACTCTGAATTCTACTATTCAATCCCCACTGGCTCTTTTGCTCAATTGCTACTGAAATCAACAACACGAATATCTATGTTTTACTTGCAGGGTAGAAAAAAATATTTTACTTGGATGTCAAACTAATTACATCAGGAACCTGGAGCATTGTTGCCTTCAGAAATCCTGGCATCCCCACCAAACCATACTGTCCCTAATGCCCTTTCCTTACTGTGCAAAGAGTACCCAGTTGGTTAAAACATTGAACAAATAAGGTTTGATATTGATTGGGTGTGACATGGTCATATTCATTGCAAGCATTTCTGATCATTAACCAGTCAGTCTCCCTGGTATTATGCATGGTATGTCCGCAATATTGTCTCTCTACTACCAACTGGCAACATTTGCCCTACAATTCTCTTGTATATCCCGCTATATGTTACAGGTCCACATATTCCAAAAACTCGATGTTCCTTTCACTCTGCCTTCTTCCGCATGCCTCAAATCCTGTGGCCCACGTTTGTAGCTCTGCATTTAGTCACTGTATGCTAAACTGTACTTTTTACCCAGAATCTCCTGGCTTCTCTCACATATAACACCCTCATTAAATGGAGGTAGACAAAAATGCTGGAGAAACTCAGCGGGTGCAGCAGCATCTATGGAGCGAAGGAAATAGGCAACGTTGCGGGCCAAAACCCTTCTTCAGACTGATGTGAGGGGGCGGGGGGGGGGGGGGGGAGGCGGGAAGAAGAAAGGAATAAAAGGAAAAGTCCTCCTCTTCCTTTCTTATTCCCGCCCCCCCCCCCACCCCCACCCCACCCCCACCCCACCCCACCCTCACATCAGTCTGAAGAAGGGTTTCGGCCCGAAACGTTGCCTATTTCCTTTGCTACATAGATGCTGCTGCACCCGCTGAGTTTCTCCAGCATTTTTGTCTACTTTTGATTTTCCAGCATCTGCAGTTCCTTCTTAAACTCATTAAATGGAGGACTGATTAGTCCTTCTATTTTCTGTGCTACCATAATTGGCAGCAACTGGACTTTCCATGTTTTTTTTGCCACCCCAGAAACTCCAATAGATAGTTCTCATTGGGGATCATTTTGTGCAAATTGCATGCTGATCACCAAATGATTCGGGGTTTAACATGCACCCGGGGATGATTGGGTTAACGTATTATGAGCATTGGACTGCAATGGGCCTGTACTCGCTGGAGTTTAGTAGGATGGGGGGGGGGGGGGGTGCTAATTGAAATGTACCAAATAGTGAAAGGCCTGGATAGAGTGGAAGCAGAGAGGATGTTTCCACTAGAGAGTTGTGAATCTGTGGAATTCTCTGCCACAGGAGGCAGTGGAGGCCAATTCACTGGATGTTTTCAAGAGAGTTTGATATAGCTCTTAGGGCTAACGGAATCAAGGGAAAGTAGGAATGGGGTACTGATTGTGGATGATCATCCATGATCACATTGAATGGCGGTGCTGGCTCGAAGGACTGAATGGCCTACTCCTGCACCTATTTTCTATGTTTCTAGTCAGAGAGTCTATTACCAGAGAGCATAGCCTCAGAATAAAAGAACACACCTTTAGGAAGGAAATGAGGAGGAATATATTTAGTCAGAGGGTGGTGAATCTGTGCAATTCATTGCCATAGACGGCTGTGGGGGCCAAGTCAATGGGTATTTTTAAGGCAGTGATTGACAGACTCTTAGTTAGGGTGTCAAGGGCTTATGGGAAAAAGGTAGGAGAATGGGGTTGAGAGGGATATATAGACCCACCATAATTGAATGGCGGAGTAGACTCGATGGGCCGAATGGCCTACTTCTTCTCCCATGACTTGCGAACTTAAGGTAACAGCATTTCCCCAATGTAACAAAGTTGTTAAATGTTGTCCATTATTCTGATCGCATCTGCTTTCAACTTCTATGAACTGTCCTGGTTGCACTAAGGACTTTAGGTTTTTTTCCTTGATATTGTGGTTATTAATTCATTGAAGTACTACAATGCCCGCAACACAAACCAGTAACTCCAATTTGCCCCACAAATTTAACCGGAGAACCATGCAAACATCCTCAAGAGAGGTTCTTTTTGGATATGCCTTCAATAATTATGCAACAATCCACAGATTCTCATCATCACAATGCTTCATGGCTCTCCAAATGGGTTACACACTTTCATCCAATTGGGATGATATGAGAGGAGTCAATGGCGTCCAAATATTTTCATTTAACGAAAATGAAAAGTTAGACTACTGCCTTCAACGAGTAGAGTAGAGGCTACTAATACATTACATATCTTCCTCCACAAGCCTCCTACTGCTTTATACAATGGTGATGGCCAGTGTTCATAGCTAATTGTGGATTATTGTATCCAATAATCAGGGATAATCTCCAGTCTGGTGAAGTGTCTTGACCCGAAACGCCACCTATTCCTTTCCTCCAGAGATGCTGCCTCACCCGTTGGGTTACTCCTGCATTTTGTGTCTATCTTCAATAGTCTCCAAGATGCTAGAAGCATCTTAAGGTTTAAATGTATCAAAATATTTTTTTCCAATCACAAGTACACTGTAGGATATACTGTAAGTCTTGACCTACTGCACCTGTGGTTAAGGACACCTTTCTTTGATCCACCAACAATCTTGCACTTATATTAAACTGTTTATTAAAAAATATTTATAGTCATAAGGATCCTGTAGACAGCAGCTGTGAAACATTCCTTTGTTGAAATTATCATGTAATTCAGAATAAAATATATCATGATTTCTTTTTGAATACTTTGACAAGGTAACAGCTGTAGCCTAAATGGGCAAGTGAACAATGTTTTAATTGACCAACATCTTAAAAGAATATTTTCAGCAATAAAGTCAGCATAGGTCGCTGAAGATGTTACTTTCATTTGAAAATGCTTTAGGCAATTACAGCAACTCGGGTCTATTCAATGACATCATGAATTTTGTTTCACACAGAGGGTAATAAAGAAACACTTGCTTTTCCATTTAGAGGAAACATCAAAAATTATCTTTGCCTGGAGCCAGCTGTGATAAAATTAACATAATATTAACCTGTGGAAATATACCCACTGAGTGTGTTGTGAATTTGGATTTCTCTTTACCAAGGAGACTGTTGATCAATTAAAACATTGCTCACGTCCATTTAGGCTACAGCTGTTACTGTGTCAAAGTATTCAACCTGTACGTCGTAGAAGTGTGGGAGGAAACCGGAGCTCCTGGAGAAAATCCACATGGGTTACAAACATTGTACAGACAGCACCTGTAGAGGATCAAACCTGTTTCTGGTACTGTAAGACAGCAACTCTAGCACTGCGCCACTGTGCCACTCTCCTTTTGCAGCCTGTATGTCCTCTAACTTGCCACAACTTACCTCCAGGTGGAGCTATTTTTAAATACACACTAGACCAAGTGCAGCTCCGTTGGGTCTGTCCCCCCCAACTCGCGGTTGCAGGGGGGTGCGCGGCAACATGCGACGTCACACACACTAACCACCCCCACACATAACCATTTTACCCCATAACCGCCCTATCCACTGACGCATAGCCCCCAACTCGCAGGCGCATCTAGAGAGGAGGGGGGGAGAGTGAGGGCAGGGAGAGAAGGGGGAGAGACAGAAAGAGAGGGCAGAGAGAGCGAGAGGGGCTAGAGACAGAGGGAGAGGGGGGTGGAGGGGAGGTGGAGAGGGAGGGTCAGTGAGGGGGGGAGGAGGGGAGAGAGCGATGGGAGGAGAGAGAGAGAGGGGGGCTGAGAGGGTGGGAAGGGAGGGGGGGAGAGGGGGGAAGGGGGGTGGGGGGAAGGGATGGGGAGGGGGGAGGGGAGGGGAAAGGGGAAGGTAGGGGAGGGGTGGAGGGAAGGGGAAAGGGGAAGGTAGGTGAGGGGGTAATGGCCGCCGCCACCATGTTCTATGATCGGGCAGGGGAAATGGAGAAGATTCAGAAGCAAGCCGGTGGCCACCGGTGAGCGGGCGGCTGTGAGCGAGGAGCGGCTGCGAGCAGGCGGCTGTGAGCGAGCGGGCGGCTGTGAGTGCGCGGGCGGCTGTGGGCGAGTGGCGGTGACCTCCGGATCTGCAGAACGCTCATTCTTTCTGCGCATTTTGAATAACGGGGGGGGGGTAACAAACTGCGCATGTGCGTTGACAGCAGCTGCATTAATCCACAGCGGCGAGGGAGGGTGGCGGGGCCAGGAGGCAGATGGGCCTCGATTGGTGGGCATGTGGGCATTGTGGCGTCAGCAGCTGGCAAGCGGCGATAATTTTTTTAAGTGAGTTTTGTGAACAACTTTATTTAAAATGAATTAATGTGAATTAAAAAATCACACCAGAGGCAGTATTTCTTCTTGTGAGCAAGGTCACACATTCAGCAGCGCGTAGAGTGCAGTAGGTGAGGAAGGGTGGAATGGTGATGCAGCGTTAGAGTTGCTGCCTTAAGGGCCTGTCCCACTTTCACGACATAATTCACGACCTCTGCCGAGTTTGCCCTTGACTCATACTCGCAGCATGGTCGTTACGAGGTCGTAGGAGGTCGTAGGTAGGTCGTAGCAGGTCGTGATGCTAGTCGTAGGTACTCGTGGCATCAAGTAGGTCGCTGCGTTTTTTCAACATGATGAAAAATGTCCACGAGTAAAAAAGGTCGTGAATTAGGTCGTGAAAGTGGGACAGGCCCTTTACAGCGCTAGAGACCCTGGTTCAATCCTGACTACTGGTGCTGTCTGTACGTAATGTGTACGTTCTGCCTGTGACCGTGTGGGTTTTCTCTGGGTGCTCCAGTTTCCACCCACATTCCAAAGACGTACAGGTTTGTTGGATAATTGACTTTGGTGTGTAGGATGGTGTTAATGTGCGGGGATCGCAGGTCGGCGCGGACTCGGTGGGACGAAGGGCCTGTTGCTGCGCTGCATCTCTAAACTAAATAAACTAAAGAGGAGCTTCCATTACTAAAAAAAAATATCCCTCTATGTGCCGGGAGTGACTGCCATTGGTGGCAAAAAATTTTTTGTAACTGCAAAAATGACCAGACACATTTACCGGAGCATTATAGTAAACATTTATGAAAAGAATGTGAGGAAATTGGAGAATTGTTGCCGGTCTTTTTATGCAGATTATCGATCCCGTACATCGTTCGGCATTCTCTGATGTAAACTGGAGGAGTGTGTGCACTTTCCATTTTGCAGTTCATTCCTGGGCGCTGTCTCAGTAGTTCAGACGGGAAAGCCAAGAGTTCAATTGCAAATAGGCACTCGTGGGACAGAGATAAGCAGGAATACGTACACTGTACTTTAAACTGTGGAGAGAGGACGTTCAGTTCAGTGAGACAGAGTAAGTATACTTTGGAAAATACCTGAGGCAATACTGCCCTCTAGCAATGTCTGGTGCAAAGGGCTTTCACATTGCACTGCCTGAATACCACATGTCAGTCAATCCTGGAAGTAAATGACACCACACCGTGAAGCTCACAGCACCCTTACACAACTTGTTTTATGATCCGTTCAACAGAGTTTGCAGTTTATGGTCTGAGTTCTTTTAACTCAATATATATCTATTAAACATGTCTTAAACAGCAGCAGTCCTTTTATATAGAAACAAGGAGCTGCAGATGCTGGTTTACAAAAAAGGACACAGAGTGCTGGAGTAACTCAGCAGGTCAGGAAGCATCTCTGGAGAACATGGATAGGTCACATTTTGGATAGGGACTCTTCTTCAGTCCCGACCCAAAACATCACCTATCCATGTTCACCAGAGATGTTGTCTGACCTGCTGAGCTACTACCGTACTTTGAGTCCCATAAATGGGATGTACGTTTAAGGCATGGAACAGGGATGATGGGGTAAAAAAAAATTGTGAACACAATTTAATGACAGTGATTGGAAAGCTCGTATGAATGACTACTTAAATAACTTGTTGCCAGTGAATGTTCAGACCTACTGGAGGTAAGGTATCAGAGTGCTGTTGCAGACCTATAATTCCCACTTCCTTGCTTTTTTATTGATATCTTAGAAAGCAACAGAGAAAGAAGACGGGGAAGTATGTATGCTTTTCACCTTCCTGCCTTTGAATCTCCACCCTTTTGGATCACACACCAGTTTAGACGTTTGACGGGCAGGTATTATCGCGACGTTTTGTAGGTACTATTGCAACGTTTAAGAAACATTTAGCCAGGTACATGGATCGGACAGCTTTAGAGGGACATTCAAGATTCAAGATTCAAGAGAGTTTATTGTCATGTGTCCCTGATAGGACAATGAAATTCTTGCTTTGCGTCAGCACAACAGAACAAAGTAGGCATTGACTACAAAACAGATCAGTGTGTCCATATGTCAAAAGCAGGCAGGTGGGGCTAGTGTCGATGGGATACGTTGGGCAAGTTGGGTCATGGGGCTTGTTTCCATGCTCTACGACTCTATGACCAGTTGCTATTCTTTGTTTAAACATTCTATTTTTTTGTCCATCATTCTTCATCATATAGTGGGAGACTTCAGAAAGCAGACGAGATTGAACTGATTTCCTTCATCGTGACGATGGAAATGGGTTGAACTGCAACCAACAAATCATCAGTGTGGACGCCGCTGCCGGGGGAAGGAACAAAGGAGGACCCAGCGTGGTGGTACCGCCCTGAGAGAGGGGGAAGAATAATGGAGGACCCGGCGTGGAGGGACCACCATGAGGAAGGGGGAAGAACAATGAACAATGGGGACCTGGGGTGGGGGGATGGTGAGGAAGAGGGTGAGGGGGCGGGGCAGAGGGGTGGACCTTGTGCGGATACTTTGTAACTTTGTCAGCTCCATTTACGTGGCAACTATTTGCGACATTGGGGTATGCAAGCAAAGAATTTCACTGTGTCTTGTCACATGTGACAATAAAGTATTCATTCACATCCAGAGTTAAGAATGTTTAATTGTCATATGCACTCATTGCAATATTTTACATCGAATAGATAAATAATCAGGGAAAAAATATATCTTGACTTTGCTGTTTTTGTTTAGAGTAAGGGATACTTATTAATTTGAGGAACGGTAAAAAGAGAATTTTGTAGTTAGTTTGGAGAAAACTATGCTTTGCCTCAAATTTCATTCATGATGTTGACAAGAATGGTTGAATGTAAATACATTTTTTTTAAAACAATGCGGCAGATGATTATCTTACGAGGTTAGGATTACAAAACACTGCGACTCAATACATGGACAGATGAACATATATAAAGTAATAGCCCTGATTCGAACTCGGAGATTTACGGTAATGGCCACTCGTCGGTACTCGGGGCTCTCGTGGACATTTTTCATCATGTTGAAAAATCTTCACGAGTCTTCCCGTGCTTACCTGCTGTTAACGAGTCTTCCCGAGTACCTGCCGTTAGCGCTAAGAGACGTCCCCGAGCTCCGAAGTACCCGCTACGTTCATTCTCCGTGCTTACCACGAGTTTGATTTTTTTTAAACTCGGGAGAGCTCTTGGAATTTACTCGTACCGTGGGACATGTGTTTAACAGGAACAAGACTGATGGCTAATCTTTTGGACAATCTCTATAAGTATTTAAACAACCTCGCAGAGACCACGAAGAGACACGACTTCCTAATACCCAAAATCCGATATAACTGTAAATGTTCTTCACTCGAAGGATTCTGTTACACTTACTTGTCACGTTTGCCACTCAAGCTTGCCGTAATTGATAGATCTAATCTAGAAAAAAATGTTGCCACATCATTAGAGTACTAGCTTTACAATCATTATGAATTTGCATTCCATATAGTGAGGTTTCACAGAGGAAATCGACGCTTGAATATTAATTTTGTTTACAGTACTCTTTTGTGGCTTTTCAGGACAGACGGTGGCAGCACAGTGGCACAGCGGTAGAGGTGCTGCCTTAAGGGTCTGTCCCACTTTCACGACCTAATTCACGACCTCTGCCGAGTTTGCCCTTGACTCATACTCGCAGCATGGTCGTCACGAGGTCGTAGGTAGGTCGTAGCAGGCCATGATGCTAGTCGTAGGTACTCGTGGCATCAAGTAGGTCGGGGCGTTTTTTCTAGCATGATGAAAAATGTCCACGAGTAAAAAAGGTCGTGAATTAGGTCGTGAAAGTGGGACAGGCCCTTTACCCGGGTTCGATCCTGACTTCGGGTGCTGTCTGTACGGAGTTTGTACGTTCTCCCCATGACCTGCGTGGATTTTCCCCGGTATCTCCTGTTTCCTCCCACACTCCAAAGACGTACAGGTTTGTAGGTTAATTGGCTTCGGTATCATTGTAATTAATCCCCAGTGTGTGCAGGATAGCGTTAATGTGCGGGGATCGCTGGTTGGCGTGGACTCAGTGGGCCAAAGGGCCTGTTTCCACGCTGCATCTCTAAATGAAAATGAAAACTAGACACCAAATTTATTGTTCTGACAGCACTTAATCACCAATGCCAACCCGAATTTCAGATAATTCACCATTCCAATATCTGTCACCTTTTCAGCCTTCAGATATTTTTACTTTCTCTTCTTCTGGTAATTTCAGATTTTGTTCCTCTCTCCTGCTTACCCTCCCCCTGGACATGATTTATGCAATTGATTAACTTTTATCACCCATTTTCAAATAACATCACAATCACTTGTCATTTAAACGTTTCTAATCTCCACCCTATCACAGACAGCACAGCACAGTAGAGCACAGCGGTAGAGTTGCTGCCTTACAGCGATGGTGACCCGAGTTTGATCCTTTTACCACCGGGTGGCGCTTCGATGGCAGCCTTGCCTACAGTCTGTCTGTCCTTTTCGTCTTTTTTTTGTTATCTTTAGCGTGTTTTAGAAGTTTGTGTTAATGTTCTCAGGTTTGTTTTATGTGGGGGGTGGGGGAGGCGGTCGGGGGAACCTTTTTTTTCAATCTCTTACCTTGCCGGAGATGCGATTGTTTTTCGGATCGTGTCTCCGGTCGCTCTGCGGCCTAACATCATGGAGCTGATGGCCTTGCTCAGTGACTTTGAGCCCCACCACAGAGTGTGGACTTACCATCGGAGCCGATTCTTTGCCTGGGATCGACGCTCCAACTGCGACCTGCGGACTTTAACATCAAGGGCTCGCAGTCTCAGGAGAGACAGAGTCGGGAAGCTCCAAAACCACACGATGTTTTGACTAGCCCCGACCCGAGGCAGATCACCTGGCACGAGGTAGCTGAGATTCCCCCCCGATGCAGGAGCTTCATCGCCCTGACGAGGAGGCCCGCCGCTGGCTACGGGAGGAAGATCATCCCGTCAAGGGAAGGTTAGAGGCCCCCGACCGCCGGAGGACAAAGAAGGGAAAAGATTGAACTTTTTTTTGCCCTCCATCACAGTGAGGAATGTGGAGAAGTCACTGTCGTGGATGTTCATGTTAAAATGTATTTCGTGTGTTCTGTTGCTTTTTATTAGTATGACTGTATGGCAAATTAAATTCCTCGTATGTTGCAAAACATACTTGGCTAATAAAGTAAGTATGAGTATGAAATATGGATACTGTACGCATAGTGTACGTTCTCCCTGTAACATGCGTGGGTTTTCTTAGGTTAGACTTTAGTAAAAATTATAACTGGGTGTGTGTCGGATAGCGTTAGTGTATAGCTGACCACATGGCCTCGGTGGGCTGAAGGGCCTGCTTCTGCGCTGTATCTCTAAAGTAAACTAAACTTCCCTATTGCTCTCACAGCCCATCCCCGAATTCTCTGAAACTTAAGAACAATTTTGTTTCTACGATTTCCCACTTCTAATGAAAGGCTATCAATCTGAAAATGTTTCTCTCTCCGTGGAAACTGCCTGCCCTGCTGAGTATTTCCAGAATTGTTTTGTTTTTATTACCATACTACAATAACCCGAATACTCTGGTGAGAGTGTTTCGAGTGTAGTTTAGTTTAGAGATACAGCGTGGAAACAGGCCCTTTGGCCCACCTAGTCTGCAGAGACCAGGGATCCCAGCACATTAACAATATCTTACACACACTAGGAACAATTTACATTTATACCATGCCAATTAACCTACAAACCTGTGTAGGAAAGAACGGCAGATGCTGGTTTAAATCAAAGATAGACACAAAATGCTGGAGTAACTCAGCGGGACAGGCAGCATCTCTGGAGAGAAAGAATGGGTGACGTTTCGGGTCAAGACCCTTCTACAGACTGATGTCAGGGGAGTGTGCGGTACAGGGATAAAATGTTGTTGGAGACTGTAAGAATGGTCGGAGAACTGGAAAGGGGAGGTGATGGAGAGAGAGGAAAAGCATGGGCTACTTGAAGTTAGAGAAGTCAATGTTCATACCTGTGGGGTGTTCTTCTTGGTTTCTTGGTCCTCCAAAATATTCCAAATGCATTTAAACTGGAGGTGTTCATACCTCTGTGGTGTAAGCTACCCAAGCGAAATATGAGGCCCAGCGCCGTTCCTCCACTTTGCGCTGGGCCTCACTCTGACAATGGAGGAGGCCCAGGCCAGAAAGGACAGTGTGGGAATGGGAGGGGGAGTTAAAGTGTAGAGCAACCGGGAGATCAGGTAGATTTCGGCTGACTGACGAGAGGTGTTCAGCGAAATGATTGCTGAGTCTGCGACATTTTTGCCACCTCCAACGGGATCCCACTACTAGCCACATCTTCCCATCTCCACCCCTTTTGCAGAGCCCGTTCCCTCCACAACTCCCTGGTCAACTCGGCCCTTCACAATCACAATCACAATCAGTTTTATTCGTCGCTTGCATATAAAGTGCAAGTGAAATGAATTTGCCAGCAGCGGTACAATGAAAAAGAACACACAAAAACACAATACAAATTGAACACAAACATCCACCACAGCATTCATCACTGTGGTGGAAGGCACAAAATTTGGCCAGTCCTCCTCCATTTTCCCCCGTGGTCGAGACCTCAACCCTCCGCAGCCGCCGCTGAGGGCGTCCAGATGAGTGAAAGTCAAGGTAAGTCCTGAAACGGTGCCTCCCCCACCGGAGACCGCGGCTTCAGGTTGGTGAGGCCGCAGGCTGGCGGTCAAAGATTTAAAGTACCCGCCGCGCTGCAGCCAGAAGCACCGCAGACCGCAGGGCCGGCGGTCGGAGCTCCTCTCCAGGGATCCCCGGCGAGGGACCCCGCTCCTGATGGTAAGTCCCCGCCGGGGGCCGGTGGTGGGAGCTTCTTCTTCTCCCGGGTCCCCAATGAGGGATCCCAGGCTGCGGACGCTGCACCGGCTGGAGCTCTGCAGACCGCGGCTTCAGGCTGCCGCGGGCCAGCGAAACGGAGCGCTCCCCTCTGGGGAGCCCCGGCGAGGGCTCGCCCGCTCTACGCCAAGAATCCACGCTGCGCCCGCAGCTGAAGCCCTGGGCGCTTCTCCGGGAAAGGCCGCCCGATCCTCGATGTTAGGCCATGGGGGAGGCGACATGGAAAAAGTCGCCTCTCCATGGAGGAGGCGACCAAAGCGGTTTCCCCCTTACCCCCCCACACCACCCCCCACACAAAACACACAGAGAAACATTAAAAACATACATTTAAACACACTAAAAAAATGTGTCCCACCCAAACCACCCCCTCCTCAGGTACGTTCCCCTGCAAACACAGGATATGCAACACCTGTCCCTCTACCTCCCCTCTCGACTCCGTCCAAAGACACTGACAGTCTTTTCAGGTGAGACTGCACCTCCTCCAACCTCATCTACTTTATCCGCTGTTCCAGGTGTGGACTCGTGTATATCGGCAAGACCAAGTGCAGACTCGACGATCGTTTCGCTGAACACCTCTGCTCAGTCTGCCTAAACCTAACTGATCTCCCGGTTGCTCAGCACTTTAACTCCCCCTCCCATTCCCACACTGACCTTTCAGAGTGAGGCCCAGCGCAAAGTGGAGGAACAGAACCTAATTTTTAGCTTGGGTCGCGTACACCCCAGCGGTATGAACATTGACTTCTCTAACTTGAAGTAGCCCTTGCTTTCCCTCTCTCTCCATCCCCTCCCCTTCCTAGTTCTCCCACCAGTCTTACTGACTACATTTTATCTCTTGTATCACCCACTCCCGACATCAGTCTGAAGAAGGGTCTCGACCCAAAACGTCACCCATTCCTTCTCTCCAGAATTGTTGCCTGTCCCGCTGAGTTACTCCAGCATCTTTTGTCTATTTTCAACCTACAAACCCGTATGTCTTTGGAGTGTGGGAGGAAACTGAATAACACGGGGAAAATCCACGTGGTCACGGGGAGAACGTGCATACTCCATACAGACAGCCCCCTTAGTCGGGATCGAACCCGGGCCTCTGGTGCCGCAAGCGCTGTCAGGCAGCAATTCTACCACTGCGCCGCCGTGCCGCCCCTACACTTCAACTGAACCTGTAAAATATCAAAACAAGATTTTTGTCTCATTTAACCATTAAACATTGATGATTTGCTATTCTTTTCCTACATCCATGTTGTTAATGCAGTAAGGTAGACACTAAATGCTGCAGTAACTCAGCGGGTCAAGAGGCATCTCTGGAGAGAAGGAATAGGCGACGTGTCGTGTCAAGACACTTCTACAGACTGTTCACGCGGTACCAATGCAAATTTACAATGCTCAGTTCCATTTGGAATTCTCCCACCTGGATGAAAGCTGTGCGTGCACACAGAGCTTCCCTTCTGGTTCTTTAAACTATAAGCACACAGAGAACATGAACAGTAATACCTGAGCACTTCAAAAGATGCTTTGAACTAACTTTAAGCAAGACGTGAAGCGCCGCATGGTGGCAGCCTCAAATAGCATGGGACGTCTGGGAAACCACTTTGCCACGCTTCAAAAGTCAGTATAAATACATCGTATAAATAGCAACAGGACTTTATAAAACATCAAAAGGGTTCCCTGAGAAAAGAACTGTTTCTTGTTTGAATGCATGACTTTGTAACAAAAGAAGAAAGAAAAACAGAGAATAACGGAATAAACTAATTCTCCCGGTATTTGGGTTGACCTCGTATACAGTATTATTGCAAATATGTATCACTGGCAGCAATGAGTACGTGGAATGTAATAAGAACAAACCTTTACAATTCTATTTAATAGAAAGAAACAGAAGATCGTTTCCTTGCATTTTTGAATTATTGAAACCATACAGAAACTAAATTAAAATACCTGAACAGGCGCCATTCATTATTTTATTTGTGTATTTTCAAAGCAGCTCCAAATCCAATTAAATCAGTCTTGGGGTCCCTGTGACCTTTGGGGGCACCTTAGAGGTTATAACATCCCTCTGCTTCCCTATCCTGGGCTTTGCTGGTTTTGTGCACACTGTTAGTGAAATCCTTTTCATTTAGAGTCATAGAGTCGTACAGTGTGGAAACAGGCCCTTCGGCCCAACTTGCACACACATACCAACAGATCCCATCTACACTAGTCCCACCTGCCTGTGTTCGGCCCATATCCCTTCAAACCTACCCTATCCATGTACCTGTCCAATTGCTTCTTAAATGCTGCAAAAGCCCCTGCCTCAACTACCACCTCTGGCAGCTTGTTCCATACACCCACCACCCTTTGTGTGACAAGGTTACCCCTCAGATTCCTATTAAATCTTTCACCTTAAACCTATGTCCTCTGGTTCTCGATTCCTCTATTCTGGGCGTCAATGCGTCTCAATGTGTCTACCTGATCTATTCCTCTCATGATTTTATACGCCTCTGTAAGATCAAAAATCTCTTGGTTTTAGTTTCTCAGCTCTTTGTGGCTTCAATAATATCAGTTTAGCAAGAAAGGTCAATCTTCCTAAACTGCATTGTAAGTCAGCATTACTGAATAGAATCTGATTTAAATGAGGCAGTCAGCCTCTAGGTGGTGTTTAAGTACCAAGGATGTGAATAACTCATAGCAATAAAAGTGCTGAAAGTTATCCAAGATTGTTTCACTGCTTTGGCATCTTAGCTAAAACAAAATAGATACGATGTGAACCATGCCAGAAGAATCTTTGTTTGGAATAAAACGTTATTTTTCTGAAATTTATTTGCAATTATTGTGAAGATAGACACAAAAAGCTGGAGCATCTCTGGAGAAAAGAAATGGGTGACGTTTCAGGTCGAGACCCTTCTTCAGACCAAGAGTCAGGGGAGAGGGAAATGAGAGATATAAACGGTGATATAGAGAGAATATCACAGGAAACGAGAGCTATAGATGGTGATATAGAGAGAGTTTAAAGGGAAAAGACAGATAATAGATGGTGATATACTTTATGTTTTCTTCAAACTGTGTGCACATGCTGGGCTTCTGATTGCTAATTTCCAAGATGTGAATTCTTTAAGTGTGATTCCTAAATGTTTACTCAGGTATGCTGTCCCTTCACTTCCATGTCCAACCATGTCTTTGCCAAAACGCTGCCTCATGCACTTAGTAACCAGCAACACTGGTTAGTATTAACTCCTCGTCTCCAGTAGACTAGGGAGAATGAGGCGACTTGTAGCAATCTAATTCATGCTCCAATTCATGTTAACACAAGACAGCCAAAGAACTGAAACCTGCAGCATCTAACTGAATGTAGGATCTAACTGGAAAGATTTTATTGATGAATGTTAATATGATATCAAACATTTGATTTAACAGACATTGGGAAGGGGCTCCAAGATGGGTGGAAAGTGTGTGTTGACACAAGGAACTGCAGAAGTTGGTTTACAAAAAAAGACATAAAGTGGTGGAATAAATCATTGGGTCAAGCTGCATCTCTGGAGAACATGGATAGGTGACATTTCGGGTCAGGACCCTTCTTCAGTCTGACCCGAAACGACAACTATCCATGCTCTCCGGAGATTCAGCCTGACTCGCTAAATTACTCCAGCGCTTGATGTCCATTATTGTGTTGTTCACTGACCAGCAGATAAAGTATTACAATCATTTCCAGTGTCCCTGGAAACCCTGGGACTCTTGGAAACTGCGTAGGGGGATTTAGCCATGGTTGTACAGGTTGATCTGAAATATGAATTTTCTTTCTCTCTTCAGAGATGCTGCTTGACCATTTGAGTATCTCGAGCATAGACACAAAATGCTGGTGCAACTCAGAGAATGAATGGGTGAAGTCTCGGGTCAAGAGTCTGAAGAAGGGTCTCGACCCGAAACGTCACCTATTCCTTCTCTCCAGAGATGCTGCCTGTCCAGCTGAGTTACTCCAGCATTTTGTGTCTATCTTCAGTGTAAACCAGCATCTGCAGTTCCTTCCCACACACGAGTATCTCGAGCATTATCCACTGTTTTCTGGTACATTTCTGGCATCTTAGGCATTTTCAATTAGCTCTGTGTGTCCTGTGTGTCTTTCATTACCAATTTGCATTGTGACACTTGGCATTTACTTGTCATAAAGGTGCCCTTGAGTGTCTTGTATTTGTAGATCATTACAAGTTGAATAATATCTCACTGCATTTGGAGGTTAGTGAGAAGCTTTCAGTGTTACTTAAGTAAAAACGATTATAAGGTAATCATTCCAACTGCAAGTAATTAAACATAATTCTATGTGAAAATACAATTTATACATAATTTAAATTAGTCATTTGTAAAATAAAGTCACAAATTTAACAGAGCTGTATATGCATCCTTCTATAAAATCATAGAAAATATATATGATCCAGAAAGACATCTCAGCCATTATATTGATGCTGGTTAAAACATTGCTCTCCAGGCTAACCTGACTGTCCATTAACTGGTCGGCAGATCACAGCTGTTCAGTTTAGTTTAGTTTAGAGATACAGTGCGGAAACAGGTCCTTCGGCCCACCGAGTCCACACTGACCAGTGATCTCCGCACACTAACACTATCCTGCACACACACTGGGGACAATTTACAATTGCACCAATATTTAAATATGTTTTAGCCACAAGGATCCTTTCAGGTTGTGGGTTCCCAACCCCTATGACCTTCTGATAGAATCAATTTCCCTCCAATCCTGTTACCAATTACTTTAAATCTAGGCCGGCTGAGTTTTCACCCCTCTGCTTTGGGATGTAGATCATTCCTATTTCATTCATTACTCTATAGACGTCAATTAATTTTCCTACCGTCTCCGTTCAGATGGAAACAACACTATTTTAATTCAATCTTTCCACATAACAGCATATTCCCTCTCCTGGCAACATACTCATTAATCTCCATTGGATTTTCTAGTTCAATCATAGCTTTTGTGTAATGTGATGACCAGAGCTGTTAGCAGTATGCAGGTTTTGGTCTAACCAGTGTTGCAACATAACCCCGGGTACTGTAAGCATTATCTCAAAATATAAAACATCCCATGTGCCTTTTCTAAGCACCTTATGAACCTGTCCTACTAAACACTTGCTTGTAGGACCTGTGGACATACATGCCAAGGTTTTGCTGTTCTTGCACACAAATCAATATCCTAACATTTATTGTGAAGGAAGCAGCTGCAGATGCTGGTTTACACCAAAGATAGACTCAAAATGCTGGAGTAACTCAGTAGGTCAGGCAGCATCTCTGGAGAAATGTAACGGGTGACGTTTCTGGGCGAGACCCTTCTTCAGACTCCTGATAGTCCGAAGAAGGGTCTCGACCCGAAACATCACCCATTCCTTCACTCCAGAGATGCTGCCTGACCCGCTGAGTTACTCCAGCATTTTTAAGTCTATCCTCCCATTTATTGTTCTGTTGCAAGTGGTGTAGATAATGCTCTCTCTTACACTTCTGTGGATTAAATCTCATTTACTACATTTCTGTTCATCTGACCAAACCATCTACACCTTCTCGCACTTTAAATTCCTACTCACTATCAAGCTCTTGGCCATTTTTTGTATCTTTTGCAAACGTCTTCATCGTTGCTGTTACATTTAGGTCTAAATTATTCAAACATATGACAATAAGCAAGGGGTTGAGCTCTGAGCCCTTCCCTGTGAAACCACACTGGTAGCAGCCTTGCAGTGACACAAACATTCATCAAACATTGATATTTCTTTCCCGGCACAGATGTAGTGGCCATTTGGCTTCTTTTGCGTGTCATTAATGATGGCATGTGTCTTTAAATTTTAGACTGCCCATTATATTGTGGGTGGGATTTATGACGTATATTGTGGCCATTTTTGGGTAAGGCCATTGCTTTAAGTCTTCACATCTGGGTATATTTTGACGACCAACATGTTTACACATGGAATCTGCCGCAACAACAGAGACAAATTTGGATCCAATTTGCCAATTTTTGCTGGTACATGAATCCCCTCCCACCCCCGTGAAATGTGAATAGAATTCTATAAAATGTAGCAATCTTTGAACTGGCAATTCGGTGATAGAAACATGTTTAGGTGACATGTTTGCCTATGGGAAGTGGAGTTTAAGTTTCAACTTTACAAATGTAAAGAGTTAATGGTGAGTGGTGGAGGGCAGGTGACAAAAAGGCAAGTGCACCTCGTCCAACCTCATCGACTGTATCCACAGTTCCAGGTTTGGACCAGGTCCGTATATTGGCAAGACCAAGCGCAGGCTCAGCGATCGTTTCGCTGAACAACTCCACTCAGTCCGCCTCGTCCTACGTGATCTACCGGTTGCTAAACACTTTAACTCCCCCTCCCATTCCCATGCTGACCCCATCTGTCCTGGGCGTCCTCCACTGTCAGAGTGCAGCCCAACACAAATTGGAGGAGCAGCACTTCATATTTTGCTTGGGCAGCTTACAACCCAGCGGTATGAATATTGAGTTCTCTAACTTCAAGTAAACCTTGCTTTCCCTCTCCCTTCATCCCTCCCCTATCCTAGTTCTCTGACTAGTTTCACTGTCCACCTGATTAAATTTTTCTGATTGTATGCCTCATTCCCACCTTCCCCTCAGCTAACAATGGACAATTCTTCATTTCTATATCATCGTCTGCTTTGATCTGTGTTTTCACACCTTACCCTTGTCTCCCTTTCCCCTGACTCTCAGTCTGAAGAAGGGTCTCGACCCGAAACGTCACACATTCTTTCTCTCCAGAGATGCTGCCTGTCCTGCTGAGTTACTCCAGCATTTTGTGTCTATCTAAGGAGATGCACAATACTTCACAAGAAGTACACGAAACCACGACTGTTTAATTGGCATATATACCAACAACATCACAATTAAATTTGTACTTGCTTAACGCACAAGTATATATACAATACTTCTCTGTGGATTGTCACCTTGTCGTGGTGGAGAAGCTTGTGTGGTCCTGAGATCCTGAGAGCGATGCCATCTGGAGCTATGCTAAGATCAAGGTGGAGGTCTCTGACAAGGAGCAATCCAACGAAGACCTCAACGATGGAACAGGCGGAGGATGATGGCTGACTTTAGTGGAGCGTCACAAAGGCTGGGAAGGCTGATTAAGGCTGCAGCAGGTAAGGGCCACCGGTCATCTGCGACTCCATGCCACTTGAATCTGATCCAGATCTGTCAAGGACCGTGTGGTTAAAGTCACGCACAGGCGTCCTCCATGAGAGGACAGTCATACTCGTTTCGAGTGACCGCCGATGTTGATGATGTACAATAATGAATAATACAATGAATTAATAATTAGATATACTAGGTAAGCAGATCATAACAGTGCAAAACTTGGCAAGAGAAGGATTCTAGGGTCCACGTGCCTGTAAGCAGGGCAAAGGTTGGTGGCACTGTGATGCAGCTGGTAGAGATGCTGCCTCACAGTGCCAGAGCCCAGATTCGATCCTGACCTCGGGTGCTGTCTGGGTGGTGTTTGCACGTTCTCCCTGTGAAGGTTTCCTCTGGGCGCTCCGGTTTTCTCCTACATCAAAGACATGCCGGCTTGTAGATTAATTGCCCCCTAATGTGTAGGGAGTTGATGAGAAAGTGGGATAACAGAAAACTAGTACGAACGGGTGATCGATGGTCGCCGTGGACTCAATGGGCCAAAGGGCCTGTTTCCATGCTGTGTTTTCAAACTAAAGCAAACTAAAGTAAAAAGATATTGTGGATACACCACTTTACTGACTGTGGCACAGTATTTAAGAGCAGGGAGAAAGCTACAGTACCACGTACAGTTTCATTCACAACATGACAAGAAGGAGAAGATACACACAAATGTCGGGGTTATTCAGCGGGTCAGGCAGCATCTCTGGAGAAAAGGAATAGGTGACATATCAGATCGAGACCCTTCATCAGACTGAGAGTCAGGGAGGCAGAATCTAGAGGTATGAGAAGGTATAAGAAGGATATGATTTCTCCAGAGGGCATTCCAGAGAAATGTTTGTGCTGAAAAATTGCCTGGGTGAAATTGTTTTCTTTGTAAAAGTGAAAATTATAGGGAGATATAATTGAAATATACAAAATTAGACAGAATCTGTATAGAACTGATATAATATAAACAATTTTTCCTAGCATAGAGGTCAATAATCAAGGGATTTTCCTTTAACATAATTGACTGGATCATAAGGAGATAAGGAGAATTTGTACATACAAAAAGATAAAAATCAATCAGTAGTTTAGTTTAGTTTAGTTTAGAGATACAGCACAGAAACAGGCCATTCGGACCACCGACTCTGCACGAACCAGCAATCCCCGCACACTTACACTATCCTACACACACCAGGGACAATACCAAGCTAATTAACCTTCAAACCTGTACGTTTTTGGAGTGTGGGAGGAAACTGGAGATCCCAGAGAAAACCCACGCAGCTCACGGGGAGAAGGTACAAACACCAAACAGACAGCCCCCTTAGCCAGGATCGAACCCGGGGTCCCTGGCGCCGTAAGGCAACAAATCTAGCGCTGCGCCACGAGGTAACTAACCTGAAGCACTGACTATTTATCTCACCATAGATGCCGCTGGCATGCAGAATATTTCCTGCAGTTTTTGCTTTTCACATTGACAGTGAACAGTATAGACATTTCCTGAATGATAACAGAAACTAAAATCATATGTAGCATGACTCCCTTTATCCTTGGTGTAGATTGATGATGCATGTGAATCAATCACACTTAGTTGGCATCACTAACTCCGCCCCATTATAACATTTATACTAACGCCCATTCCCAGCACCGTTAGTTGAAGCAGCAGGATGAACTGACAACACCTAGACCTGTAATGCTGCTAAGTTAATGTGCTGAATAAAGATGTGTGTAAATCTTATATGCTTTGAAGTGATTTACACTTGGCATAGAAACAAAGCCTTTCATACTGGACAACAAGATTTCCGTTCTGAATAAAACAGCAAATATATTGAAAAATGTGAATATGTTACCTGATGACTATATGTCATAATCACTGATATATATTTCTGACCACAACCATCAACGCCCATTCCTTCATAAAGTCAAGTCTCAAATTAAAAGTAAGCAATAGAAACACAGAGAAAAAGACCACAATTCAAACTATTGGAAGGTTGCAAGTCCAGGATCCTATTTTGAGTGCGTGTTGATATTATTTGGGACAAAAGTTAGTTTCCACAAATAATTTAGTCAGCGATCTTTCTACTTAGTAACCTGTGGCTGAAATATGATTGAGCATTTCAAGAAGATTTTGAAGGATATGTCCTCTGAAAAAGGCTTTAAAAAATATTTGTGATCGATTCACAGTTTAATGGTATGGAAACAAGTTCTTTGATCTAACTCATCAATAGTGCGTTTCAGTCACTTTCATGTAATATAGTATATCAAGATTGGAAAATTCAATGGAGCAGTATTTCAGAAGTGTGTTGCAATTTGTAACCACTACTGCATATTTAATACAAATGCATAATTGATGAATTGCTCCCTAAATAATTGGTCTTCACAATGTTTAGGCAGAAGAAATTCCTGTCGTATAAGTTTGTGAAGACATAGTGGTTAATGAGATTCAGATTCAGGTCGATTTATTGTGATATACAACAGGTTGTAATGAAATTCCTTGTTCGAATGAAATCATAAAGCACACTATACATAATAAAGATAGGTGCAACAATAAAGATGACAAGTGCAAAGCAGCAGAATGGCGCAATGATTAAAGTGCAACCTGATAGGGTGCAAAACAATATTAAAGTGCAATAATTGGCAAGGTGGCGCAGCGGTAGAGTTGCTGCCTTACAGCACGAGATCCGGGTTCGATCCTGACTATGGGTGTTGTCTGTACAGAGTTTACATGTTCTCCCTGTGACTCTGTGAATTTTCTCCGGGAGTTCCGCTTTCCTCCCACACTCCATAGATGTACAGGTTTGCAGGTAAATTGGCTTGGTATAATTGTAAATTGTCCCTCGTGTATGTGTCGGGTAGTGTTAATGTGCGGGGATCGCTGGTCGGTTTGGGCGGAGTTTCCGCACTGAATCACTGAACTAAACTAAACAAAAAATCGAATAACTGAATGAAGGAGAGTTAAGAGAAAGAGTGTTCAAGAAGGAACTGCAGATGCTGGAAAATCGAAGGTAGACAAAAATGCTGGAGAAACTCAGCGGGTGCGGCAGCATCTATGGAGCGAAGGAAATAGGCAACGTTTCGGGTCGAAATCCTTCTTCAGACTGATGCAGGGTGGGTTTTGCCTTTGCTGTCTCCTCCCCTTCTCAGCTCTCCCTCAGCCCTCTGGCTCCTCCTCTTCCTTTCTTCTTCCCGCCCCCCCCCCCCCCCCCGACCCGCATCAGTCTGAAGAAGGGTTTCGGCCCGAAACGTTGCCTATTTCCTTCGCTACATAGATGCTGCCGCACCCGCTGAGTTTCTCCAGCATTTTTGTCTACCTTAAGAGAAAGAGTACATGGCAGCATCTCTGGGAAGGGAGTGTCAAAGAGGTGGATACAACGAATTGCAGATGCTGTTTTACACAAAAAAAAGACATGAAGTGCTGGAGTAACTCTGCGGGTCAGGCAGGTTCTCTAGAAAACATGGATAGGAGACATTTCGGGACGGGTCCCTTCATCGGGTGATTGGTTCAGGAGATCAATAGTAATGGTGGGGAAGCTGTTCTTAAGACTGAACATCCAAGCTTTCGAGCCCCTGTATCTTCTCCCGGATGAGAGAAAAGTCAATGGCCAGGGTGGCAGGCATCTTTGACAATGCTTCCAATCTAGCTGGTTCAACAGGCAGATGATCTGGATATGGGGAAGTGAGTAGCCCGGGTTGGACTGAGCTAGGGCTGAGTGCTGTCAAAATGCACATGAAAAATAACACAGCATTTTTGTTGGAATTGGTGAGTGGGAGCAATGATAAGTAGAATTGGTGGCAGGGGACTGCGGGATACAAGGATTAATCCTAAAAAGACATAACAAGTACCTGCATTTGAGTAGGAATAAAAGCCTTTGCAATTGATTGAATACCTCTGTACGTTCGATGCATATTGATGTCCTAAATCTGCGGCACATTGGCACAGCGGTAGAGTTGCTGCCTCACAGCGCCAGAGACCCAGGTTCTATCCTGACTACAGGTGCTGTCTGTACACAGATTGCACGTTCTCCCTATGACCGTGTGGGTTTTCTCTGGGTTCCTCTCACACTCCGAGGACGTACAGATGTGTAAGTTAATTAGCTCGTTATAATTGTGAATTGTCCCTAGTGTGTCGGATAGTGTTAGTATGTCTCGAAGGTCAATTGCAAAAAAGTAATCGTTTGTCACTGAGAAAAAATTCTGGTCCAATGTGCACAGGGGTTGTTCAGTCAATAAAGTCCTCAACTACAAACTAATATTCTTTGCTATTGACCTTTGATATTTGCCCTAATCATATTGACTGAGTCAATAAAGTTTTTAAGTGAGTCAACTTTCATTGAAGCAACATGGTCATGGTGTCTATGGGAGCAAATAACACCCTTTATATTTGAGAGTTCTTTACACTGAATCAAAATTCTAAGCATTATTCCATTTATTTTAGTTTAGTTTAGAGATATAGTGCAGAAACAGGCCCTTCGGCCAACCGACTTCACGCCAACCAGCAATCCCCGTTAACTAACACTATCGTACACTCCAGGTACAATTTGCAATCATTACCAAAGCCAATTAACCTACAAACCTGTATGTCTTTGGAGTGTGGGAGGAAACCCGTGCACCCAGGGAAAACCCACGCGATCACAGGGAGAACCTACAAACTCCGCACAGACAGCACCTGCAGTCAGTATCAAACCCGGGTCTCTGGCGCGTTAACGCAGCAACTCTACCCCTGTGCCGCTGTGCTGCTCTTTAGCCTTCTGAAGGCTTTTTTGATTATGTTTTATTATCCATCTCTCATTATTAACATCTACTTCTCAATTCTCCATTTATTTGTACTGAAGTCGATTCTCCCCACCATTTCACTTTCTGTTCACTTCCCACCTTAATGTTATTCTTTCTAAAATTCTACAATTGTTAAATATGATGCTATGTACTGTGTAATAGTTTAGTTTAGTTTAGAGAAACAGCATGGAAACAGGCCCTTTGGAACATCAGGTGCATGTCGACTATCAACCATCCGTTCACATTAGTTCTTATCTCAGCTTTTGAATCCACTCCCTACACATTTGGGATAAATTACAGAGGCTAATTAAACCCACACTTCTTTGGGGTGTGAGAGCAAACCAGAGCACGGAGGAAACTCACGTGGTCACAGGGAGAACATGCAAACTCCACGTAGATGGCACCCGAGGTCAGAATAGAACCCGAGTCTGGCTCTGTTGAGGCAGTGGCTCTACCAGCTGTTCCACTCTGCTGCCTAATAGATGTGTTGCTGCTGCATATTCCAGGCAAGTTGTCCTGACAGCCATCAGGCTACTAAACACTACAACCTCCAAATAAGTTCTGAACACCGTAGACTTGGGGGCATTGGTTTTGTCCAGGAGTGGGGAACCTAGGCCATTAAGTGCAGCCTTTTGAATTAATCCAAATTTTGTCGAACAAATCCTTTTATTTTTATTAATATGTTTTTGTTCGTCTTTTATTATTTTTATTTTAATCTTAAAATGAACGTATTTAAAATACCAAAGAGTGAAAGAAGATTCAACAAAATAATCCTCCCCGACTGACGGCCACAATTAAAACATTAGTAAGTCATGAGGGCTATTTTAACACCAGTTATGCTCATGATTTAGTTCCAATGCGACTCTAGAATGTACGCTAACCTCCCTGCCTGACTGGCGCCACCACCGCCTGAGGCTGGTTGACGAGAGGGAAAATGTCGGGGAGAGTCCGCTGGCTGTCCCGTCTTCAGTTTTATCAACTTTTGATAGCTGTGCTTTGTGATATTGCAATATCAACGTTGAAGAAATGCAATGCTCATCAGCATTATGCCACTCATAAGGACCACAAATATTTCAAATTAGAGAGTGAGGCGCGAAAGGTTACATTGCAGAAATTAAAAGATGAAAAGCAAAGGGCAAAGGCAGTTATTTCAAGCAGCGGTAAGACCCAGAAATAATGCTACTGAAGCGACTTATAAAGTAGCTTATATACTCGGGGGAAAAAGGAAAGCCATTTAGCGATGTAAAAATCTTAAAAGAATGCATTGTCGAAGTTGTAGGATGCTTAGACCCCGATAAGGTTTTCAAAGTACAAACAACTGCCTCTTTCAAGGAGAACTATAACTGATCGGCAGCATGAATTAGCCCTCAACGTAACAGAACAACTTCACGCAATACTCCAAAAGGAAAATATATATTAGTCAATCGCTTTGGATGAATCAACTGATACTACTGACTCGGCGCAGGTTTTATACTTCATTCGGGCCATGACAGAAGATTTTCTTTGCTACGAAGAGTTACTCGCTTTGGGCACTCTTACGGGTGGATCACGAGGAATAGATTTCTTCAACAACTTTCAAGATAAATGTCGTGAAGTTGGACTGGATTTGGTTAATTTAGTGAGTGTATGTACAGACGGTGCACCTTCCATGACAGGAAAACGTGAAGGGTTTATTGCACAGATAAAAAAGGTATTATCAGATCAGATGCTCTCATTTCTTTTCATTGTATCTTACATCAGCAAAATTTCTGTGCTAAATGTACTATTTTAAGTGACACTTTGCAACAAGTTATAAGTATTGTTAACTATATTCATGCAAATGCAACATAGCATCGTCAGTTTCGTAATATGCTAAAGTTGGACGATGAGGCATTCAGTGTGGATTTGCCATATCATTGTAAAGTGCGTTGGCTATCGCAGGGACAGTGTTAGCAACATTTTTATCTTTGCGAGAACAGATAGTTAAATTTCATGAAGATCAGAATCAGCAATGTGAATTATTGAAAGAAGATTTCTATATATTGCATTTCTGTGTGATATCATGTCAAAGCAAAATTACTTGAATGTTTCTTTGCAAGGTAAAACTAAGTCTATATATGATATGTGGCAAAAAATCCAAGCATTTCGAAAAAAGCTATATTTTTTCAAAACTCTTCTTCTTCAAAATGAAATTTCGGATGAACATTTCCCCCAGTTAGCGAAGGTCATTGATGAGCAGGAGGATTCATGCGAATCATTTGAAGAATACGCAGCTGTGACAGACTTATTAATTAAATACAATGAAAGGTTCACTAACTGAGAATCATGACATCACACTCAAATTAGCATTTCAACCTCACCTAGTTGATGTCTCCAAGGCTCCTAAAGAACTACAGATGGAATTGATTGAACTCTCAGAAGATGACATTTTAAAGTCCTTATTTGACGCGAAGAAAGATCCGATTGAAATATGGAAAAATGCAATAGAATACTCACGCCTTCAGCAACATACACGAAAAATGCTTCTTGCGTTTCAACCACTTATTGCTGCGAATCTACACTCTCCTAGCTAACCCAAATCAAGACGCCCTTAAGGTCACAAATGACGGATACCCATCTCGAAGATCAGCTGAAAATGTGTACCTCCATGTTGCAACCAAATATTCAAATGCTTTCCCACAAAAAGCAGTCACAACAAAGTCATTAACTTT
This sequence comes from Malacoraja senta, assembly GCA_038087875.1. Taxonomy (NCBI): domain Eukaryota; kingdom Metazoa; phylum Chordata; class Chondrichthyes; order Rajiformes; family Rajidae; genus Malacoraja; species Malacoraja senta. The sequence goes on from CM075984.1 coordinate 43,631,797, forward strand.
ACAATTAGTTAACTTTAGAATTAACAATTTTTTTTTCTCATTTTCTTGGTTAGTACATAGTAGTTAGATTTTTACAAAAATAATGTACATTTTGAAGTATATCTAATTGAAGCTTCTTGGACGCGGCCTTATTAAATTACAGCTAACTTAATGCGGCATTCCAACATGAAAAGGTTCCCCAACCCTGGTTTTGTCCATTTGCACTATTATTGTTTGTTTGTTTTTTTGTTTATGTTTGTATGTATGTATATATGCACATGTGTATATGTATGTATATATATATATATTATATATATATATACTGAGCTTTTTAAATTCTATCATTTGCAGAGCACTATGTATACATATTCTGGTATCCTGCTGCGTCAGAATTTCATTGTGTAGGAAGGAACTGCCAATGCTGGTTTACACGGAAGATAGACACAAAATGCTGGAGTAACACAGTGGGACAGGCAGCATCTCTGGAGCGAAGGAATGGGTGACGTTTCATTAGGTTTGGGGTTAGTGTTAGGGTTCCTTCTGTCCAAAGAATTTCATTGTTCTTTGGGACAAATGACAATCTAACACTCTTGACTTGATACCTCTGCAAATTCCGACTTTTGGTATATTGAGTACCGATCACTTGCAATTCCTGCAGGACTTTCCACAAGTGTTACTGAAAGAAGAGGTGCCTGGATTTTATACTCATTTTAAATACAAATGCTGACAATTCATTCTGATGAAGGGTCTTGGACCTGAAATGTTAACTCTATTTCTATCTCCACAGATGCTGACAGACTCCAGAGTAATTCCAGCACTTTTTGTTTTATTTGCCATCAGTCCATTTGGTAGTTGGAATGTGTAGGAAGGAACTGCAGATGCTGGCTTGACACCAAAGATAGACACAAAGTGCTGGAGTAATTCAGCGCGTCAGGCAGCATCTCCGGAGAAAAGGAATGGGTGATATTTTGGGTCAAGACCCTTCTAATTGGAATGAATAGATGTGTCTCACAAGAGAATGATACCGTTACCCCAGTAGATTCATTACCTTGAAGAGGAAAAAGGAGAGTAACAGACGCACAGGATCTCTTGCACAGAGGTGAATCGAGGACCAGAGGACATGGTTTAAAGGTGACAGGGAAAGATTTAATAGGAATCTGAGGGGTAACATTTTCACACAAAGAGTGGTGGGTGTATGGAACAAGCAGTTAGACAGGTACATGGATAGGACTGGTTTGAAGGGATATGGACCAAGCGCAGGCAGGTGGGACATGTTGGCTGCTGTGGGCAAGTTGGGCCGAAGGGCCTGTTTCTACACTGCAAGGAAGCTGTTAGTCCCCTGGTGACAGACACAGAAAGCTGGAGAAAATGGAAGAGGTGACGTTTTGGGTCGAGACCTTTCTTCAGACTGAGTGTCACAGGAGAAGGGAACGAGAGATATAGACGGTACTTAGGACAAATTAATGCAAGATATGCAGAAAGCAACAATAATCAAGGAAGTGTGGAGCCCACAATGGTCCATTGTTGGCTGTGGGATATGTGATAACGAGTTAATACAAACAATGGAACGCAACAGGGCGACAGTAAAACTAGTACGACAAGTAGGGTGGGGGAGGGATGGAGAGAGAGGGGATGCAAGGATTAGTTGAAGTTATTATATTGCATTTCATTTATTTGTCCTGTGTACAGTTTATACCTCTCGTTCCCCCTGACTCTCAGTCTGAAGAAGGGTCTCGACCCGAAACATCACCTATTACTTTTCTTCAGAGGTGCTGCCTGACCCGCTGAGTTACTCCAGCTTTCTGTGTCTACCTTCGGTTTTAAAACAGCATCTGCAGTTCCTCCCTACACATTTTGTCCTCTGCCCATGTGTGCTTTGGGGGTCTCTTGGCTTGTTTTGCTTGGAGGTGCCGGCCGCCCCCTTTTCCACCTGCAGGTGGCAGCCGATTGCACGTTGCTCCAAAACAAATACTTTCCCCAGAAGCTGACTGTAAAGGGAGGGAGGGAGGGAGGGAGGGAGGGGGATAATAAAAGGGACTCCAAACCGAATTGAGAGAGGCGAGCATGCAAGTTGGTGGGTGCAGATAGGTGAGTGAGTGAGTTGCTCCGGCGTTGCTTTGGGAGTTGGATTGCTTTGCACTGTTTGCCTGTGGTTGAGGTTTCTCTTTCTCTTTCTCTCTCTCTCTCTCTTTCTCTCTGTCCCTCTGCTGGCTTTCACACTCGGGCTCTCACTCCAGAGTCTCCCGGGTTGCGAGACGGGGCACTGATAAGTATCAGCAACCACCGGACTTCTTCCCCACCCCCAACGCGACCGACCATCTGTCAAAGGGAAGCAACAAAGAGTTGGAGGCGAGCGACGCTGTCGGCTCTGCTCACCCACACTCCAGAAGCACACAAGGTAAGCAAGCACTCGCAATTTGCTTCGGCTGGCTCAGTACTTCCAAGCAAAAGAGCAGCTACTCCGCGCCGAGCAGTCCCGGGGCTGCGAAAGAGAGTTGGTGCTTCATTTGGTGAAATTGAACCGAAACTAGAATGTCATCAGTTTCACTCCACGTTAGAGCTGGTCTTCGCCTGCAGCTATAAATGCCAATCCCTCAGGTGGATCTGAGGATTATTTTCAACCTCTACCCTGCAACAAAGGGCAGAAGAAGCCAGTCTGAAGAAGGGTCTCGACCCGAAACGTCACCCATTCCTTCTCTCCAGAGATGCTGCCTGTCCCGCTGAGTTACTCCAGCATTTTGTGTCTGTCTTCGGTAGAAGCTTAAAACACACACTCCATCTGTGCAAAGACGGTGGGTAATTAGGGGTGGGGTGGGACAACGACAGATTTTCATTCATTCCCACATCTCTGTTAAATAATTCGACACATTGGCAGTTTGCCAGGTGCTACCATATGCTGATTTTTTCCCCCACTTCCAATCTGTTGTGAAAATGAAGTAATTATTGATGGTGTGATTATAGATGATGATATGGGTTTAGAATGTTTGTCGCGTGTAGGAAGGAACTGCAGATGCAGGTTTACACCGAAGATAGACACAGAATGCTGGAGTAACTCAGCGGGACAGACAGCGTCCCTGGAGAGAAGGAATGGGTGACGCTTCGGGTCCAGACCCTTCTTCTGAACCAGCATCTGCAACTCCTTCCAAAACAAAAGGCATTTCGCGTGGCAGTCTGAAGAAAGGTCCCGACCCGAAACGTCGCCTGCACATTCCCTACACTTGGGCAGCTTACACCCCAGCGGTCTGAATATTGACTTCTCTAACTTCAAGTAACCTTTGCTTTCCCTCTCTCCCTCTCTCTCTCTCTCCATCCCTCCCCCATCCTAGTTCTCAGACCAGAATGACTGTCCCCCCTGATTGCATTGTATCCCTGTTTGGTCTATTCTACATTTTCCTTGATCTACATCACTTTTGATCTCTTACACGTCCTTATCTCTGTAACTCCCTCTCCCCTGACGCTCAGTCAGAAGAAGGGTCTCGCCCCGAAACGTCACCCATTCCTTCTCTCCAGAGATGCTGCCTGTCCCGTGGAGTTTTTGTGTCTATCTTCGGTGTAAAGTTCCTTTCTCCACACCCGTCGCCTACCCGTGTTCTCCAGAGATGCTGCCCGGACCTGCTTAGTTACTCCAGCACCCTGTGTCCTTTGTGGAAAGCAGCATCTGCAGTTCCTGGCTTCTGCATTTAGCGTGGCAGTCTGCCACACTTACAAGTCGTGCTGTCATCATAAACAGAAAGTAATCGGGACAATGGGGCCAGTCAATATCCCTCGAGAGCAACTTGGTAAATAAAGAAAGAACTGATGAGGGGAGGGGAGGTGAATTTAATGAAACAGAAGGAACTATTTATAAAGCATTGTTCCAAACTGCGCGTCCGTGTCTGCATGGATTCGCCATCAGACTGAACTATCGAAGGCCATCAGACTGAACTAACGAAGGTGACAGCTAGTATAATACATTAGCTTTGCCTATCCCGCTGCAAAGTTTTACATTGCAAATGTTACAGCAGCTGAAAGCAATATAAATGATCTGCTGGTTATCTTGGATTATTGGATAAATATGTTTTTTATAAAAAATAGAAAGGAATTAAATATACTTTCGTGGACTAGTTCACAATCTCAGAAGAGTTCAAAGCACATAGAACACAGGACAGGAACAGGCCATTCGGCCCACAATGTTTGTGCTGAGAAGTTAAAGTAATCTCATTTGCCTGTATATGATCCATGTCCCTCCATTCCCTGCACTTCCATGTGCCTTTCTAAAAGCCTCTTAAACACCACTATGATATCTGCCTCCACCACCACCCCAGGCAATGTGTTCCTGGCACCTACTACTCTCTGTGTTAGAAAATTGCCCAGCACATCATTAAACTTCCCCCCCTCTCTCCATATAGCTACGCCCTCTAGTGTTGGAATTCCACCCTGGGCAAAAGGTTCAGATTGTCTACCATATCTATGCCTCTCATCATTGTATATACATCTATCAAGTCTCCCCTCAACCTCCATGGTCCAGAGAAAAGCAGCTTAACAATTTGAAGAAGAGTCACTATTCTGATGAAGAAAAGGCGACAGGCAAATCGAACAGATGAAATGTGTAGGAAGGAACTGCAGATGCTGGCTTACACCGAAGATAGACACAAAATGCTGGAGTAATTCGGCGGGATAGGCAGCATCTCTGGAGAGAAGGAATGGGTGACATTTCGGGTCGAGACTCTTCTTCAGGCATTGAACATGGAGAACACCCCCAAAGAAAACAGATAATGTTTTTCGGGGAAGAAAAAAACACTTCTGGAGGAACTCTGTGGGTCATACGGCATCTGTGGTGGAACAGGAATTCTGGACATTTTGGGTTAAGACTCTGCATCAGAACTCAGTGGGTCTCAACCAAAATTGTTAAGAAATCTCCGCAGATGCTGCTCAACCTACTGATTACCTCCAACAGTTATGTTCTTGTTCCAGATTGCAGCAACTGCAGTATATTGTGTTTACAGATATTGCTTTGCAGTGGTTATCCATATTTTGTAAGTTGTGGACCTTTTGAATGAATGAATGAATGAATGAAGGAAGGAAGGAAACTTTATTGAATGAATGAATGAATGACACTTTTGACATGTCACAGTGAAATTCTTCGTTTTGCATACCGAACACAAAGTATGCAAAGGAGGCTGACAAAGTTACAAAATGTTCAATAGAATTCGAATGGTTCCCCTTTATTCTTGACGGCCCCTCCATGCTGGGTTCCTCTTCGACCTCGACACTTCCGCCCCACCCCCGCTGTGTCCCTCCTTAATCTCTTGGCGCCCCCCACTCCCCATGCCAGGTCCCTCTTTGTTCCCGCGGTGCTGCTTCCTCGACCCACCTCCGGCACCCACTGTGGGCCCGTTCGTGATGACAAGGTATCATGGGGCAGGTTGTCAAAAAAGTTAAAGAACAAGGAATTCAAATAAAGTAGCAAAAATGGAAGCAAAGCATAATTATTGGCAGCGACGTTTACCACAGGAAGGCTTCTCCTAGTGCATTTACAAATTCTTTGTGTGTGTTCCTTTGCTGTCACGAGCATATACTAATGTTTTTGGATTAAACGTAGGAGGCATGATAGTATGGGCCGTCCACGAGATCAAAAGTCTTTGCCTTCAGCTTGCTGCAATCCTAAGGCAGCATCAATCATGCATAAGAGTTTGATTGCATTTGAAGACGAAGGAGAAATAATTAATGTAATGGGTCGTGGGAAAGAGAGTTCCAACATGTGCCGCAGTGGTGTAAAGAGAGTGATAGCGGGAAGGGTTATATCATATAATATGGGGTGGCACGGCGGCGCAGAGGGAGAGCGATAGAGTTGGTGCCTTACAGCGTTTGCAGCGCCGGAGACCCGTGTTCGATCCCGACGACGGGTACTGTCTGTACGGGTTTGTACGATCTCCCCATGACCTGCGTGGGTTTTCTCTGAGATCTTCGGTTTCCTCCCACACTCCAAAGACGTACAGGTTTGTAGGTTAATTGGCTTGGTATAAAGGAGATCAGAAGGGCAAAACGAGGCCAGGAGATAGCTCTGGGGGGTAGCATTAAGGTCAATCCCAGAATATTTTATAAATACATAGACAACACAAGACAAGAGACATTTATTGTCGCATGTACCAATTGGTGCAGTGAAATTTGTGGTGCCTTACATAAGGGGGAAAAGGGTAACTAAAGCAAGAGTGGGACCTCTCAGGAATCAAAGCGATCACCTCTGTGTGGAGCCACAGGAGATGGGCAAGGTCCTAAATGAGTATTTCTCCTCTGTATTTAACGAGGAGAAAGACAGTAGGACGGAGGAAATCGGAGCAGTCACTGGAAGTGTCTTGAGAGCAGTCAGTGTTCCTGTTGAAGAAGTACTGAAGGTACTATTGTGTTTGAATGTAGATACATCTCCAGGGTCTGATCCGATATATTTGAGGACATTGCGGGAGACTAGAGAGGAATTTACGTGAGCCCTCGTTGAAATTTATGAGGCATTCTTAAATACAGGAGAGTTGGCGGAAGACTGGAGGGTGGCAAATGTTGTGCCTCTTTTCAAGAAGGGCTGCAGGGAAAATGCTGGGAACTATAGGCTGGTGAGCTTAACATCTGTAGTTGGTAAGTTACTGGAGAGTATTCTGAGGCATAGGTTATACAGACATTTGGATGGGCAAGGGCTGATGAGGGATAGTCAGCATGGTTTTGTACATGGGAGGTCGTGTCTCACAAATGGTTTGAAGATGTGACCAAAAATGTAGATGTTGTGTACATGGATTTCAGTAAGCCATTCGACAAGGTTCTGCATGGCAGGCTGCTCTGGAAGGTTACATTGCATGGGATCCAAGGAGAGATAGCTGAATGGATAGCAAATTGGCTCCATGGAAGGAAGCAAAGGGTGATGGTGGAAGGTTGCTTCTCGGACTGGAGTCCTGTGACTATTGGAGTGTCTCGGTGTTCGGTGCTGGGCCCGTTACTGTTTGTCATCTACATCAATGATTTGGATGAGAACATACAGGGCAAGATTAGCAAGTTTGCTGTTTATACAAAAGTGAGTGGTTTTGCAGATAGTGAAGATGGTTGTGAAGGATCTGGATCGATTGGCCAGGTGGGCAGAGGAATGGTTGATGGAATTTAATACATAAAAGTGTGAGGTGTTGCATTTTGGGACATCGAACAAGGGCAGGACCTACACAGTAAATGGTAGGCCTCTCGGTAGTGTTGTTGAGCAGAGGGATCTAGGAGTACAGGTGCATGGTTCCTTGAAGGTCGAGTGGCAGGTAGATCGGGTGGTCAAATTGGCTTTTGGCACTTTGGCCTTGTTGCAGTTGTATAAGACGTTGGTGAGACCGCATTTAGATTATTGTGTTCAGTTCTGGGCACTGTTATAGAAAAGATATTATCAAGCTTGAAAGGGTTCAGAAAAGGTTTACGAGGATGTTGCGAGGACTAGAGGGTGTGAGCTATAGGAAGAGGTTGAGTAGGCTGGGTCTCTATTCCATGGAGCGAAAATCATGAGAGGAATTGATCGGGTAGATACACAAGAGTCTTTTGCCCAGAGTAGGGGAATCGAGGACCAGAGGACATCGGTTCAAGGGGAAGGGGAAAAGATTTAATAGGAGTCCGAGGGGTAACTTTTTCACACAAAGGGTAGTGGGTGTATGGAACAAGCTGCCAGATGAGGCAGTTGAGGCTGGGACTGTCTCATCGTTTAAGAAACAGTTAGACAGGTACATGGATAGGACATGTTTGGACGGATGTGGACCAAGCGCAAGCAAGTGGGACTTGTGTAGCTGGGACATTGTTGGCCAGTGTCGGCGAGTTGGGCTGAAGGGCCTGTTGCCGCACTGTCTTCTTTTTGTCGTGTCCCTCTTGTTACAAATGTTGGCCTCGCTGTCGTCGTCCGTCCTGAAAAGGGACGCAAGCTTCCGACGACAATCAGTGGAAGACATCACTTGTCGTAATGGATGATGGTGGTAGGAGTATTAGCTCAGGATACTTCCAGTTTCCAGCCCCGCGACGTGGATGCTTCTGTTATGGGGCCTTTCCACACTGTATCACTCTATGACTCTAATCTACCTATCTCTGCCTTAAATATATCCGCTGACTGCCTCAACAGCCTTCTGAGCGGTGACTGCTTGGAGAAAATACTCAATTATTCTGATTCGGGGGGGGAGTGCTGAGAATGAAGGGGGGACCCAGTGGGGGGTGCGGGGGGTGTCATCGAGAATGAAGGGGGAAGCCAGTGGGTGGGCTTCCTGCTGCCACGTGTGGCGTCAGGCAGAAGATTGGACATGTTGGCTGGTGTGGGCAAGTTGGTCCAAAGGGCCTGTTTCCACACTGTATCACTTTGTGACTTACAGTATGTACTGCCTATATACTGCTATATGATTTTACCAGGTTGTATGCAAAACAAAGCATTTCATTGTACCAAGGTACATGTGAGAATGAAATGTAATTGAATCAGTGTTTCATAACTCAACAAACATTTAACTATTTAAATAATTACATCTTGGAGGTTCCAATTCAGTCCGTTTTACAGTACGTTTACATCTATATTCCTGATCATATTAAAAAACTTTCCTCTGGAATCTTTGCAATTGCCTTAAACCTGTTGCCTCTTGCAACTAATCCTCTCATCAGTGAAAGAGTTTCTCCTCATTGCAATTTAAAAACATTTTGTAATTGGGAACAAGTTAGCCTAAATCTCCGCAGAATCATTCCTTTTACAAAGAACAACAGCAGGTTCACTCATCCCTCTTCATAACTGAAGTCCTGCCATCCTTGTTTAGTTTTAAGCGTAAAGATGCATCGTAGAAACAGGCCCGTCGACCCGCTGAGTCCACGCCAACCATCGATCAGCGTTCATGCTACTTCTTATGGCATCTCACTTATTCATCCACTCCCTACACACATTCGGGACAATTTACAGAGGCCAATCAAACCACAAACCTGCACGTCTTGGGATGTGGGAGGAAACCACAGGGATGACATGCAAACTCCACACAGACAGCGCTCGAGGTCAGGATGGAACCTGACTCTGGTGCTGTGGGCAGCAGATCTACCTGCTGCGCCACCGTGCCGCTTTACACTTGTTTGTAAAGCTTTTACAGATCTGTGCAAAAGGAGAAAAGTGAAACATGATTAATATCACATTTTGGTGAAACTCTCCAACAAATGTTCAGAGGCAGAACATTCCTGCAGCATGTAATATTTGTCAGCATGTAATATTTGTCTGTGGGGAAAGCACACATTGGTACTGACATGCATTGACTCAATGGTAATAATTAAGAACGATAAAAGGCTAGACTGACGACACAGTAGTTAGGCTCAGTAGTACATCCATTGTCCCTAAGCAGTGTGTTTTGATCTAAACTGTTAGCTTATAGAAACATAGAAACATAGAAACATAGAAATTAGTATGTTTCTATGTTTCTATAAGCAGTTTGATCCACTGCTTATCCAAGCTTGGGCAACAATACAACTTTTAATTCAGAACACGTGTTTCCTAAAGTGAAAGGAAATAGTTCACCAAGCCAAGGTTGAATAACATGCTGTTGTTCTGGTGCGAGCAGTTTCTGGCACTTTGAAGTTCAGTAAATTCCATGATGCAGCAGAATATATGCTGGATTTAAGATATCACTCATATCGCATTTTATTGACTATTAATTAAGTCTTTGTAGTTTTTTTAAATTAATATCGTTTTTTTTTTCAAGTTTTGTTCCAAAAACAACATCCTGACCTGGAACAATATTGCCATTCTTTCATCATCTGCATTTAAATCCTGGAATGTCTCACCATCTAGTATTGTAGGAGTACTTTTTGCAGAAGGATAAGCAGTGGATCAAAATGGTGGCTCATCATCAGCTTCTCAAGGGAAATTAGGTATGGACAATAAATGCCAGGCTAATGAGTGATGCCTGTATTCTCCGCAAGAAAAGATGATATGTTTAGTTTAGTTTAGTTTAGAGATACAGCGTGGAAATAGGCCCTTCAACTCACCGTGTTGACCAGTGATCCCCGCACATTAACACTATCCCACACACGCTAGGACAATTGATAATTATACCAAGCCAATTAACCCATAAACATGTACGTCTTTGGAGTGTGGGAGGAAACCAGAGGTCCAGGAGAAAACCCACGCAGGTCACGGTGAGAATATACAAACTCCGTATAGACAAGCCCCCATAGACAGGATTAAACCCAGTTCTCTGGCGCTGTAAGGCAGACACTCTACCACAACGCCAATGTGCTGTCCTAAATACGTTGTCTTTTAAGTTTTTAGAAGTTACACTAATGGGCCTGTCCCACTTGGTGATTTTTTAGGCAACTGCCGGTGACTGTCATAGTCGTAGCAGGTCGCCAAAAAAACGGCGACAACCTACGTCATCCTGGTGACAACCTACGACAGCACCCACGTCAGGAGAAGTCAAGCTGCGCTCATTGGCGTCAAACCCACTGTTGTTGAAATCTAGCGGCGACCAGAAAGACACGAAGACTTTTTGCGCGACTGAGGAGACGACTCCCCGCGACCACCCGCGAACCTGTGGTGACAAACTAGTCACTTAAACAATCGCCTAAGTGGGACAGGCCCATCAAAGACCTGTAATTGCCTGCTGTTTTCCTTCTCATCTTTTAACCCATGGGACGTAAGCATCCCGTGTAGGGATGTCCCACTCATAACCTGTAGTCAGTGAGGATGAGAAATGAAGATATGTTGTTTTTGAAGTTTTGAAGTAAATATGTAGGGCATGGAGTGATATGGGTCACATGCAGTTAGAGGACTTCATTGAACTTGGCATTATGTTCGGCATGGGCATAATGGGTCTATGAGTCGAAGGGCCTGTTCCTGTGTTGTGCTGTTCTATGTTCTATACAAAGAAGGGAAATGGAAAATATGTGAAATGATGCACCATTAAATAGGGAGATAATATACAATTAAAGAAATTAATGCCCAAACTAAATGGTTCCTTGTCACCAAAGGAATACTGCTTTTGTATTAAATGGCACCAACATATTTATGATTATAATATCAAGTTTCATTAACTAAGCCTAATTACCTTTTAGGCTGCGGTAATATTTTGTCTGAAGATCTGAGATGGCCTCCATAACAGAAACATAAAATAAGCTAAACAGAAGCTGTGGTTTGGATTGCGTTGGAAGGAACTGCAGATTCTGGTTTACACCGAATATAGACACAAAATGCTGGAGTAAATCAACAGGTCAGGCAGCATCTCTGGAGAAAAGGAATAGGTGATATTTTGAGTTGGGACACTTCTTCAGACTTCCCATTCCTACTGAGCATCAAACATGGAACATGTATCACTGATGATTTAGTAATCCTCATTAAATCCTTACTTTTCAAGTTACCATTTACACTGGAATGTCTTGATAATGTGTTATATGTTACAGTAAATGAAGCTTTTGTTTAATCAGTTCAAAAGTATAGCTTTAAGTTAGTGGCTTCCTGTCCATTATGTGCCGTCTGGTACAAAACTGTACTTTGTCTGTCTTGACTGTCTCCTAACTATTCGTAAAAGATTTTGGAGTAAAGGCTTGGCTGTCTCATTATTTTCAACAGATTCAGAGATATCTGAATTTGGTATCAGTCGATGAAAAAAAAAAGAGCCATTGCTAATGTCTGTAGTTTGGTCTTTGGAGTTGTTCTTTATTTTAATTGTTACCTGATTAAGATTTTATTGAAACTGATATGCTCATGAGGGGTTTTAACAGGGTATGTGTGGAGAGGCTGTATCCTTTTGTGGGATAATTTAGAACAAGGGGTCACTGATTCAAAATGAGGGGCCACCAATTTAAGACAGATGATGTACTGTAAATTGTTTGTCTCGGAGACTCATAGGAACTCGCTTCAATTTTATATATTCATTCAAGGTATGTGGGTTTCATAGGCTGAGTCAGCATTTAATTGTCCATCCCCGATCGCTCCTGCCAAGGTGATGGAGAGTTCCCTTATTGAACCGTTGCAGACTTTGAGGCATGGTTATATACATAATGGGGCTGCACGGTGGCGCAGAGGTCGAGTTGCTGCCAGAGACCCGGTTCGATCCTGACTACAGTTGCTGTGTGTACGTTCTCCCCGTGTCCGCGTGGGTTCTCCCCGGGTGCTCCGGTTTCCTCCCACACTCCAAAGACGTACGGGTTTGTAGGTTAATATGCTTTGGTAAAAAAAATTGTAAATTGTTCCTAGTGTGTTGGATAGCGCTGGTGTGCGGGGATCGCTGGTCGGCAGGGACTTGGTGGGCCGATGGGCCTGTTTTCACCCTGTATCTCCAAAACTAGACTAAACTAAACTAAAACTTATACAATGCTGTTCAAGAAGGAACTGCAGATGCTGGAAAATCGAAGGTAGACAAAAATGCTGGAGAAACTCAGCGGGTGAGGCAGCATCTATGGAGCAAAGGAAATAGGCAACGTTTCGGGCCGAAACCCTTCTTCAGACTTATACAATGCTGTTAGGAAGGTAGTTCGAGGATTTTGACCAAGTGACGATGAAGGAACGGTGATATATTTCCATGTCTGGATGGTGTGTGACTTAGAGGGCAACTTCCACAGAACATAGAACAGTACAGCACAGGAATGGTGACTCTGCCCACAATATTTGTGCCGAGACATGACGCCATGTTAAACTGCTCTCATCTGCCTGTACATGATCCATGTCCCTCTAGTCCCAGCACTTCAGTGTGGCTAAGTAATAGCCTTGCAAACACCACTATTGCATCTGCCTCCACCACCAACCCTGGCAATGCGTTCTAGGCCCCCACGACTCTCTGTGCAAAAAAACCTTGGCCTGAACTTCCATGTGGTGGTGTTCCCTTGGTCTTCCCTTTTTGCTACCTTTGCCCATCCAGCTGGTGGAGGTCGTGGGTTTGGAAGATGCTGTCTAACGAAAGTGGAAGCAAAATATTTGTAAGTGGAAGAAAATGGAAGCAAAATATTTGTTGAGCAAGGGCAAGGAGAAAACTGGATAGATGAAAAATGAATTTCAGATCAGTCATCACCTTATTGAATGGCAGAACAGGCTTGAGTCTACCTCTGTGCTTAATTTGTATATTTGTATACTGGATGAAGCAATATTTGCAACACTTGGTTAAATCTGTATGACAACACTTATTTTAGGTTTAGGTTTAGGTTTATTATTGTTGTCACATGTACCGAGGTACAGTGAAAAGCTTTGTTTTGCATGCTATCCAAACAGACCACTGTTTAAGAATAAGGGGTAAGCCATTTAGAACGGAGATGAGGAAACACTTTTTCACACAGAGAGTTGTGAGTCTGTGGAATTCTCTGCCTCAGAAGGCAGTGGAGGCCCGTTCCCTGGATACTTTCAAGGGAGAGCTAGATAGGGCTCTTAAAAATAGCAGAGTCAGGGGATATGGGGAGAAGGCAGGAATGGGGTACTGATTGGGGATGATCAGCCATGATCACATTGAATGACGGTGCTGGCTCGAAGGGCCGAATGGCCTACTCCTGCACCTATTGTCTATTGCCTATTGTCTATCAGATATACCAGACAAAATTGGATCTCAAATTCATTTATTCATCTATCCATCAGTTCAAGCCGAATATAGACACCAAATGCTGGAGTAACCCAGCAGGACAGGTAGCATCTCCGGAGAGAAGGAATGAGTGACGTTTCAGGTTGAGACCCTTCTTCAGACTCAGACTATCAGTTCAAACTCAAGTACAATAGATAGAGCAAAAGGGGAACGTATGGCACGAGTACGTCCTTATTTTAGCTGAAGTTAGATCTTATGATCAGATGTACATTGTCCGGAAGTAAATGCAAACCGATAGTCAGAATGGAATACTGTTCAGGAGCAAGGAAAATTACCATAGCAACAGAGGCTTCATTCTTTGAGTTCTGTCCAGTACCGTATTAGAATTGACATTTTAATTTTTTATCATGTCTGAATGCCTTATTGTATTTGCTTTGATAGGAGAGAGCCAGTTGGACGTCCATTCATAATGGGAGTGTGAAAATGTGCGTGACAATGTTATTCCGAAGTCGTTTTCTATTCCTGCTGGCGGTGGCAGCTTTGTTGGCTGTCCTGAGCCTTAGCCTACAGTTCTGTAAGTACCGCTCCCTCTGGTTTATTTCCAATTCATAGATAAATGCACGGCAATGTTGATGTAAGGTGCTTAAATGAAACAAAATAGTGCACTCTGGAAACAGCCGCCTCTGCTGCTCATCTGCCAGGTATCCAGATTATCCAACACTTCCGCTGAATAACATTGAAATACCGAGAATGAGGGTCAATAAAAATAGCTTTTTTTGTTTTAATTTGAATAATATTAGCCTGGAAAAATGAACCAATTTGCAACCATTTCCGATGCAAAAAAAGCCATTTTATGCAGAGTGACCACCGCCTGGTGAAATTCTGCACGTTGTGAAATTGGACCGAGTACGTGCAAGTCTGATTCACCTGAGACCAGATGACATTTTTCGATGCCGCTCCTGGGATTAACATGCTTTAATTTCCTCAGCAATACTCTGAGTAGAATATTGCATGAGAAATATTGTCTGTTGATCTGATTTCGACTTTTAGTTTAGTTTAGTTTAGAGCTACAGCGCGGAAACAGGCCCTTCGGCCCATCGAGTCCGCGGCGACCAGCGAGCCCCACACACTAACTATCCCATGCACACTAGGGACAATTTTTGCATTTATACCAAGCCAATTAACCTACAAACCTGTGCGTCTTTGGAGTGTGGGAGGAAGCCGAAGATCTCGGCGAAATCCCACGCCGGTCACGGGGAGAACATACAAACTCCGTACAGACAGCGCCCATAGCCAGCATCGAACCCTGGTCTCTGGTGCTGTAAGGCAGTAGCTCTACCGCTATGCCACTGTGCTGCCCACTTCTGCCATAAACCTTCGACCTGGGTGAAAGGAGGACTGGTTGAATTTGGGGACTGTTGTGAAATTATGATGAAATAGTTCCAACTGCATTTTACTTCAAGAAACCTTCTTTCTCAAATGTGCAGCATTGAAATTACCAATACTATATGATCAAATTTTGTCTTTGGGTGTATTTCCAGCGATGAATCCCCACAAAGTTGGTACAGATTAAACATTAACGCATTTGCAGTAATCTCCTTTCAGGATTAAATGTAATCTGTTTCTGAAAACTGGCGGCATTTCTGCAGAGAAGGAATGGGTGACGTTTCGGGTCGAGACCCTTGTTCAGACTCAAGAAGGCTCTGAAGAAAGGTCTTGACTCGAAATGTCACCCATTCCTTCTCTCCAGAGATGCTGCCTGTCCCGCTGTGTCACTCCAGGATTTTGTCTATCAAAGGAGATAGTGATCGACTTCAGGAAGTGAAGCGGTACACATTCCCCAGTTTGCATTGATGGTGCTGAAGTAAAGATGGTTGAAAACTTAAAATTCCTAGGAGTCAATATCACCAACAACTTGACCTGGACTCTGGCCACTCTCTCTTCTCCCCTCTCACATCAGGCAAAAGGTATAGAAGTGTGAGAACGCACACCACCAGATTCAGAGACAGTTTATTCCCAGCTTTTATCAGACACTGAATCATCCTACCACAGCCAGAGAGCAGTGCTGAACTACTATCTACCTCTTTGATGACTCTCGGACTATCCTTGATTGGACATTGCTGGTTTTACCTTGCACTAAATGTTATTCCCTTGTCATGTATCTATACACTGTAAGTGGCTCGATTGTAATCATGTATTGTCTTTCTGCTGACTAGTTAGCACGCAACAAAAGCTTTTCACTGTATCTCGGTGCACATGACAATAAACTGAACTGAACTTGATAGTAAACTTAGATTTGAGACTGTGTCTAAGATATTTATTTCCAATTCAGTTGCATCTATTATTTGTAAAGTGGTATCTCTGTAATCTATGAAGATTTATCCCAAGGAAAAACATTCATAAACTCTTTTGAAAGTATGTTTTGCAATCTTTTAGTAAGTATCCTTTCTGAGGAAATATTATAATCTCCTTAATTTTTAATGATAAAATCTTAGTTAGGGCGGCACAGTGGCACAGCGGTAGAGTAGTTCGATCCTGACTACGGGTTCCGTCTGCACGGAGTTTGCACCTTCTCCCCGTGACCTGCGCGGGTATTTTCCGGGGTCTCCAGTTTCCTCCCACCCCAATGACATATAGGTTTGTAGGTTAATTGGCTTGGTATAATCATAAGTTGTTCCTAATGTGTGCAGGATAGTGTAAATGTGAAGGGATTGCTGGTCAGTGCAGACTGGGTGGGCTGAGGGGCCTGTTTCCATGCTGCATCTCTCAACTAAACTAAACTAAATTAAACTAGTTACTGCTGACCTGAATTCTTTGAGTTTCCTCTTCTCATATCACCAAATACATTAAATGTTTAGCAGAAGTTAAAATTCAAAGACTTTCTGTCTGATCCAACTTCAAAAAAGCACGTGGGAGGGGAAGTGAAATTAAAACGTGACTTTGTAGTGGCACCTAGTGGTGAAGCTGGGCTTTCAGAACCCTCGTCATTGGTCGGGACTGTCACGTGACTGGGGGTTCGTCCGCGGGCTTTTGAGAGTAATCAATAGTTAGTGCTCCTCGCATCGACAGGAGCTTTAATCATTAATTGTTGACTCGGTCGAGCATTTGTTTTCGTTAATAAAGAATATTTCGCTCAACCTTGCCTGGTCTCACTACAACTTGACTTTTTGGACCTCAGAACAGACAGCTAGGAGTCTGTGGGATTGGTACCTGCCTTGGCATTGAGGTGGCAGATATCATGCCTGGTACCAACCCTAAATATTTGTATAATGAACCCAGGCCTCTAAATGGGTGATCAAGCCACCCTGATGTAGGTACTGGGGTATTTAGCTATGTCCAATGCTAGCAGAACTCTGTGTGTAAGCCCAGTATAAATGGGCAACACATGCCTTTAATAAAGAAAGACACAAAAGACTAGAGCAGCTCAGCCGGTCAGGAAGCATCCCTGGAGAACATGGACGTTTCAAGTCGAGACCATTCATCCCTGAAGGTCCCTGGGTGCCCCTGAAGAAGTTGCCTGATAACAGTTGGGAAGGAACTGTCCCTGAATCTGGAGCTGTGCGTTTTCACACTTCTATACCTTTTGCCCGATGGGAGTGGGGAGAAGAGAGAGTGGCCAGGGGTGCGACTCGTCCTTGATCATGCTGGTGGCCTTGCCGAGGCAGCATGAGGTGTAAACGGACTCAATGGAAGGAGATTGACACAACAAGCTGGAGTAGCTCAGCGGGTCCGACACCTTTTCTGGAGAAAAGGAGACCCTTCTTCAGGGAGGTTGGTTTGCGTTGAGGTCTGGACCACGCCTACAGTGTCTGTGTCGAACATGATGCCAAGACCATCACTTATCTACATGCGCATAATCCATATCCTCCATGCTCTGCATCGTGATTTTATGGGGCCTCCTCTTCTCCAACCCTTCCCTATCCAACTCAACTGCCAGAATCCCAATTTGGTCTGCTTTTTCTCCCCTCTAAAATTATATCGGAGCTGGGATGATTTTTTCTATAAATCAAAGTTCACCCCAGCAAATGTGCTGAGAGCGATCGCAGGCGAAAATTAAATTGAGCAGCTTAGTTTAAAAATACCCTGATAAGATTGTGATTGGCAAGCTGATGGAGATATAAGCATGAATAGAAAGCAATTGCTTTCAGTTCCGTTCAGCACATTTTCTATTTTTCTGCTACTCTCGGCTTTCAATAATAAATGGCTACTCTAAGCTACTTCCTCTGGTGTCTGATGGCTGATAGTTCTTTTTGATTTATTCAGCAGATGAATGAAATAAGTCTGCAAAGATCTGAGGTCGCCTAATAGTTATTGGGTTCAGCCTTCATTAGCTTGAATGATAGAGCAAGGCTGACCTTGTGTTGCTTGAAAACAAAGTGTGGCCTCTGGAAATACCAGGAATAAACTTGGACTGTAGTAAAATGCTACCCGAGTCATATTTATGAGGCATAAATGCTACATAATGTAGAAATGCAGCAGATGAATCTAATCATCGTTCATAGAATACAAAACAGCACAGTACTGCACAGGGATGGGCCTTACAGCCTATAATGTCTATGCTGAAAATGATGCCTAATTAAACTATCCCCTTCTGCCTGCATGTGATCCATATCGCTCCATTGCCTCTCTATCCAAAACTCATTTTTAAATGCCAACAATTGCATCAGCTTCCACCACCCTCCCTGGCAGCACGTTCTAAGAACTCACTAATCTGTGTAAAATAAAACATCTCCTTTAAACTTTGCCCCTCTGACCTTCAAATTATGACCTCTAGTTTTCGATATTTCCACCCCGTGAAAAAGGTTCTGTCTGGCTGCCTGTGGCTCACATAATTTTCACATCCCTCTCACGTCCCCCCTCAGCATCCGACGCTCCAGAGCCGACAAAATAAGTTTGTTCATCCTTTCCTCACAGCTAATATCCACTAACTTAGGCAGCATTCCAGTGAAGCTCTTCTGCGCACTCTTCAAAGCTTCCACATCCTTTTCTTCAATGATGCTACCAGAACTAAATATTACTCCAAATGTGGACTAACAAAAGATTTATAAAGTTGTAATATGACTTCCTGAATCATATACTCAGTGCCTCATCTGATGAAGGCAAGCATACTATGTCTATTTATTACCGCTCCGTCTAATTGTGTTGCTATATTCAGG
Source organism: Malacoraja senta (assembly GCA_038087875.1). Classification (NCBI taxonomy): domain Eukaryota; kingdom Metazoa; phylum Chordata; class Chondrichthyes; order Rajiformes; family Rajidae; genus Malacoraja; species Malacoraja senta. The sequence goes on from CM075984.1 coordinate 43,650,437, forward strand.
GTGCTGTGTACTTGGACCCCAAGATCCCTTTGTACATCAATATTGTTACGGATCCTGCCAGTAACCGTATACTATACATGTACGAAGGAACTGCAGATGCTGGTTTGAACCAAAGATAGACACAAAATGCTGGAGTAACTTAGCGGGACAGGCAGCATCTTTGGAGAGAAGGAATGGGTGACGCTTTGGGTCTCTCATTCCTTCTCTCCAAAGATGTTGTCAGTCCCGCTGAGTTATACCAGCATTTTGTGTCTATCTTCTGTTCAAACCAGCAGCTGCAGGACCTTCTTACACATTTTGTCTGCACTAAGCCATGCTCACTTCCCCAATTAGCCCACTCTCTTCCAAATGTGAGTGAATCCTATGCCTAAGAATCATCTCCAGTTGCTTACCTACCACTGATGTAAGGCTCACTGCTCTTTCAATTCCTCGATTATCCCTATTTCCCTCCTTAAGTAAACGCAGAACATTGGCTATTCTCCAGTCCTCCGGGGCATTCCTGCGTCGAGATACAAAGATATTTGTCATGGCCACAGAAACCTCCTCTCTTGTCTCTCTCAATAACCTGGAATGGATCCCAGTAGGCCGTGGGACTTAACCACTTTAATGCTCTTCAGGAAGACCAACATAGGCATAGAGGGATACAGTGTGGAAAAAGGCCCCTTGGCCTATCTTGCCCACACCGGCCAACATGTCCCAGCTACACTAGTCCCACCTGTCTGCATTTGGTCCATATGCCTCCAAACCTGTCCTATCCATGTACCTGTTTAACTGTTTCTTAAATGTTGGGATAATCCCTGCCTCAACGACCTCCTCTGGCAGCTTGTTCCATACACACACCACCCATTGTGTGAAAAAGTTACCCCTCAGATTCCTATTAAATCTTTTCCCCTTCACCTTGAACCTATGTCCTCTGGTTCTCGATTCACCTACTCTGGGCAAGAGACTCTGTGCATCTCCAGTGATGTTGCGTGACCACCTGCCCGCATTTGGTCCATATCCCTCCAAACCTGACCTTCTTGTGATCTCAAACTTTCATAACCTATTAGTATACCCCACACTTATTTCACTAACTTCCATGCCCTTCTCCTTGGTTAGTACCAATGCAAAGTATTTATTTAGTAGCTCACCAAATTTTCTGATCCTAGCATAAATTTCTTCCTACGTCCTTGAGTGGTCATACCCTCTCCCCCAACTTTGCCATCCTTTTCCTTCCTCCAGTTCTGAACTCTGATCAGCTCATATCTAAATGACTTCTACATGACTTTCAAAAGTGCGACACCTTGCGGCACTAAGGTGCAGCGGTAAAGTTGCTGCCTTACAGCGCCAGAGACCTGGGTTCGGTCTTGACTATGGGTGTTTGTCTGTACATAGTTTGTACGTTCTCCCCGTGACCTGTGTGGGTTTTCTCTAGGATCTCCGGTTTCCTCCCAGACTTCAAAGACGTACAGGATTGTAGGCTAATTGGCTTGATATAACTGTGAAATTGTCCGTAATGTGTGCAGGATAGCATTAGTGTGCACCGTACGCTGGTCGGTGCGGACAGTGGGCCAAAGGGCCTTTTCTCGTGCTGCGTCTCTAAACGACTGGTTGAAAAAAATGACTGGTTGCATCGTCACCTGTTTCACTAATTCGGACGACCAGGAATCATAAGGTCATAAGGGATAGAAGCAGAATTAGGCCATTCGGCCCATTCAATCATGGCTGATCTATCTCTCCCTCCGAAACCCATTCTCCTGCCTTCTCCCCATAACTCCTGACACCCTTCGAAAAAGGAGGCTACATAAAACGGTGCACATCGCTGAGTCCGTCACATGGATTGGCCGGCGGCGCGACTCACGTTGCAGCGGCCTCTGCAGTCCGTCTGTCTTTTTTTTTTTTTTTTGTTTCGTTTGAGTTTTGTATAGTGTTTTTTTTTTTTTTAAACTGGGTATGTGTGGGGGGGGGGGGGGGCGGGGGGCGGGAGGTGGTGGGGGGGGACTTTTAAAATCTTTTCCCTGCACGGGAGACCCGACCATTCTCTGTCGGGTCTCCGTTGTCGTTGGGGCCTAGCACCGTGGTGCGGCCTCCAACCGGAACGACCTGGGGCTCCAGTCGCGGAGCCTGCGGACTACTCACCATCGTGGAGCTGGCCGAGTTCGGAGCGGGAGGAGCTGTGGTGACGCGCTGCTGCTACCCGACCTCGGAGATTCGGAGGCTTCAGCCGCAGGTCTGGTGGACGGTAACATCGGGAGCTCGCGGGTCCATGCTGGGAGACCGCTTTTCGGGGCTCCCGCAACGGCAGCTACTCCCGCCCGAGTTGCGGGGTTGAGGATGACCTGGAGCGGGGTCTGGCATCGCCCGGCGCGGCATTGGTGGCCGTGGGAGTTGCTGGCGCTACCGGGGGGCTACAACATCAAGACCCGGAGCGTGGCCTTGCATCGCCCGGCGCGGCTTTAATGGCCGCGGGACATATCTACAATCGCCCACCGGGGGCTTTGACTTTGACATCGGGAGGAGAATGGGGAGTGCAGGGGAGAGAGATAAGACTTTGCCTTCCATCACAGTGAGGAGGAGATTCACTGTGATGGATGTTTGTGTAAATTGTGTTGTGTCTTGGTTCTTTTTACTTGTTTGTATGACTGCAGAAACAGAATTTTGTTTGAACTTAGGTTCAAATGACAACAAATAAATATCTATCTATCTATCTATCTATTGACTCCCTAGAGGGAAGCACGTAGTCTATACTATAGATAGCATAGTATCTATACTATACTAGAATATTATAGTGCAATACCATACTCTTGTATACTATACAATAGTGTATACAATAGTCTATCCTTGTATACCACTATTTATTGCTCATTAATTGCTCCCCACCAATTAATTATTAGAGAAATAATAAAAGAATTACAAAAGAACTGACCATTCATTGTACATGAAAGCTCACGATTTGGAGGTGGAATCTAACGGCAGTGGAGACAATCTTGAATAGTATGGGTGTCGGAGGTAATGGGGAGAAGGCAGGAGAATGGGGTTCGGAGGGAGAGATAGATCAGCTATGATTGAATGGCGGAGAAGACTTGACGGGCCGAATGGCCTAATTGTACTCCTATTCCTTATGACCTTATGACCTGATGACAATCACTGGACAATGAATGGAAATGCACACCATGGTTTTTCTCTCTCTAACCCAGAGTATGAAGAACAATATAGAGGTTGAACTGCTGCCTTGTCTTATATTAAGTCACTCCTCACAGACCATTAAGGGCCTCACATCTCAGGCACTTACAGGATAAATTCAGAATTCTTCAGACTATCAATTTTAGTTCCTATTTGTACTTCCACAAAATCCCAGTCATTCAGTCTTCATAACTTGCCTGCCGTGATGCCAAATATATGCATGTATTCCGACTGTCTCACGTTGGCTAAGTTTATACATTCTCCCCAACATCTTTTACCTTTAAAATAATTTCTTCTGTTAAATAACACTGAAGCGTGAAATCAATATCATACTTGATGGGCTTTTCGCTTTCATTACAGCTACAGTAAACAATCAATGAACTTGTTCATTAAGAGAATGTAATTGTTCATGGTCCCCTTATTCAGTCAAATGAGAAAAAATATATATTTTCTTCTACCTGATTTCTGGTGACATTAGATAAATGTCTCTTTGCTGCAGTACTTTTTCAAAGCAGTTTCATTGGTTTTCTGCTCTTAGATAAAACAAGCAATTGTCACCTCTCTGACGTGTCAGAAACTGGCTCTGAATTATCACCTTGAAGCTGAAACATAGTTTCAAGAAAGCATTGAATTTCACACGAGCTGTTCAATTATTTTTTATTTTAGTCAGTACTTCCCTCCTCGAAACACATCTGTAGCCTCTGCAGAGCTTGTTGGACCTTATGTCCCAGACTCTGTTCATTATCTGCAGAGCCAAATAAATGAAATTAGACCGAATACACAAACATTTTACACTTGCGTAATCATTTAAAATATAACAA
>CM075984.1:43654619-43788666 GCA_038087875.1 Malacoraja senta
ATATGGGAGGAAACCGGAGCATCAGAAGGAAACCCAAGTAATCATATTTGCGGCAGTGTATACAGATGTGCATCGCACTGCTGATTGATGCAGAGCTCTGGAATGTGTAGGATGGAACTGCAGATGCTGGTTTACACCGAAGATTGACACAAACACTGGAGTAACTCAGCGGGACAGGCAGCATCTCTGGATAGAAGGAATGGGTGATGTTTCAGGTCGAGACCTTCTTCAGACTGAGAGTCAGGGGAGAGGGGCAGAGATAAGGAAGGGTAAGGTGTGAAAATGAGACATCAAAAGAGATACGGGTCGAGGAAATGTAGAATAGATCTTCAGGCCACTGAGTCCACGCCAATCATCAATCACCTGTTCATACTTGTTCCACTTTCACTTTCCCTACACACATCCATTCCTACACACCTGGAGCTATAATGGCCAATTAGCCTACAAACCCACTTGTCTTTGGGATATGAAGGCTTATCAAAGATTTGCTGTTATTTCAGAGTGTCCAATATTTCTAAAAATACATGAAAGATTTCCAAACCAAAAAGGGAGAATCTCATTGAAACGTACACAATTCTAATGTAGCTAGACGGACTGAATGTAGGAGATATGAATCTCTCGGCTCAGAGGTCACAGTCTCAGGATACAGAGTAAGACATTCAGACTTTACACTGACCAGCGATCACCCCGTACACTAACACAATTCTACGTGGTAAGGACAAATGACAAATTTACCAAAGCCAATTAACCAACAAACCTGTTTGTCTTTGGAGTATGCGAGGAAACCGGAGCACCCAGAACACATGGAGAACATACAAACTCCATACAGAGAGCACTCGTAGTCAGGATCGAACCTGGGTCTCTGGTGCTGTAAAGCAGCAACTCCACCGCTGTGGCACTGTGCCTCCCGATTCAATATTCAATAAGGTGAATCTCTTTCACCTTAAGGTGATTAACCTGTAGAATTCTTTACCGGTAGGCAATAGACGCCAGGGCATTAAATACATTTAACAAGGATAGATTTCTAGATACAAACGATATCAGTGGGCATCATAGTGGCACAGCGGTAGAGTTGCTGCCTTACAGCGCCAGAGACCCGGGTTCAATCCCGAGTACGGGTTCTGTCTGTACGGAGTGTGCATGTACTTCCTGTGACCCTGTGGGTTTTCTCCAGGTTCCTCCCACACCCCAAAGTTGAGCAGGTTTGTAGGTTATTTGGCTTTAGCAAAATAACCCTAGAGTGTAGTATCGAACGAGTGGACGGGTCATTGCCTGTCACTGCGAACTTGGTGGGCCAAAGGGCCTGTTTCCACACTGTATCTGTAAATTAAACTAAACCAAACTAAATCAAGGAGTATTTGAGTAGTGTGTGAATCCTGTCATGAGGTGGAGATTATGCTGTGATCGTACTAAATAGCAGGCCAGACTTAGTAAGCTGAATATCCTACTTTTATTTCTGTTTTATCTTTTTTATGATTCTATTTCCATTAATTACATAAATTTATGCCCCTATTTATTGACTTCCTCGGTTAAGGAATAGAGATCCACCTGATGCATCCTACGTGGGTCTCTCATAATTTAGTACTAAGCTTCAACATATACATTTGTATGTTGATATCTGAAGTTACTGAATGATTGGTCTGCTTTTAATGGTACTCTATTATTTCTAATATTGATCAGATGTTGGATATTGATTTTAATTCTGGGAAGCTTGTCCACTATTATGTTGACTATAATTATATATTGATGATGTTATTTCTGCCGTTGATTTACTGCAGACATGTAGCGAATTTGCTGCATTGAAGTCGTTAATGTTATGGACATTAGTAATGCGCAGATGCATGGCTCTAATTTGGTGAGGTATTTAATTCATTTTTATTGTTATATAGTTCAAGTAAATTGAAATGAATCATTGTTATTTCAAGCTGAATAATAATAACTTCCTCTCCAAGATAATTTATATGCAGCAAAATTGCCTGGATTTCTGGCCGGAAGATGTAATTGTGTGTGGAGAAGAGAGTGGATGAGGGCAATTTGGTAGGGCTGTCAATTCTATGCAATTATTTTGCTAAATGAATTTCACCGCGCTCACTAAAGTTGAAGTGCGTGAATATCTTTCTCAGGGGAGGGCTGAACTAATTAAAAATCAAACTGTGAAGTAAAATTGACCCTCCAGTTTTGCATGGTCAGTAATAGTCTAGTTTAGTTTAGTTTAGTTTAGAGATGCAGCGCGGAAACAGGCCCTTCGGCCCACCAAGTCCACACTGACCAGCGATCACCCCGTACACTAGCACTATCTAGGGGCCGCAGAGCGTTTTTGAAAGTGGCGGACTGAGCGATCACTGATCACTGGCCTTGGGGGTACCCGGCGAGGGAGTGGAGTGACCAAGTGGGAGGAGGGTGTGGGAGGGGGATGCCGCCCCTCCCACTGTAGGGACTTTTTGAAATTTGGTGTATTAAAATATTAAAATAATGTTTTAGTGCATTGTAGAAGTAGTATTTCAATGTTTTTTGTTTAAAGTATTTTTAAGAACATGTAGGGCCTACATGAGAGATAGGCGCAGGTGATTATTATTTTTGTTATTGCTCGACCTCCAAAAACTGGGGGATAATAATACAAGCCATCCCCACCTCACACCCTGGATCGACACCAGTGCCTTCCACGGTACAGAAAATTTGACAACAAACCTTTAAATGTGTTATAATTTCAAGTGCTATTTTTTTTTGTTTGTAGTTGGAAAAAGGGACAAGAAATAATCATAACATTTCCTGATTTAGCAAAGTCATACAAATTATGTTTTGCTCGGGGAAAAAATCAGAGTATTTTGAAAGTATGCGTTCTCCTTTTGACATATATTTCATTTTGATTTGAATTTAGAATCATCAAACCATGACATTAATAAAGGGGGTATATGTTTGTGGAAACGTTACTTTTTGAAAAGTAAGACTTTCGAGAAATCTAAAATGCATTAGAAATATACATTTCAATGCACTGAGTCTCTTGCCCAGAGTAGGTGAATCGAGGACTCTATGACTAGATTATACCTCCACCATGCATGAATACTTCAAAATCAGGTGGTCGAGTTGTATTGCCATATACTCAAGCATGGAAACCTAGAAAATAGGTGCAGGAATAGGCCATTCGGCCCTTCGAGCCAGCACTGCCATTCAATATGATCATGGCTGTTCATCTAAAATCAGTACCCCTTTCCTGTTTTTTCCCCATATCCCTTGATTTCACTAGCCCCAAGAGCTAAATGTAACTCTCTCTTGAAAACAACCAGTGAATTGGCCTCCACTGCCTTCTGTGGCAGAGAATTCCACAGATTCACAACTCTCTGGTTGAAGGATGTTTGTCCTCATCTCAGTCCTAAATGGCCTACCCCTTATTCTTAAACTGTGACCCCTGGTTCTAGAGTCCCCCAACATCGGGAACATTTTTCATTCAGTTACAGTAAGTGAAAATCTAGCAGTCAAGCAGGATGCGTTCTCCAACAACCCCCATTTGAAGGTCACTATCTTTCTCCGTTTCTACCCAGTGCTTGGTACTTACTTCCAACAGCCACTGGTTGGCCTCCAGGATGCACCGAGCCGCAGCCTCGTCCAGGGTAAATTCAGCTCAGAGACTCTCACGGCAGTGGCGCAACGCTTCCGACACCTTCGACGGCCCGGGACTCTTGCACTAAGGCTGCTGCATGGCCGGAGCTGCAGCGAGCGACTCGCCAGCCCAGCAAACACTCGCCAGCCCCTGCTCCCCGTCAGCATCTGCCCCCGCCGCTGCTTCTGCTTCCATCCCTCCCTCTGCCCCGGCTCTCCAACCACGACCAGGTTGCTCAGAGGACAGCAGCGCCTCGTCCAAAGCCGGAGACATTGAAACATGTCAAGACAAAATTGTGTGTGGGGGGGGCTGCAGCCCCCCAGCCCCCCCGGTTCCGCGGCTCATGCTATCCTACTCATTAGGGAAAATTGACAATTTTACCAAAGCCAATTGACCTACAGACCTGTACGCCTTTGGAATGTGGGAGGAAACCGAAACACCCGGAGAAAACCCACACGGTCACGGGGAGAACGTACAAACTCCATAGAGACAACACCCATAGTCAGGATCTCTGACGCTCTAAGATAGCAACTCTACCACTGCGCCACCGTGCGACCCAAAGTAAAATGAATGGAAAAGAAAGACAGGAAGTACTATATGTATTTGACCTAGACTTTACGTGATTTTATGATAAAACTTCCTTTATCATTTCTATCTTGCCAGGAATACATAATTTAAATGTTTTTGTGCAATATAAAAAAAAAGAGAAAGGGCTGAGAACTTGATAGCTGAAATTTCCCTTGGTAGTACAGACACGCAAGGGCACTGGATCACCTGTGGATCCATGGGATCATATGCAGATCTACTGGATCCCCTGGGGGTGGCACAGTGGCGCAGCGGTAGAGTCAACGAAATATCAGCCTTGATTGAATGAAGCAGCAGACTTGATGGGCCGAACGGCATATTCTGCCCCTACCACATTGCTGTGGAGGGCTGTGGAGGCCAAGTCAGTGGATTTTTTTTAAGGCAGAGATAGAAAAATTCTTGATCAGAACGGGTGTCAAGGGTTATGGGGAGAAGGCAGGAAAATGGGATTAGGAAGCAGAGATCAGCCATGATTGAATGGCGGAGGAGACTCGTTGGGCGAATGGCCTAAATCTACTCCTATAACTTGTGAACTTGAACTTGTGAGCCATCATTAAATGATTGCAATGACCTTCTGGTTGGCAGCAACACATCAATTTGTAAACCTCTCTATAATTTGCCATGGGTCAAAGAGATCCAGCATTTCAGCTCCCATCACACAAACAATTCTGATGAAGTCTGCTCAGCAATAAAAAATGTAATTATTTGAATTAATAATATATGTAGAACAGGCATACCTTGGAATACCTTTCCCTCCCAACCCCATTCTCCTGCCCTCCCCATTACCCCATGGTTGTTTATGTTGTTCGTCTAATTGACTTAACACCAACACCAACAGTACACAGAACAGTGCAGCACAGGAACAGGCTGTTCGACCCACAGTGTCTGTGCCAAACATGTATCACTGATCTCCTCTGCCTGCAGGTCATCCATACCCCTCCAGTCCCTGCATATCGATGCACCTATCTAAAAGCCTCTTTAACGCCACTATTGCATCTGCCCCCACCGCCAACCCTGGCAGCGCATTCTAGGCACCCACCACCCTCCGTGTAAAAGGAAACTTGCGCCCCTCATCTCCTTTAAACACTGCCCCTCTCACCTCGAAGCTATGCCCTCTGGTCTTTGACATTTTAACTTAGTTTAGTTTAGTTTAGTTTAGAGATACAGCGCAGAAACAGACCCTTCGGCCCACCGGGTCCGCGCCGACCAACGATCCTCGCACATTAACACCATCCTACACCCACTAGGGACAATTTTTACACTTACCAAGCCAATTAACCTACAAACCTGTACGTCTTTGGAGTCTTCTTGAACAAAACAATGCAAGTCGCAGCGGTAGAGTTGCTGCCTTACAGCGCTTGCAGCGCCAGAGACCCAGGTTCGATCCCGACTATGGGTGCTGTCTGTACAGAGTTTGTACGTTCTCCTCGTGACCACGTGGGTTTTCTCTGAAATCTTCGGTTTCCTCCCACGCTCCAAAGACGTACAGGTTTGTACGTTAATTGGCTTAGTGTGTGCAGATTGTCTCTAATGTGTGTAGGATAGTGTTAATGTGCGGGGATCGCTGGTCGGTGCAGAATCGGTTGGCCAAAGGGCCTGTTTCCGCGCTGTATCTCCAAACTAAACTAAAGTCTTTTCTGTTTCTGGATTGATAGCATTTCCTTATGTTCCCATTCTCCCATTATCGATGATGCCTTGGTGATATAAATGCAGCATGAGCATGCATAATAATAGAGGTCGTGTGGGTCATGGTCTAGCTTCTGTTTAACATTGGATGGCTTTTCCTAAGAGTCAATTTACCTTAATATATAGTTGCCGCTAAAATAGCATGAGGCATCACAGTTCCAAACTGTCTTTTCAAAATCTGTTTTTAATTTCAATATTCTGTTCTTTAATTTGGAGTTGAATTAGGTTTGTCACTATTGCAGCAAGATATTACTGCACATCTAAATGTAAATTGTGTTCTGGTTGCTATGGAGCTGTTTTCTTCTCAATTGCTCTGTATTTGTCGAGGAATGGGTGAGTTCTAGGGGGGTTGGGAGGACTGGTCTTTTCACATTAGCATTTCTCAATGATCAGCCAGGCTGTTTGAAGAAACAATTTCACTGAGGGGTGATCCATTCTCACCACTTATAAATGCTCCTCTTACGTCCTTTGATAGAGAACAAAGTGTGCATTTTTTAGTTTAGTATAGTTTAGAAATACAGCACAGAAACAGGCCCTCTAGCTCACTGAATCCGCACCGACCAGCAATCCCCGCACACTAACACTGTCCCACACACACTAGGGACAATTTACAATTTTACCAAGCCAATTAGCCTGCAAACCTGTACGTCTTTGAAATGTGGGAGGACACCGGAGAAAACACTTGAAGGTCATGGGGAGAACGTACAAACACCGTACGGACAGCACCCGTAGTCAGGATTGAACCCGGGTCTCTGGTGCTGTAAGGCAGCAACTCTACCGCTGCACCGTCTCCAATTATTTATTTAATATTTAATAAATGCAGCCGTTCAGGAACGAGACTCCACAAAGATTTCTGATTGTTTTTGGATCCTTCTCGACTTAACTTTTCAATATTTTATTCAAGAACTAGAAAAATAATAATGTGAGTGCCCTGGAAATGAAGGGACAGGTCTAGGTGTAGCTTGATTATAGTTGTGTGCACCGAGGTAGAGTTGAAAGCTTTGTTTTGCATGCTATTCAATCAATTTAGATAATTCTATACGTAAATCCAATCAAGCCAAACTCACTTTTAAGTACAATAGATAGAGCAAAGGGGAAGGTACAGAGTGCAGAATATGGTCCTAAGCATTGTAGTGCACCAGTTCCAGAGACAAAGTCCATTGTCTGTTATGGTGCAGAGGTGAATCAGACAGTACCCCAGCTTTTGGTAGGACATTTTAGTTGTACAGGGCCCTGGTGAGACCGCACCTGGAGTATTGTGTGCAATTTTGGTCTCCTAATTTGAGGAAGGACATTATTGGTATTGAGGGAGTGCAGCGTAGGTTCACCAGGTTAATTCCCAGGCTGGCGGGACTGACGTATGATGAAAGAATGGGTCGACTGGCCTTGTATTCACTGGAATTTAGAAGGATGAGAGGGTCTCTTTTAGAAACATATAAAATTCTTAGAGGATTAGACAGGGTAGGTGCAGAAAAAATGTTCCCGATGTTGGGGGAGCCCAGAACCAGGGGTCACAGTTTAAGAATAAGGTGTCGGCCATTTAGGACTGAGGTGATGAAAAACGTTTTCACCCAGAGAGTTATAAATCTGTGGAATTCTCTGCCACAGAAGGCAGTGGAGGCCAATTCACTGGCTGTGTTCAATAGAGAGTTAGATTTAGCTCTTAGGGCTAAGGGAATCAAGGGATATGGGGGGAAAGCCAGAACAGGGTACTGATTTTGGATGATCAGCCATGATCATATTGAATGGCGGTGCTGGCTCGAAGGGCCGAATGGCCTAGTTCAGCACCTATTTTTTGTTTCTATGTTTCGATGTCTAAGGCTGATAACATAGGGGAAGAAACTGTTCCTGAGTCTGGTGGTGTGCACTTTCAAACCTGTATCTTCTACCCATTGGGAGCAGGGAGATGAAGGAATGACTGGGGTGGGACAAGTCTTCGATTATGTTGGCTGCTTTACTGGCGTGAAGTGTTGATGGAGTAATCTATATTTTATACCATTTCCTGATGCAGGAATCATTGAAAATCTGCAGTTTCTGATGAGTAAATATGTAAATAATCGCAATAACTAAATTTCTTTCGACTTTCGACTTTAGAGATACAGCGCGGAAACAGACCATTCGGCCCACCGAGTCTGGGCCAACCAGCGATCTCCCCCTACATAACACTATCCTGCACACTGGAGACAATTTACAATTTGACTGAAACCAATTAACCTACAAACCTTCTACCCTCTCTAGACCTTTTTATTTCTAAGTTCCTTCCTTGACATTTAACCTACAAATCTGTACGTCTTTGGAATGCGGGTGGAAACCGGAACACTCAGAGAAAACCCACGCAGGTCACGGGGAGAAGGTAAAACTCCGTACAGATAGCACCCGCAGTCAGGATCGAACCTGGGTCTCTGACACTGTGAGGCAGCGTCTCTACCGCTGCACCACTGTGCCACCCCTTTTCCTGTGTGAGCCGCTTAACGTGTGAACTGTGTGGGTTGGTTACAGGGAAGCATTAACGGATGTGGCGAATAAATTAGACCTTGAATTTCAAAGCGAAAATAAGTTAAAAGGAACCAAGATGCAAAAGTCTTAGCTCCAACACAGATTCAGTCGATATTCTGGCTTTTAGAATAATTGGATCTGTACATGTCTAGAGTTCAGTTTAAGGTTCTGTTCACAACCTCTCAGAGGTTGAAGCAGCTCAGGCCAGCATGCCATTGGACCCAGTAAACATTGGGGTATTAATTAATAAATGTCAAGTTGAGGGAGGGGTTTGGGTGATAGGAGACAGGGGAGGGGAAGAGGGGATTAAAGGAAATAGGTGACTTGGGCATGGGAGAAAACCTATAGGGTGGGAGGAGGGGTGAAAGAAGCAAGGTGTCTGGGGTGGTGGGAGAGATGGGTTTGAGTTTAGTTTATTGTCACGTGTGCCGAGGTACAGGGAAAAGCTTTCGTTGCATGCTAACCAGTCAGCGGAAAGACAATACATGATTACAATCGAGCCATCCACAGTGTACAGCTACATGATAAAGGGAATAATGTGAATAATGTTTAGTCCAAGATAAAGTCCAATCAAAGATAGCTATGAGTCTCCAATGAGGTTGATAGTTGCTCAGGACTGGTCTCTAGTTGTTAGAAGGGCAGAGGAAAGAGGGGATTTGGGGGGCTTCATTACTTGAAGTTCAAAAATTGAATGTTCATTCCGTTAGGTTGTTACCCAAGCGGAACCCTTCTGCTCTGCCCACCCAAGACTTGCTGGATCTCCCAGTTGCTAACCATTTTAACTCCTCTTCCCACTCTCTTATACACCTTTCAGGCCTTGGCCTCCTCCATTGCCAGAGTGAGCCCCCCCCTGCAAAGTGGAAGAACAGACCCCAATATTCCGCTTGGGTAGATTACAACCCCCAGCATTTTGTTTTGCCATCTGCTTGAGGCCAGTTATAAGTTCCTATGCTCATAAGTGATAGGAACAGAATTAGGCCAAGTCTACACCACCATTCAATCATGGCCGATCTATTTTTCCCTTTTAACCCCATTCTCCTGCCTTCTCCCCATAACCCCTAACACCCGTACTAATTAAAAATCTATTTATCTCCACTGTAAAAATATTCATTGACTTGACCTCCACAGCCTTCTGTGGCAATGAATTCCACAGATTCACACCCTCTGACCAAATAAATTTATCCTCATTTCCTTCCTAAAGGAATGTCCTTTAATTCTGAGGCTATGACCTTTGGTCCTAGTCTCTCCCAATGGTGGAAAGGCTTGCCTTTGCCAGTGTGCGGACATCTTGAAAAATGAATGTAGAACAAAGCATTATGTAAAATACTTCAATATAAGAACTGCATCAAGTTTTGAAAAGGTCAAGTACTCTCCTTCATGTCTTGTTACTTAAGTATCCTAGTGGTGATGTTTACAAGACCATGCAGAGGAAAAAGTTATATTAATATTCTGTGATATCCTCAACCAGGAAGGTATCAGGGATGGGAAAAGTAGTTACGTGGGCAGATTTAATTACTGGGATGTATGCAGGAGACCCAGAAATATTTAAAGAGGTGCTTTTAAAGTTATAGAGGCATTGGACAGGATTATTGGTAGACAGTGATGATGGGTCAGCAATTCTAAAATTGTTACTAAAAAAATAAAGAGAGAGGTTCTGAGATAATATTATGCAGAGAATCATAAGAGCACAGAATATTTTTCTGCAGGGAAAAGCCAGGCCAGAGACTATTACGGTTCTTAAGATAAGGCTATATAAATATTTGAAGCTGGAAAGAATACAGGGTATGAGACAAATAAAATATTCAGATTAGTTTTGAATTGATTTGACAATGCTACTTCCACCTTATCATCTTGCTTTGTTTAATTTAATTTTGTTTAGTTTAGAGATACAGCATTTAAACAGGCCCTTCGGCCCACCGAGTCCATGTAGACCATCAATTACCTGTTCAGGCTATTTCTAATGTCATCCCATTTTCTCATTGACATCTGGCACATTAAGGGAAACTTTGCAGAGGCCAGTTAATCTACAAACAGAAGTGAGAGAAAACCAGAGCACCCACTCACCTAGTCACAGGGAGAACAGCAAACTCCACACAGATCGCTACTGTCATTTTTCCTAACTACTTTGAAACTTCCCGAGATACAGTATAAGCACTATCCCCAAAATGCTCACCCAAGTACTTGTCTGGTTTTATTATCTAAGATTGGGTATAGAACTACCCTTTCTCTCATAGGATTATGTATGGTACAAAAAGCTCTGCCGGATGCACTTTAAAATTTCCAATCGCTCTCGACGTTCCGTTCCGCTGTAATCCAATGAACATTGGGATAGTAGAAACCCTTTGCAGCTAAATACCTTTTGCCCGTACACCTCCCTGTGATTTGCCAACAAATTTTCCCCTCTATCTCCAACTGAAGGTTCAGAGACCTGTACTATGACTCTAGTGAAGTTATTTCTAAGTTCATTTGAAGAACGTTCTGGATATCTTCCCACATTACTAGAGTGATGGTCTCCTTGATGAATATTGCCTTGAAATATCTGGACAGTTCCTAATATGTGATCGTCATTAACCTTCAACTTAACTGCCAAAACTATCAGTTCTCAAATTCATTCTTTAATCTCCTCTACTTTATCCTGCCTCTGTGTGATCCTCATTAAAATCGTTCATCAAGCTTTTGATCATCTTTTCAAATATGTCTGTTTTGGTTTCATGTTATATTTTGTCTATTTACTCTTGTGATACAACATGAGGTGTTTGCATTGTGTTATAGTGTGACATAAATGATTAGGTTAATACATGAGAAGGGCTTTTTGGCTCTGGGCTCACTGGAGTTTAGATGGAGATGAGTAGGAATTTCTTTAGCCAGAAGGTGGTGAATGTGTGGAATTCTTTGCCACACACGGCTGTGGAGGCCAAGACTGCGGTATTTTTTAAAGCAGAGATTGATTGTTTCTTGATTAGTGAGTGTGTGAAAGGTTAAGGGGAGAAGGCAGGAGAATGGGATTGAGAGGGAAAGATAGATCAGTCATGATTGAATGGTGGTAGATTCGATGGGCTGAATGGCCACATTCTGCTCCTATCTTGCACGGTCTTATGGTCTGTCGGTGTGTATCCAAAGTACACATCTGATGTAATGTGTTGACAATGATTTCTTTCTGAAATGGAGTATGATCCCAAGAGACCTGAAGTCTTACGGAATAGGCTCCCATTGATTGTAGTTTTATCATTTTCAAGAGATTTTCTATCATGATGTCAGGGAGAATACTTTTGATATTTCCTGCCATTCCTGTTGTACTTTGAAAGGGATCCTATTCGCAAGCTCCCTATTTCATTCACTTCTCTCTAAGGCATTAAATGTTGCTGATGGATTGCTGCACATATTCAGGAAGCCTTCTGGTATAGAGTCAAAGAGTGATACAGCATGGAAACAGACCCTTCGGCCCAACTTATCCACACCGGCCAACATGTCCCAGTTACACTAGTCCCACCTGCCTGCATTTGGCCCACATCCCTCCAAACCTGCCCAATCCGTGTATCTGGATAACTGTTTCTTAAACGTTGGGATAGTCCCTACCTCAACCATCTCCTCTGGCAGCTAGAAACAAAAAGCTGTAGTAACTCAACGGGTCAGACAGCATCTCTAGAGAAAAGGAATAGATGATGTTTTGGGTGGAGACCATTCTTTGGATTCATGAAGACTCCTGGGAGTCTAAAGACGTGTCTCGACCTGAAACGTCACCTATGCCTTCTCTCCAGAGATGCTGTCTGACACGTTGAGTTACTCCAGCTTTTTGTGTCTATCTGCCAGATAGCGGTCAGCGATCCCCGCACACTAGCGCTATCCTACACACACAAGAGACAATTTTCAATTGTACAAGGCCAATTAACCTGGCTAATTGGAGTGTGGGAGGAAACCGGAGATCCCTGACAAAGCCCATGCGGTCATGGGGTACAGACAGCACCTGTAGTCAGGATCAAACCCATGTCTCTGGCGCTGTAACGCAGCAATTCTACCGCTGCGCCACCGTGCTGCCATGAGAGTGGCAGGGGTAGCTTTTTCACACAAAGGGTGCTGGGTGTATGGAATGAGTAACCAGAGGAGGTAGTTGACTATCGCAGTGTTAAAGAAACAATTAGACAGGTACATGGATAGGACATGTTTGGAGGGATATGGGCCAAATGCAGGCAGGTGGGACTAGTGTGGATGGGATTTGTTGGTTGCTGTGGGCAAATTGGGCCGAACTGCCTGTTTCTACGCTGTCTATGAGTCTCTGATTATGAAGTTACAGGAAAATTTCTTACAAGAAACTTTTATTCCAACTTAATGACATCCTTCCTATAGCTGGGCATCCGGTATACTCCAAGCACTGTCTCACCAACGACTTGTACAGTTATGACATGATGTCCCTAATACTGTGTCTGAAGGCTATGTTTCACCATGCTGCAGGTGTGGTTGTACGCAAACTATAAAAATAATAACCAGTCTCTTTACACTTATCCAAATCAGATTGGTATTCAGAGGTCACATACATGCAAAGCTACCGTTTTGTAATATGTTAGATAATGGTATTAACTGATTTTTCAGCAATAACCTCCCTGCATTCCTGCCCGCATTTTGATTAAACTCATATTGATTGATTGATTGATTGATTAATTGATACTTTATTGTCACATGTACGGTACAGTGAAATACTTTGTTTTGCATAGAACACACAAGTAAGCAAAGAGCCGCCTCGTAATAGGGTGCCAACAAATTGATTAAAAGCATCCAATTGATGGTCCTTCTTCATTCCCGTCCCCGCCCCCCCCTCCGTCCCATTCCAAGCGAGCCCCTCTTTGTTCTCAGCAACCTCCCCCCCCCCCCCTCCGTCCCATTCCAAGCGAGCCCCTCTTTCTTCTCAGCGACCTCCCCCCCCCCTCCGTCCCATTCCAAGCGAGCCCCTCTTTGTTCTCAGCGACCTCCCCCCCCCCCCTCCGTCCCATTCCAAGCGAGCCCCTCTTTGTTCTCAGCGACCCCCCCCCCCCCACGCCAAATAATATTTACATTCTTAGCATGTTTATCTTTACATTCATTGTTAACATCCACTGATTGCAGATTAACAAAAAGCAGATTATTAAAATATAATATTAATATAATATTTATGGAGCGTGGGACCAGTGGTGTTGTTGAATAGAATGCTCTATTACCTGCAATGAAAAAAATAATAATAATAATTTGTTCCTTTGTTAAATATCTCCAAATGATGTGGAGAGAAATCAAAACACATCAATCCTTCCATTTCACAGCCACGGATATTTATGGATTGATATTTAATATTGCTTGATTTTATGTGATTTTGCAAATGCTGCCTAAGTTTATAAAAGACTATTTGCCTCTTGTGGATAGCTGTGCTATTTTGAGTGTTTTAAAAATAGTGCAGTTCCATGCAACTTCAAGCTAACCATTCGTCATTCTTGATTCTTATTGTTAAAAGGTATTCCTCAATTGACAGATGTTTTGACAGGTTCCATTGTACTTGTCTCACATGGCTATTGATGGTGAGCCTTAGCAAGTCAATATTTTGACTGCGTTGAGCATCGAGCCCCATCTGTGCCTCAGCGCCACACAGGCACCTCTGCACTGCCGCCTTGTAGTGAGCAGAAGCAGGAATCCCTGGGGTAGATCACTGGTCGACATGGACTCAGTGGGCCGAAGGGCCTGTTCCCTTGCTGCATCTCTAAAACTAAAAAACTAAAACTAATGTTTATTATTGTCATGTATGCTAAGGTGTAGTGAAAAGCTCTGATCAGATATTATTATATATAAATACAATCATTAGTCTTTAGACGTTAGAGATACAGTGCGGAAACAGATCATTCGGCCCGCCATGTCCACGCCAACCAGAGATCACTCCCGTACACTAACACTATTCTACACAGTGCGGACAATTTCCAATTTTTACCAAAGTATGGTAGGAATCCGGAGCACCCGGAGAAAACCCTCGCGGTCTCAGGGAGAATGTACAAGCTCTCTACAGACAGCACCCATAGTCAGGATCAAACCTGTGTCTCTGACGCTGTAAGGCAGCAACTCTACCACTACGCCACCATGCCCCCGAATCAAGTCAAACTCAAATACAATAAATATTTGATATTCAAGTACAATATGTACAAAGGGGAAGATACAGACCGCAGAATATAGTTCTCGGCATCAGTTACATGGACAAAGTCCAATGTCTGCAATGAGACATTGAATCGGACACTATCCTAGCTAATGGAAGGACCATTCAGGAAGCTGATAACAGAGGAGAACAAGCTTGAAAGTTGCTCAAGATCCAATCAACTTTGTTATGTAGGCATATAATGAATAAGTTGAATAGTTATTTTGATATTATACAAATACATTGCTACAGCGTCGGACACTAATAGTAAGTATTCAATCATCACAATATGTGGGAGATGCAGATGTTAAGTTCTTTGCACCTCAGGGTGGTAATGGCTGCATTGTAGAAAGTCAATTATGGGTAAATCCATTTGCAGATAAAACCACAAAAGAGAATAACTTTTTCACTCAGAGGGTGGTGACTATATGGAATGAACTGCCAGAGGAGGAAGTTGAGGCAGATAGTATAATAGCATTTAAAAGCAAATTGGACAGGTACATGGGTAAGAAAGGATTAGAGGACATGGGCCAAACGTAGCAAAATGGACTGGCTAAGATGGGCATCTTGGTCAACATGGACGAGTTGGGGCGAAGGGCCTGTTCCATGCTGTATGATTCTATGAATGTAGAATAGAAATGTTGTATCTTGTGCCGTTGGGGATGACACCAGGTTTGGCAGTGACCACACTGACACTCGCAGTGGGGTGAACTCACATGCTATATTTTATTTACAGTGGAACGAAAGTCTAGGACTGTATGGGGGCGCTGTCTCTTGCCGTCAGGGTGCATGGTGATCTGGGGCTTGTCCCAGCAGCTCCGTCCTGGTCTTCGAAGGAGGAGGAAGCGTGACGATCTCAGGCTTCTCCCTGCAGTTCACCCTTGCCTCAAGAGGAGGCTCAGTTTAGTTCAGTGATACAAAGCGGAAACAGGCACTTAGGCCCACCGGGTCCGCGCCGACCAACGATCCCCACACACTAACACTATCCAACACACACCAGGGACAACTTACAATGACACCAAACAAAATTAACCTCCAAATCTGTGTGTCTTTGGAGTGTGGGAGGAAACCGGAGATCCCGGAGAAAACCCACGCAGGTCACGGGAAGAACGTACATACCCTGGACTTTGTTTTGTACGTTCGGAGACGTGCAGTAGTCAGGATCGAACCCAGTCTCTGGCTCTGTAATTCAGCCACTCTATCGCTGTGCCACCGTTTCACCACCGAGGTACTGGCGGTCTCAGGTTCGTCCTGGTGATCTCAGGTTTATCCTGGCAGCTGAGCTTGGGCTTGAAGAGGCAGCGCTGACGGTCTCTGGGTTTTCCCGGCGGCTCAGTCTTTGTCTCTGTGTGTGGCCCCACTCCCTCATTGCCTTTGGACAGGAAGAGGGAATATGAGGTCCATTGGATACAGCATAAATGTGTTTGCAATCCCACATGTAGTCAATAGGAAGGATTGCGGAAAAGAATCAATCTTTGTCAAGATTCTGACACTTTCAAAATCTTTCCTCAGTTCTCCCAAGGACAAATGTGCTCGTCACGTTGCATACAATCTAGTTGGGTCGTATTGCTTCAAAATGCTAGACTTTAAATGGCACATCGTTCTTTACAAATAAAAATTATTTTCATAGCAGGAAAATAAATAAATAATGAGCATTGGTGGGGAACATTAAATACTCAATTGGCCCCAGTGCTGGCAATGTCTTACTGATACACTAACCTCTGAGAATGCACAGACAGCCATGAATGAAAGCATTAATCAATGAATAAAAATATCACAGTTCCTGGGAAGCGTTTATATTGTGGTCAATCCCTTGGCCGCCTGGATTATCATTTGGTCTAACATTCCCAGAGCAGAAGGAAGAAACTGAAGATAGACACAAAAAGCTGGAGTAACTTCAGCAGTCTGAAGAAGGGTCTCGACCCGAAACATCACCCATTCCTTCTCTCCAGAGATGCTGCCTGTCCCGCTGAGTTACTCCAGCATTTTGCGTCTATCTGTAGTTTTTTTGTGTTCTACTGTAACATGCTCAGAAAGGAGTTCGACATGCAGGCCTGCTTTCCAGAAAGAGTTTTGAACAGTCCCAGTCATTCTTGCCTCTCACCTTCTATTCAGACAAGTTGTTATTCATTAAATGCAGAGCTGTGGAAAATTCCACTGGTTCACTGGGCTGGCCTTTTCTTCCCCTTTCTGTCCAATTTGAAGAAGGATGCAAAGTTGTCCACAAGTGTATCGTCACCGTTAGGTTCCACTTTCCTGTAGGTTTCTTTAACAAATGGTTAAATATTTGGTTCATGTTAACAAATAGTTACGAATTGGATCAGACAAAATCTATTTGTACATGTTTTATTTTTGCACTTGAGAAGCAATCTTGTGCATATTTTAAAATGTCAGTGACCATGAATCCGAACACTATACGAGGCACATCCTGTTACAATTACCTGCATACCAATGGCACTTCTCTGATGTATGTTTCATATGTGATGACATTGTCAATGTATGGAGTGCTTCCTACTTATTAAATGCAGAAATCTTTTCAAAATATCATCATTTATAATTGTTCTTATGAACTGAAACCCCCCCCACAAAGTGTTGGAGTAACTTAGCGGCACCATGTCTGGAGGACATGGATCGGCGATGTTTCAGTTTGGGACCCTTCTTCAGTCACCTCTCCATGTTCTCCAGAGATACTGCCTGAGCTTCTGGGTTACTCCAGCACCTTGTGTCCCTCCTACTTTAGTTTTACATTATCTCACTTTCTCATCCACTCCCTACACACAAGGGGTGATTTGCAGTGGTCAATTAACCAACAAAGCTGCACATCTTTGGGATGTGTGAGGAAACCAGGGAACCCGGAGGAATCCCACGCGGTCTCAGGGAGCTTCAGAAGCTCGTTTGTCCCGGAAAAAAGAGCCCTGAGTCCAACAAAGGTTCACACCAAGCCGAATGGAGTGAAACAGGGGCGATTTATGGCGACACCATTGTAATACTCCGTCCAAATCACTTGCTACTTCCTCTGTAATTGTTTCTAAAAAAAGTGTTTGTTACCTGCGGCATAAGATGCAATCACAGCTCAGTCTCATGCATGATTATGGTCCAAGGCAATTTATAGACAATGAGACAGATTGTCCCGTGTCTCATTGTCACCAGTCATGGCCTTTAACGTATTCCCAACCCGTTCGCATCCCGTCATGGCTCCCGACCCCTCTGTGGCTTATTGCAGCTACTGGTCTGAGCAATAGGACTAGAGGTCATAGCCTCAGAAGGAGATGAGGAGAAATTTCTTTAGTCAGAGGGTGGTGAATCTGTGGAATTCTTTGCCACAAAAGGCTGTGGAGGCCAAGTCAGTGGATATTTTTAAGGCAGTGATAGGTAGATTTTTGATTAGTACAGCTGTCAGAGGTTATGGGGAGAAGGCAGGAGAATGGGGATTGGAGGGAGAGATAGATCAGCCATGATTTAATGGCGGAGTAGACTTGATGGGCCCAATGGCCTAATTCTACCCCTATCACGGTCTAATCCATAGCTCAGAGGCCAGCGTGCTACTGATTTTTTTTTCTGCTCGCTCAGTTTCCTCTTTGCCTATCGTCCAGTAGCTATTCCACTTCCCGATTCTCACATCTTCACAAGTCAGCACAGGAATGCTGCCGTTGCTGCTATCAGGCATGAAGCTGTCTTTGAAAACTGCAGAGGTCGGATTTTCCATAAAGGTTTAGCATAATATTAAGCTTGCATTTATACTAACCCTCCATTTATGAAGTCAGGGCTTCTGTATGACTTTGTTATCACATAAAACAGGGTCACTAACTCCAACTGTAAGAACTCCTTATCTGACAGCACTGTGAGAGTTCAAATCACTGAGACATGGACTGCGTTATCTTAAGAAAGCTAATTCACTACCTTCCTCTCTTGGGAGCCCAGGACATATTGGCCTTTCCTGTGAAGTCCTCTCAACCTGCAAAATAAAGAATGGCTTTGAGTTTGGTTGGAATAATTAGTGATATTAAAAAAACATATGGCATACTTGACTTGAGAAAGGGTCCCGATGTGAAATATCACCGATCCATGTTCTCCAGAGATGCTGCCTGACTCGCTGAGTTACTCCAGCATTTTGTATCTTTCCATGGTAAACCAATATCTGCAGTTCATTGTTGCTTCATAAGTAGAGGTTTAGAATATATGAAAGTAAAATATTATGTTAAACCTTTATGGAAAAGACTGCTTAAGTCTCAGTGTTGAATTTTGGAGACCACTACTTAGAGAGTCATGGCCTTAGAGTGGGTATGTATCAAGAAGGATAGTATTGAGTATGATGGAACTTGGTTAAGTGGAGAGTCCGAACAGCCTGATGA
This sequence comes from Malacoraja senta, assembly GCA_038087875.1. NCBI lineage: Eukaryota > Metazoa > Chordata > Chondrichthyes > Rajiformes > Rajidae > Malacoraja > Malacoraja senta. The sequence continues at coordinate 43,673,479 of CM075984.1, forward strand.
AGATTCTTAATGGTTGATCAAAGTCAATAATGGTACAAAAGAGGAAAATGATTCAACTGACAATCAGCAGATTTTCCTAAGTAAGAAAAAGAGTCAAAAGTGCTGGAATAACTCAGTGGGTCAGCTCTTTGGAGAACATGGATAGATGAGTGATCAGGTCAGAACTCTTCTTCAGTCTGAAGAAAGCTCCCGACCCAAATCCGCACCCATCCACATTCTCCAGAGACATTGCCTGACCCGCTGATTTAATCCTGCACTTTGTGTCATTTTCTGTATAGTAGGAATACTTATGATTTGGGACAGTCATCGGTGTACCTAGTCTCCTTCTCATGGCTGATATTATAGATTTCATCTCAGGATATCCTTTTTCTTTCTCGGAGAATAGCATTTCAGATTACAAGAATTTTTGATCGGGGCCCTTCTTCAAAATGAAATGCACTGATTTTGGATGGAGTAATTAATGCTACGAAAAGCCACATAGGATCCTTGACTTCATATACAACTTCAACCCTGGACAAGTTACCCAACATAAGTTACCACCGAGTGTGACTGAGGAGTGAATGAATAATGCGATGTAAAGCGCCTTGAGTATTAGAAAGGCGCTATATAAATCCCATCCATTATATTATTATTATTATTGTGTTCTTTTTTTCCGTAAACCAACACCTGCAGTTCCTTGTATTTCCAGATTCTTCCGAAGGCACGGGTTAAGCTTCATTGGCAGAACTGGGAGCAAGGTGAATAAGTTCATAAGTTGTAGGAGTAGAATTAGGCCATTCGGCCCATCAAGTCTACTCCGCCATTCAATCATGGCTGATCTATCGTTCCCTCTCGACCCCATTCTCCTGCCTTCTCCCCATAAGCCTTGACATCCTTACTTCTTCCGTAGGCAAAAAGAATTACCTTTTTGGTTACATAGTGCATTTTGATGTGAATGCTTTGGAAGTAGATGTATACTCAGTAGAAATGAGATAAACACTTGAAGAGACAAGTAATCGGGGCTTTGGGGAAAGAGCAGGGGAGTTCGGAGTAATTTGACCACTCTTATCAAAAGACTGGGTACAAGCAACAGCAACGGCGGCCTCGCCAACGGTGGCAACAGCAACGGCGGCCTCGCCAACAGTCTGGTCTGTCCCTTCCTTCTTTGTTTTTAAATAATATGTTGTTAAATGCATGTTTTTAGTGTTCTTTAGCTTGTTTTATGTGGGGGTGGGGGGGATTAGCGGAAACATTTTCCAATCTCTTACCTCGATGGAGATGCGATTTTGTTCCGTATCGTATTTCCGTCCGCACTGCGGCTTAACATCGAGGAGTTGGCGGCCTTTGCTGGAGATCGACCGGGAGCTCCACCGCAGGAGCCTACGGACTTACCATCACGGAGCTCGTGATCCCTTTGCCAGGGATCGACCTCAGAGCTCCAACCGTGGGTGCTTGCGGGACTTTAACATCACAGAGCTCGCATTCTCTGGTTAGGGACCGACTTTCGGGAAATCCAAGCCGCTGCAGAGCTTCGACCGCACCGACGCGGGAGTTTCGATCGCCCTAATGCGTGATCGCCCCGGCTGCGGATGGTTCGGCTGACCTAACCGCGGGAGAAATAAAGAGGAAGAAGATTGGACTTTTTTTGCCTTCCATCACAGTGAGGAATGTGGGGAATCCGCGGCGGTGGATGTTGATGTTAACTTTTATGTAGTTGTGTGTCTTGTTGCTTTTTTTTGCCATTTGGCTGAATGGTAATTCGCATATCACTGCACCTTAATTGGTACACGTGACAATAAAGACCTTTGAAAGCTTTAAAGCACGATGGTTTGAATGGTCACCTCCTGCGCTGCATCATTACCATTATTTTGGCTGAGTTGAATCTGCTTGAGCGCAAGTAAAACACGAACATATATTCAGCATCTGCAAATGAGATGTGTTTGCTAAATTGGAAAACGAGCATCTGCATTGTGCGCGTGAACTCACACGGTGAAGATATCTTGACTAATGGGCTAATTACAACAAAATCACTCAGCAGCAGTTTGGTGAGGGATTATGTTGTAATCTGAAAATAAGAGCTACTGAGCATCTGTCATAACTACAGCCACAGTTTAAATTCCATCGGCATTCTGCTGAAAAGTTTTCATTCTGCTGATATTTTCGAAGTGGGATTTGTGTTCGGCAAGATAGCCGTGGAAAAAATTGGGATAGAAAACCAGGATTATGCCTCCGTGGAGCAGCTTTTCTTAAAGGCTGTGATGTTCAAAGGTCATAATTGCCCGTGAATTCCCATTCAAACATTTAGAATTTACAAATACAGCTGGGAAACGGGGCCCTTCAGTCCACCGAGTCCACGGCGACAAATCGATCCCCCGTGGACATTAGTTCTATGTTATCCCACTTTGCATCCACTTAAAACACACGCGGGGCAATTTATAGAAGACAATTCATCATCGTCTTGGGATGTGGGAAGAAACCGGAGCACCCAGAGATAACCCACGAGGTCACAGGGAAGAACGTGCAAACTCCGCACAGACAGCACCCGAGCTCAGGACGAACCAGGTCTCTGGCCTCAGTGAGGCAGCAGCTCTACCAGTTGTGCTCCCATGTCGCTTTACTGTTTAGGAAGGAACTGCAGATGCTGGTTTAAACCAAAGATAGACACAAAATTCAGCGGGACAGGCAGCATCTCCGGAGAGAAGGAATGGGCGATATTTCGGGTCAAGACCCTCAGTCTGAAGAAGGGTCTTGACACAAAACATCTCCCATTCCTTCTCTCCAGAGATGCTGCCTGTCCCGCTGTGTTACTCAGAATTTTGTGTCGCTTACAATGTTTTATGGATGAATCAGTGCAGAATCTCATTCAATCTCAAAGCAATAAGTATAACAATTGTGCTTTTCTTTCTGGGTCCCCAATCACCTTGTTTCATTACATGGAATTAGCTGCCTTTATTGTTCTGCAATTCAAATTGTTGTACCATTTCTTTTAATTGCACCACTTTAATCCAGCTGAATTTTCATTCTTAATGCAGTCAAGTATCAGTCAATGACTTCAATTCATGGCTGAATTTTGTCATCGGCTTCAAGTGAAATAAAGCCAGGTAGTGTTTGCAAAAAGAAGCAGGCTTTCGCTGTAGAAACAAAGAACTGCAGATGCTGGTTTATACTAAAGATAGACACAAAGTGCTGGAGTAACTCAGCGGGTCAGGCAGCATCTCTGGAGAAAAAAATGATGGTTGACGTTTGGATCAGGACCCTTCTTTGGACTGAAAGTAGAGGGTGGGGGAGGTGAAGAGCTGGAGATGATAAATGACCAGGGACCAACCAGGGCCAGCGACAAATGGCCTTAGGCAGTTGTTTGTTGTCTAGGAGGTCCAATGTTGGCTTGGGAAGGTGTGATATCGAAGGGATACACGGTTGTGAGCAGTGGAACTGGTAGGACGACTTGGGTGGGGGAAGGGAGGGGAGGGGGAGAGGGGAGGGAGGGCAGGAGTTGCGTGAAATGAGAGAAATCATTGTTTACACTGCAGGGTTCTATACTGCCCAAGCAAAATATGAAATGCTTTTCTGAAGGGCTTCCATGGACAGAAGCTGAGAGGATGATTCCTATAAGTGAGAATCTGGAACCGGGGACATAATTACAGGATAAGCAGCGACCTATTTAAGATAAAGATGAGGTAGGATTCCACCTATGAGTGTTGAGAATCTTTGAATCCTTTAACCCAGAGAGCCAGGAAGCTGAAACGTAGATGGTCAGATTTTTAGCCTATGGTGGATTCAAAGCATCTGTGGAAGTCAATGAAATGAAGCTGAGGTCAAGAACTGATTAGCAATGATCATAGGAGATGGCTGGAGGGGTCACATCAACTATTCCTATTTGGGTGGCACGGTGTTGCAGCAGTAGAGTTGCTGCCTTACAGTGCCGGAGACCAGGGTTCAATCCTCACTGTGTCTGGATCCTGTCTGTGTGGAGTTTGTACATTCTCCCATGACCTGCGTGGGATTTTCCAGCATCTCCGGTTTCCTCCCACACTCCAAAGACGTACAGGTTTGAAGGTTAATTGGCTTGGTAAAATTGTGAATTGTACCTAGTGTGTGTAGGATAGCATCAGTGTATGGGGATCACTGGTCGGTGTGGACTCGGTGGGCCAAAGGGCCTCTTTCCGCCTGTATTTCTAAACTAAAAATTAAACTATTCCACACATCAATTTTTGTATGATCATGTGCTTATTCTTTTACTTTTTAGTGAAAGGGAAACTCAGGAACTGGGAGTTTGCAGCTTGATAAACTTCACATAGACCTGTAGACCTCATACAGCACAAAAACAGATCCTTAAGCCCAACTTGCCCTTGCCAACCAAGGTGCTCATCATATGCAACCAAGATGTCGATCTAATCTGGTACACTTAACCTCCATTTTGGCCCATATCCCTCTAACCTTTTCTATCCATGTACTTTTCCATCTGACAAGCACATGTGTAGAATTTCATGTCTTGAAGAAGGGTCCTGACCCGAAACGTCAACCATTCCTTCTCTCCGGAGATGCTGCCTGTCCCGCTGATGTTACTCCAGCTTTTTGTGGTTTATCTCCGAACATAAATTATCCATTTGCCTCCACAGATGTTACCTGACCATTGACTTTTGATTAGCTGTCTGATTGAAAGATACAGTATGGAAACAGACCCTTGGGCTCACCAAGCCCATGCCATTAATCACCCATTCACTTTAGTCTGAAGAAGTGTCCCGACCCGAAACGTCATCCATCATATTTCTCCAGAGATGCTGCCTGACCCGCTGAGTTACTCCGGCACTTTGCGTCTGTCCCACTTTAGTTCCACGCTATCTCACTTCTCATCTACTCCCTACACACAAGGGGTAATTTACAGTTGTCAATGAACCTACAAAGCCACACATCTTTGGGATTTGCGAGGAAACTGGAGGAATCGGCTGGTGGTCGCAGAGAGAATGCGCAAATCCACACACACATAGCACCCAAGGTCAGGATCGAAACTGGGTCTCGTGCTGTGAGGCAGCAGCTCTGTGTAGGAAGGAACTGCAGATGCCTGGTTTAAACCGAACATAGACACAAAAAAGCTGTAGTAACTCAGCGGGTCAGGCAGCATCTCTGGAGAGAAGGAATGGGTGACGTTTCGGGTTGAGACCCTTCTTCAGACTGAAGAAGGGTCTCGAGGCAGCAACTCTGCCAGCTGCACCACTAAGCTGCCCCTCCAGCAGTTTCTGTCCATGCTTGATAATTTATATTTGTATATTTTCCAGCAACCTATTGGAAACATTAAATGGAGGAATCATTAAAAAAACTCTGTTTAAAATTCTTCCAGGTCTGTCACCTTTGTGCCATCACCCAGTTTACACTTAAGTCTGAAGAAGGGTCTCGACCCAAAAAGTAATCCATTCCTTTTCTCCAGAGGTGCTGCCTGACGCGCTGAGTTACTCCAGCATTTTCTGTCTATCTTCGGTGTAAACCAGCAACTGCAGTTCCTTCCTGCACACGATGCATCATGACTTGCAATGAGTTATTGCCTCTGAGCAGTTCACCAACTAAGCTAGCAGTTGCGCAGGGGAAGGATGGGTGTGGTACTGGAGTTCAACTTGTGCTAGGTATTTATGCTGGGTTCGATATTTGAACGATTATGAAGAGGAATTTTCTTCTAATTGCTGCTGATGAACGTGACAAATAAATCCAATTGATCTAGAGCATGAGAAGATTGTCAAATATTTCATACAGAAAATCGACATAGTTTTAGTTAGCACCAGTAGTGGCCAAGTCATTTGAAAAAATCATTTGACTTCACGTTTATATATATTTATTTTTGCTTGTACCTAAAGTGAATATGGAACAGTAAAAGTCAACTGTAATCCTTGAACGTGGACACAAAATGCTGGAGTAACTCAGCATTTTGCGTCTATCTTCGTTTCCTTCCTGCGCATGTAATCCTTGAACAGTTGAGACCCAAATGTTCAATATATTTCATTTTATATATTATTAATTAACCTGCTTTCCTATTTTCCCCTCCCGACATAATCCCACGAGTTAGCCTTTTTAGAGGTAACTGCTCTAGTTCACACAACAATGACACAATGATAGATAAAGTGCACAGACTTGATTCCAGAGTGAAGTGTGTATAATACCCTCATTTTTATTGTTTGCTTTATCAGATCTTTCAATACCTGAGCGCAGTCAAATTGTGCTCTTTCTCATCAGAAGCAATGTTACACAAGCTTTATAGAGGTAGGAATGTGGCCCTGCGGGTAAATTCCTCAACGAATTTCTTCAAAATGAGAAGGAGAGAGAAAATAAGTCACTGTGATGGCAAATGTCAGCAAAGAAAGTTGCTTAATGTAATAACCTCATTTGTAGCTTATAACTGCTAAAGTGACACTGACACCGTAACCTTATGCAACTGGAGATCTTGTCTTATTATTTATGATATTGTATAAATGAATAAAACAAACATTTTAGTGAACTCCACAATGTAATCTAACTGCTCCTTCATTTAGTTTAGGCTAGTAATACAGCGCGGAAACAGGCCCTTCGGCCGACCGAGTCCGTGCCGACCAGTGATTCCCCGCACATTAACACTATCCTACACACACTAGGGACAATTTACAACTATACCAAGCCAATTAACCTACAAACCCGTACATCTTTGGAGTGTGGGAGGAAACCGAAGATCTCGGAGAAAACCCACGCAGATCACGGGGAGAAAACCCATGCAGATCTCCGTACAGACAGCACAAGTAATCAGGATCGAACCCGGGTCTCTGGCGCTGCAAGGCAGCAACTCTACTGCTGCGCCACCGTGCCGCTTCTGTTCTTGGGAAACAACGTTGAGTTTTTTCAAAGCCATTTCTAACACACATACAAGATTCTTTTAATTGTTTTTTTTATCCTCGATGGATGTGTGGAATGGCTTCAATAAACCTTCTCCTCATGTGTATAAATAAATCTGATTTATAATGCGAGTAAAATAGAATTTATCTGCGACAGAAAAACGGTTCATTTTGTACAAAATAACTTAAATATATTGTCAGCGTTGACTTGTTGGCAAATTAATGGCAGAGAAGTTGTAAAAGGTTATATTATTTAACCATTAAATCCAGTGCCTGGCATCCTTCCCCCTAAGTTGCTTTATAAATTCATAATGTTTATTTTCCTCTGGACTGCACCTTTTCAAATCAGTGACCAAAATTACTGACTCTGTGGTTGACAAAATAAAATGAGCTCAGTGTTCTGTTTTGTTTACTTTGTCTTTTGACTTTAGAGATACAGTATGGAAATAGGCCCTTCGGCTCACGTCATCCACGCTGATCAGTGATCAACCATACACTAGCACTATCCTACACATAGAAACATAGAAAAACATAGAAAATAGGTGCAGGAGGAGGCCATTCAGCCCTTCGAGCCAGCACCGCCATTCATTGTGATCATGGCTGATCGTCCCCAATCAATAACCCCGTGCCTGCCTTCTCCCCATATCCCTTGATTCCACTAGCCACTAGAGCTCTATCTAACTCTCTCCACACTCGGGACAATTTACAAGAGCCAACTAATGTAGAAAACCTGTACATCTTTGGGTGTGGAGGCAAACCCACGCTGTCGCAGGGAAAACGTACAAACTTCTTACAGACAAGCACCCGCAGGCAGGATCGAACCCGGGTCTCTGGCGCAGTCATGGGCCTGTCCCACTTAGGTGATTTTTCAGGCGACTGCTGGCGATTGTCAAGTTGCCGGCAGTCGCCTGAAAAACCGGCAACTGGAATGGTGACTGTCAGAGTGGAACACCACACACACACACACACATCGCTTCCTTCACCAGCCCGTTATGCAGGCAGGGGACAGGCCAAGCGGGGGGAGCGCAGTCTGAGTGACATTCATACGGTGCGAAGCCAAGGTGATACAGACACACAGCACGATGAACAGGAAGGTTGGCGCTGTAATTAAGACGGCTAAAGCACAGTGTACGGTAAGTCCTGAAAAAGAGGGGGGAAGGGGGGAGAAGAGGGGAGAAGGAGGGAGAAGGAGAGAGAAGGAGTGGAGACAACTTTTAAGAAGCCAGAGATACACGGCTGTGAAGCTCGGCGGACATTTAACATTACCGGTCGGCTATCCTTGGTTCTGAAAACTACTGCTTACGTTTCCCCCCCCCCCCCAATGAGCCAATGAAATTCACCCGTCAGCACTGGCTACAACCTACGAGAACCTACAAGAACCTTCGACCTCCTGGCAACCCACTAGGACCTCCTGGCGACCCACCTACGGCACGAGAATTCTCGCTACTCTCCAAGGCGGCTTCATTCTGGTCACCGCCAATTTTTCAACATGTTGAACAATTCGTGGCGACCATAATGAGGCCGCGACCAGTTCCCAGAATGCGGCAACTCCTCACGACCATGAAGGAGACTATCCGACAACCACCCGCAAACATGTGGCAACCATGTGGCGAACGCAGAGTCTCCTGCAGTCGCCTAAAAAGTCGTTCTAAGTGGGACAGCCCCATAAGGCAGTAACTCTACCGTTGCACCATTCTGCTACCCTGAAGGACCTCTTCTGCATTTAGTCTACAGGGCTCAGTATCTCTAGATATTTTTCTAAAATTCTGCTAATCAATATCTGCCTCCATGTGGCCATTTTTTTATTCCATTATCCTGCAGGTGGTAGGGTGAGTATAAACAAGGTCTGAACCCTTCACTGTGCACAAGTTTAAAAAATAGTCTAAGCAGCTATCACTCCTGAAAGGGTTACATTTGGTCAGCACAGGACTTTGTGGAATCCTTTTCTGAATGACTAAATGTTAAAAAGATTTAAATAAATGTCTGCAGAAACAGTCTGTGTTTATGCATTCTTTTGTTTAACAGCATTCATAGTCTTTAGCCAAGTTGGAGACGTAAGAAGAACAATGTAAATATTACTTCCAATGTTCAACTTGCCAATGTAGATATTTTCTTCCTTTCAACATTTCAAAACGATGGTTGGATTTTAAATTGCCATCTCAGCATTACTGGCTTCACTGGTCTGGGTAAACCACGGGGCCTGTGTAACCCCATTGACAATCATTGAATAGGAGACATGAGGACAATAAAAATGTTTCATGCCCTTGTCTGCTTGTACTTTCGTTGACGTGTCATTGCTTTAAATAATGGACGTACTGTGAGAGACCGTTCTGTGGGCTTGGATTTATTTATAATGGTGGTTTTGGAAAAACCAAGGTTCAATTTGCAGTCAGTCCTTAGACAGTCGGCACATTTGCTGAATTATCTCTCATGGGTGACACTAAAGGGTCACCCATTCCTTCTCTCCAGAGATGCTGCCTGTCCCGCTGAGTTACTCCCTCATTTTGTCTCTTATCTTCAGTGACATGCTTTTGTTGCCTTTTGCAAGATTGTTGATTTAGCTGTAGAAACTTTTGCAGAAATCCAAATGTAAGGATTTTAACAGAGAAGTTTAATAACAACATTGGCATAAGGACTAGTGACTCATCTTCTAATCAGGCACTTCAAAGCTCTAGGCACTGGAATGAACAATTAGAGACAGCCACCCTTTCCAGTTGGGTATCAGAACTGGCTAGCTCTGATCAACAGTAACCCTTCATGTTATTTCTGTTTTTTCTCGTTACATAGATACTGCCTGACTTGTTGGGTACTTCCAGCACTAGACACAAAAATCTGGAGTAACTCAGCGGGTCAGGCAGCATCTCTGGAGAAAAGGAATAGGTGATGTTTTGGGTCGAGACCCTTCTTCAGACTGTACCTGCAGCAATTTCTGTTTGATGAGCAGCACAGTGGCGCAGCGTAGAGCTACTGCCTTACAGCGCCAGAGGCCCGAGTTCGATCCTGACTATGGGCGCTGTCTGTGCCTGTGAATTTGTACCTTCTCCCTGTGACCTGCGTGGGTTTTCTCTGAGATCTTTGTTTTCCTCCCACACTCCAAAGACGTACAGGTTTGTAGGTTAATTGGCTTGGCATAAATGTAAAATTGTCCTTCGTGTGTGTGTAGAATAGTGCGGGGATCGCCGGTTGGCGCAGACTCGGTGGGTCGAAGGGCCTGTTTCTGCGCTGTATCTCTAAACTGCAATAAACTAAATTTCAGATTTCAGGCATCTGTAATGTTTTGTGTCTCCCAGTTCAAGGACAGATTGCTTCATTCTTTCTTTCTGCCTCCATTTTAATGTATCTCCCTTTAACTACATCTCCTTCATTTGATTAGCCCTGATTAACAAGCCGTCACCAGCCCCTGTTATCCACGGTTCTACAACCCCCTTTGTCATTCAGTGGCTCCTAGTCTGCATCCTCTTAAGACACATTCTTTGTTCTCACTACACACCTTCTCTTTCCCTGCAAGTTGCATTTTATATCTACTTTTCTCAGCTTCCCACTCAGCATGTAATGGTTGGCCTGCTGAGTATGTTCAGCATCTTTCTGTTTTAAGTTCAAATATCTGGCATTGTAGATTTAAATATTTGATCATCACTTTGTGTCTTCGATGTTCAGCAATTCTTCCAAGCACCTTAATGCAATTGATTCTTACAAGCAACAATTCTTTCAGCAATTGATTGAGCTGGCTGTGCCTTGAAGAAGAGTAGGGTAGAAACAAGGAACTGTAGATTGCAAAAACTCAGCAGATCAGACAGCATCTCTGGAGAAAATATCAGGAAATATCTGAGGCAGCTCCATAGATGCTGCCTCACCCGCTGAGTTTCTCCAGCTTTTATGATTACCTTCGATTTTTCCAGCATCTGCAGTTCTTTCTTAAACAGGAAATATCTTCAGTTCACTAAAGATTTTTGTTTACAATACTCTGTTGTGCTGCAGCAAGCAAGAATTTCATTGTCCTATCTGGGACACATGACAATAAACTCTCTTGACTTGACTTGAAAATGCTGCCTGACCAGTTGACTTACTCCAGCAATGTGTGCCTTAAACTCGCCACACTGGTTCTGCAATTAGCCCAAAACAAAAAAATGTTAGGGAGAAACCTGCTTGATCTCATTCCCACGACTAGTAGGGCCCCCTCGGTCATGACTAACCATGGGTGATGCATCCTAGTTTGCAGGTGATGTGTGGTCGGATGCAAGCCTGGGCGATGTTGTGGGACGTATCACTGATGGGGATGAGTCAGAGTACAGCCGGAAGTGGCGGCGCTGTTAATCGGCTGCGGCTCGCCTGCAGTCCGTCTGTTTTTACTTTTATCTGTTGTTTTTTTTGTCTTGTTTTGGTTAAGTTTTGGTTTGTTGGGTTGTGTTAGGGGGGGAGAAACATGTCCTCTGTCTCTTCCTTCGGGGGAATGCGACTTTTTCGTGTCGTATCCCCCTTCCCTGCCTCCGTCTGCGGTGAGGCCTAATGGCGGAGCTGGCGGCCTCCATCCTGCGGACCGACCCCGAGGCTACCGGAGGCAGAGCCAGCCAGGACTTACCAACGGGAGGCTGGCCGTCTTCGGGGCTGAGGCAGCGGTGGCCCGACTTGCTGGTGCGGCGTTCCGGCTTTCGGCGGTGGCCTGGAGCTGATGCAGCGGGGTCCGGAGTGGAGACTGCGGGACCCGGAGCTGGGGCGGCGGCCTGGAGCGGAGACTGCGGGACCCGGAGCTGGGGCAGCGGCCTGGAGCGGAGACTGCGGGACCCGGAGCTGGGGCGGAGGCCCGGAGCGGAGACTACGGGACCCGGAGCTGGGGCAGCGCCTGGAGCTGGGGCGGCGGCCCGGAGCTGATGCTGTGGCGGGCCGTCTCGGAGCGGAGACGGCGTTCAGGCTTTCGGCGGCGGCGACATCACCACGGAGGTCGCTGGACTGGAGGGCGGCATCTTCGGCCTGGATCGATCGCCTCAGCACAGAGGGAGAACAAGGAGGGAAGAGACAGAGACTAAGACTTTGCCTCCATCACAGTGAGGATGTGCTTGGTGAACTCACTGTGGTGGATGTTTAATTTGTGTTTATTGTATGTTTTGTTATTATTGGTTCTGTGTAGGACTGCAGGCATCACAATTTCGTTCAGACCGAAAGGTCTGAATGACAATAAAGGAAATCTAATCTCATCTAAAAAAAAAGAAGAGAAATCGACCGACTGACCAAATGGTGCCAGCACAATAACCTGGCCCTCAACACCAACAAAACCAAGGAACTGATTGTGGACTTTGGAAGGGGTAGGATGGGGACCTACAATCCCGTTTATATCAACGGGTCGATGGTGGAGAGGGTCAAGAGCTTCAAATTCCTGGGCGTGCATATTTCTGAAGATCTCTCCTGGTCCGAGAACAGTGATGCAATTATAAAGAAAGCACATCAGCGCCTCTACTTCCTGAGAAGATTACGGAGAGTCGGTATGTCAAGGAGGACTCTCTCTAACTTCTACAGGTGCACAGTAGAGAGCATGCTGACTGGTTGCATCGTGGCTTGGTTCGGCAACTTGAGCGCCCAGGAGCGGAAAAGACTACAAAAAGTAGTAAACACTGCCCAGTCCATCATCGGCTCTGACCTCCCTTCCATCGAGGGGATCTATCGCAGTCGCTGCCTCAAAAAGGCTAGCAGCATCATCAAGGACCCACACCATCCTGGCCACACACTCATCTCCCTACTACCTTCAGGTAGAAGATACATGAGTCTGAAGACTGCAACGTCCAGGTTCAGGAATAGCTACTTCCCCACAGCCATCAGGCTATTAAACTCAACTCAAATAAAACTCTGAACATTAATAGATCATTATCTGTTTATTTGCACTTTATCTGTTTATTTATTCATGTGTGTATATATTTAATAATGGTATATGGACACCATATCTGTTCTGTATTCATGCCTACTATATTCTGTTGTGCTGAAGCAAAGCAAGAATTTCATTGTCCTATCTGGGACACATGACAATAAACTCTCTTGAATCTTGTCATATGGAGGACAGGCTGTTGCCCATGCAGCACCTCCCCCGTCTCCACGTCGCTGATCTATCCAAAGGAACAGCAGGGCCATTATAGTTTGGCACCAGCGCTGTCGCAGGAGCTGCCAGAGCGAGGTTGTAGACAACGACGAACTGCCTTAGGGGGCTCCAGATTTTCTTGAGGTTTATTCCAGGAGCCTTTTCCATGACTGGATAGGGCCACAAGGCAGTGGAGTTTTCCCTCTCCTAGATGGACTGCCTTCCTAGGCTGACGAGCCCCATCTGCCCGAGACTCATGGGGGCGGGAGCGTCTACCTTCCCATGCAGGTCTATAGCACCTGCCCACTGCCCATTCCCACCAAACTATCTGTTACAGATTGCAACTGTCCACGAGTTTATTTTACGATACGATAGAACTTTATCCCGGGAGGGAAATTGATCTGCCAACAGTCATAAAACACAAGATACACAAAACACTAAATACATGAAACATGAAATTAAAGTGACGAGTGGAAAGGCTTGTGGGACGTGCAAAAATTGGGGGGGGAGGGGGGGGGGGTGGGAGGGTAGTCAGTCTCAGTCTACACCATGACAGAATGGGGAGGAGTTGTAAAGTTTGATAGCCACAGGGAAGATCTCCTGTGGCGTTCTGTCCAGCATCTTGGAATCTCCTGTGGCGTTCTGAACTGCATCTTGGAGAAATACAGCATGGAAACAGGCCCTGCGGCCCACCGAGTCCGCTCCGACCAACGTGTTCTATCCAACAAACTAGGGACAAATAACAGAAGCCAATTAACCCACTAACCTGCACGTCGTTGGAATGTGGAAGCAAACTGGAGCACTGGAGAAAACCCATGCGGTCACAGGGAGAACATGCAAACTCTGAACAGACAGCACCCGTGGACCAGATCGAACCCGGGTCTCTGGCGCTGTAAGGCAGCAACTCGACCACTGCGCCACTGAGCTGCCCATACACAAACAGCAAGGCTGAAGCACCTCTTGCTATCTTGCCATCTTTAGTCAGAGGTTGGTGAATCTGTGGAATTCTTCGTCACAGAAGGCAGTGGAGGCTAAGTCAATGGATATTTTTAAGGCAGAGATAGATAGATTCTTGATTAGTACGGGTGTTAGGGGTTATCGGGGGAAGGCAGGGGAATGGGGTTGAGAGGGAGAGATGGATCAGCCATGATTGGATGGCAGAGTGGACTTGATGGGCTGAATGGCCTAATTCTGCTCCTATCACTCATGCCCTTATGAACTTGTGCTGAGTGTTCCATCCATCTTCCTTCCTTTTAAGCTTTCAGCAACAACCTTTCATAGGCCATTTGATGAACTCCACTTGATATGAAAGAGATGGTTAAGGGTACTAGGTATAACAAAGGCTTCATGGGCTAGCATCCCAGCTACGAATGCTCGAGAAATAGCTACTCTAATAGCCTCAACATTGCAATGCATCCACAACACTGGCACTTATCTGATAAGGGCATATTGGGGGGGGGGAGGGGGTTGCATGGTGGCGCAGGAGTAGCGTGGCTGCCTCACAGCGCCAGAGACCCGGGTTTGACCCTGACCACGAGTGCTGTCTGCGTGGAGTTTGTACATTCTCCCCGTGACCGCGTGCGTTTTGCTGCCTTACAGCACCAGTGACCCGAGTTCGATCCTGATCATGTGTCCTGCCTGTACGGAGTTTGCACATTCTCCCTGTGACCGCTTGGTTTTTCGCCGGGTGCCCCGGTTTCCTGCCACACTCCAGGGACGTGCGGGTTTGTAGGTTAATTGGCTTCTGTAAATTGTTACCCATTCTTTCTCTCCAGAGATGCTGCTCCAACTTTTTTTGTGTCTATCTTCTGTAAATTGCCAATTGTTTGTAGCGTGTAGGTTAGTGTTAGTGTACAAGGTGATCGCTGGATGGCGGGGCCAAAGAGACTATTTTCACGCCGTATCCTCTAAAGTCTAAAGTCTGTCCAGGTATATGTTGTGCACAAGAGCTAGAGTTGGCACATAAAACCCATCGACAGGAACAAGGAAGGTTTGAGCATTCTGTGTTGTGTGAGTCATCTCCTAACACCATAACCCATTCCACCAACCAACTGAAGTGATTACTCATGATGATGATGGAATACTTTTCACTTGCCTCATGCCATCCAGCATGAAGCAGTCTCTTGATTAAAGTCCAATCCCTAACCACGAGCAGAGATCACACCTTGGGTGGCACGGTGTGCAGCGGTGGAGGTTGCTACCTTCCAGGGCCAGAGACCCAGGTTCGATGCTGACTACAGCTGCTGTCTGTATGGAGTTTGTACATTCTCCCTGTGAAACTGCGTGGGTTTTCTCCAGGATCTCCGGTTTCCTCCCACACTCCAAAAAGGTACAGGTATGTAGGTTACTTGGTTTGGTATAATTGTAAATCCTCCCTAGTATGTAGGATAGTTGTACTGTATGGGATGATCGCTGGCCGGCGCAGACCTGGTGGGCCGAAGGGCCTGTTTCCACGATGTATCTCTAAACTAAGCTAAACTGAACAGACAGTCTGAATTGTGTGTGATATTCTGAGCAACAATTTGCTTGATCCTCCCAAAGTCACTTCTGCAAACGTTTTATTTTTATTGCTTCCTGTTAGATGCTGGCCAAAAAAAAGCCAAAAAAAATGCAATTGGAATTGTACAGTGAGTTAACTGCAGGTTTAGTGTAAGAAGGTTATTGAAAGTGGTGCCTTTGTAGTTCTATAATCTATAATCATGTACTTCTATAATCTTTTTAACAGTTGCTTGTTAAACAGAAAGAATGAGCTGTGACAAAAATAAAATGCAAATTTAAGGACATTTGCTAATTAAATTATTATAATTCAACAATAAAATGTTTAGATAGTGTACGAAGGAGAAAGGAAAATGAATCCAAGAAATCTGTGAAAGTCATGAGGATTAGACAAAGAGTTGCTTAATGTATCTCTGCAGTATATAAAGAAATACCTAGATTGAATAACATGTAATTTTAAATCTTTAGTAAGCAATGTTACGGTATTGAGAATGAGAAGTAAACAGGAGAGGTAATAGCCTTTGAAATTTAGAATTTGATTGTGAGCCATAGAGTGGTTGAGCAGGCTAGGACTCTATTCCTTGGAGCGCAGGAGGATGAGGGGTGATCTTATAGAGGTGTATAAAATCATGAGAGGAATAGATCAGGTAGATGCACAGAGTTTCTTGCTGAGAGTAGGGGAATCAAGAACCAGAGGACACAGGAATAATGAGAGGGGGAAAGATTTAATAGGAATTTGAGGGGTAACTTTTTCACGCAAAGGGTGGTAGGTGAATGGGACGAGCTGTCGGATGAGATAGTTGTGGCAGGTACTATTGCAATGCTTAAGAAACATTTAGACAGGCACATGGATAGGGCATGTTGAGAGGGATATGGACCAAATGCAGGTAGGTGGGACTAGTGTAGATGGGACATGTTGGCCGGTGTGGGCAAGTTAGGCCAAAGGGACAGTTTCCACGCTGTTAGACTCTATCATTCTGTAACCTGATAGCATCTCCTCCATATCCTTGTCTGAGCAATAATTATTTTTGCACAATATTGCACAGACTCCCACATACATTGTCAGTTGCTATGCACACACTGCTCAGAAATGTTTTTCACATCAATGACCTTTAGTCGGAGTATTGACATTTTTACTGCAGTAAAGACTGGCGTGGGCCAGCAATAAGCTCTGAAGGAAATTTAGAATAACTATGATTTACAATCGGAAAGATAATTGAAATGCAGGTAGTTTGCTCTCTTTTGGCAACATGTTGAAGCAAAGTATTAAGGTGGCATGGTGACGTAGCGGTAGAGTTGCCAGAGACACGAGTTTGATCCTGACTACAGGTGCTGTCTGTACGGAGTTTGTACATTCTCCCTGTGACTGCATGTGTCCCTGGGTGCTCCAGTTTCCTCCTACATACAGGCTTGTAGGTTAATTGGCTTCGGTAAAAATTGTAAATTGTCCCTAGTGTGTAGGGTAGTGCTAGTGTACATGGCTCGCTGGTGGGCCATGTGGGCTGAAGGACCTGTTTCCATGTTGTATCTCTAATCTAAACTAAACTATTAAGGATATGTTGTTTAGCGGTAAATACCAGTTTTTGTATTAAGAAATGTTTGTAAGCTGTGAGCCATCGTCAAAGGTAATGGTTCTGTGAAAATATTTTATCAATCCCGAATGGCAAAAATGTATTTTGTTGAAATAAATTAATTGTAGTTAAAAAAATTAAATGGACATGCTGCTGATTTGTATACTTCGGAGAATGCAAGGGAGATGGATGCATTGAAAAAATGCGCTATCAAATTGGCATTTGTCTGATATCATATAACCAATTAAATCATTAATCATTAATCAGAATCTTCTTTAGTCAGAGGGTGGGGAATCTGTGGAATTCTTTGCCACGGAAGACTGTGGAGGCCAAGTCAGTGGATATTTATAAGGCAGATAGATAGATTCTTGAATAGTACAGGTGTCAGAGGTTATGGGGAGAAGGCAGGAAAATGGGGTTAGGAGGGAGAGATAGATCAGCCATGATTGAATGATGGAGTAGACTTGATGGGCCGAATGGCCTAATTCTACTCATATTCCTTATGACCTTATGATCATGTCTCCATAAACTTGTCCTCAATACTGTGAATCTGCGATGTTATCAATGGAGCGACAAAGGATTATTGGATCCCTCTATGTCCCAACAGCAAGGAAGGGAAGTGAAGGGAATTTTTTTAACCTTCGAAAAAAAAACATGAGAAGAAAAACAGAGCGGATGAAAAAATTGAGGTGGTAAAATTTAACTCCGTGCAAACAGTCAGTCCTCATTGTGTGGAAAGAAATTGCAGATACTGGTTTATACCGAAGATAGGCACAAAGTTCTGGAGTAACTCAGCAGGTCAGGCAGCATCTCTGGAGAAAAAGGAGTAGGTCATATTTTGAGTCAGGACGAAGAAAGTTCCCACCCGAAACATCACCCGTCCTTTTTCTCCAGAGATGCTGCCTGACCCACTGAGTTACTCCAGCACTTTGTGTCTATACTCGGTCCTCATGCTGTGGTGCGAGGATCCTTGGTTCATCATTATTTCGGCCTTTTGTCAGTTTCTGTGTCTTTCAACTTCCAGTAGCTTTCATGGAGCGTCTTTGTATTTTTACGCCGCAGCCTCAACTCGTAGAGAAGTCAGCATGAGACCAGCTGGAGATAGGAGAACTAGAGAGAGGCGAGTGGGAAATCCGCGCTGGAGAGTCCAGGAGAAACCAAAGAGCAGAAATGGCCCAAGAGCAGGTGCGTGTGCCTTCCCCCCCCCCACCCACCCACCTCCCCGACAGAACAAATGCGTGTGCCCTGCCCCCCCACCTCCCCGACAGAATCCCACCCTTGTCCACACCTAGAAGTGAACGTAGAACGTCCAGTTGAAGCTGGCCTGGATCAGAAAGATTGCAATGCAGGGAGAACAAGGATAAATATGCCTGGGATTTATACTAAACTTCAAACATAGAGCAAGAGAATCCATCGTGGCATTGAATTGAATTGAATACTTGATTGTCACATGTGACAAGTCACAATGAAACTCTTTGCTTGGATGAACATTCAGATTCTTGCTCCCATTAGTGCTCACAGCCAAGTGCTTCAGAATTGTATCTGTAGATCAAAGCAGTCTTAAGCAACAGCGAGGTTGGTGGTGACACTCGCCGAGAAGGTGTTCCGAGTCTCAAAAGGCATTGTAAAACAGTGTTTCTGTGAATTCACATAGATTATTTGGTACAGTAGAATAGACATGCTGCTGATTTTTATACTTCGGAGAAAGCAAGGGAGATGGATGCATTGAGAACATGCGTTATCAATTTGGTATGTGTCTGATATCATTGAATATAACCAATCAAATCATTAATCATGTTTCCATAAACCTTTCCTTGATGCTGTGAATGTGCGATGTTATGAGTCTCAAAGGGCATTTTAGAACACTTTCGAAAATGAATAAGTGGTGTGGCTCTTCCCTGTTGCTTGTTGAGCAAAGTCCTATTTGTACAGCTTCAACATCTTATTTGTCTTATCCAGATCTATACCCAGCATCTGCCTCAGTGCAGTTTGTGTGATTGTTTGAATGACACAAAAGCAAGTGAGCAGAGATACCGGTTTGGCAAAAAGTTAAATTGGAGCCAAAAATAAATTGTTAACTTTGCTGAAACAGTCATGTAGAGTAAATGCGACCACCAATGTAAGGATAAAATATTAGGATCATTTTAAAATATTTGTATGTGCATACTACAAGCAATATAACCTTCCAGGGTAGGAATAGGGGTCACAGTTGAAGAATAAAGGGTAGGCCATTTCGGACTGAGATGAGAAAAAAACTCTTTCAGCCAGAGAGATGTGAATCTGTGGAATTCCCAGCCACAGAAGGCAGTGGGGGTCGATTCACTGGATGTATTCAAGAGAGAGTTGGATATAGCTCTTGGGGCTAACGGAATCAAGGGATATGGAGTGAAAGCAGGAACAGGTTCTGAATGATCAGCCATGATCATATTGAATGGCGGTGCTGGCTCGAAGGGCTGAATGGCCTACTCCTGTATCTATTTTCTATGTTGCTATGAATAACAATGGATAAAGAAAGTCAATTCAATAGTTGTGGAGAGTGAATAAAGTTGCTGCTGCCACCTGCTGGCTGGTTGCAAATGGCAGTTTCTACATTGGGTGAGGAAGGTCTTGTTTGACCTGGAAGTGGTTGGTCAATGTTATATGTCACATTCTTTGATTACTTGCATGAAAAGGAATTTGGATAAATACATTTGAAGGCAATACTTTTCAACTAATTATTGTGTAAAGGAGGCCACATTGATGGGCGAGTCGACAGGAGGCGGGTTCTGTGGAAGCTTTCAAGAGAGAACTAGATAGGGCTCTTAAAAATAGCAGAGTCAGGGGATATGGGGAGAAGGCAGGAACGGGGTACTGATTGGGGATGATCAGCCATGATCACATTGAATGGCGGTGCTGGCTCGAAGGGCCGAATGGCCTACTCCTGCACCTATTGTCTATTGTCTATTGACAGTGTGTCGTAGAAATTTGATAAGGAAATTATGTTTTGAGTGCTAACAACTCCCACGCAAAATAATCCCAACTCTAGCTGGATAGATTTGCAGAGGTAAATATGATGACTTTTGATTGCATGCAGCTTTGTTCAAACACGTTATTTTGTTTAGCAATGTCCATGTCATTTCATAGTACTGTTCAGTTCTGGGCACCATGTTATAGGAAAGATATTGTCAAGCTTGAAAGGGTTCAGAAAAGATTTACGAGGATGTTGCCAGGTGTGAGCTATAGGGAGAGTCTGAGTAGGCTGGGTCTCTATTCCATGGAGCGTAGGAGGATGAGGGGGGATCTTATAGAGTTGTACAAAATTATGAGAGGAATAGATCGGGTAGATGCACAGAGTCTTTTGCCCAGAGTAGGGAAATCGAGGACCAGACGACCAGACGAGGTTCAAAGTGAAGGGGAAAAGATTCAATAGGAATCCGAGGGGAAACTTTTTCACACAAAGGGTGGTAGATGTATGGAACAAGCTGCCAGAGGAGATAGTTGAGGCTGGGACTATCCTATCATTTAATAAACAGTTAGACAGGTACATGGATAGGACCAGTTTGGAGGGATATGGACCAAGCGCAGGCAAGTGGGTCTAGGGTTGCTGGGACATTGTTGGCTGGTGTGGGTGAGTTGGGACGAAGGGCCTGTTTCCACACTGTATCACTCTATGACTCTATAAATATTATTACTTAATAAAGGTGTGGCATAAATGCTAGACATTTTTTTTAATGACAGCATGCAACATAATATTGGTTGACTCAATTTCAATGTGTTTAGAATTTGTAAACTGTGTTGATGTATTGAGTGAGGGGTTTAACGTTCTGAACTGAGATTAAGAATTAAATATAAAATAGCTGACAATGGCGATGGTGGTGAAGGGTGTTGGTTATGGGTGGGAACATTGGGTGTAATATATTATTGAATTGACCTGAAGCAGTGAGATGCCACATTCTGTGACTTTATACCGACACTGCCATGCGCCTTCTCTATTTTTTTGAATCTCCTCCAGCCCTATAGCCATCTAAGTTATTTTTGCTTCCCAACTTTGTGCTGTTGCATATCCACCATGTCACTCTCCCAGTGAGAAAGGAATAACCATTTTATCTCCAAAGTTGGGCTTGTGGTTTAGTTTAGTTTAGTTTAGTATAAAGATACAGCACGGAATCAGGCCCTTCGGCCCACCACACTCCCGGGCCAATCAGCGATCCCCGCACACTAAACACTATTCCTACACGCACAATTCACAAAAATATACCAAGCCAATTAACCTTAAAACCTGTGCGTCGTTGGAGTGTGGTAGGAAACCGGGCCACCCGGAGAAATCCCACGTGGTCACAGGGAGAACGTACAAACTCTGTACAGGCAAGCACCGGTAGTCAGGATTGAACCCGGGTCTCTGATTGTAAGTCGGCAACTCTACTGCTGCGCCATTGTGCAGCCACCATATAGCTGATTTAAACAGGAACACCTTGAAACCATCAATTTGAGGTGGGCGATCTGTGGTCTCCATGGATGCTATTGAGCTACTCCAGCACTTTGTGTCTTTCTTTGGTATAAACCAGCATTGGCAGTTCCTGCAGAGGCAGATTCCTTGCAGTGGAATCTCCTGCAAGTCCCTCTCCTCACCCAACCGCCTCTGCGTTCCTGCGGCCGACCTTGAAGGTGCTGGAGGCAATACCCTTTCCTACCAGCCCACTTTGCCGTCGTCGCCAGTGGCTTGCTCCTCCTCAGTTCTCCAGTCTTTGGTGCCGAGCTCTGCAGCTGCCAAGCTTCCCCCCTCCATAGAGTTCACCTTTGCGGCATCGGGCCGGGCCGGACGCTGTGCCTGGCCATGGGGGACTCGGCAGCTTCCCCCCCCCCCCCCCCCCCCATAGGCTACGGCCTGCTGGTTACGTTTTATATCCTATTCATAAGTTCTAGGAGCAGAATAAGGCCATTTAGCCCATCAAGTATCCTCCGCCATTCCATCATGGCTGATCTATCTTTCCCTCTCAACCTGCCTTCGCTCCATAACCCCTGACACCGTGCTAATCAAGAATCTGTCACTCTCCGCCATTGTCTTGGCCTCCACTGCCGTCTGTAGCAATGAATTCCACAGATTCACCACCCGCTGACTAAAGATATTCCTTCTCAACTCCTTTCGAAAGGTGCGTCCTTTTATTCTGTGGCTATGGACTCTGGTCGTAGACTCTCCCGCTAGTCGAAACATCCTCTCCACATCCACTCTATCCAAGCCTTCATTCATTCATAGGTGGTGGTAAAACCAGTCTATCCCCAAATGTCCATGAATGTTGGCAGAAAAATGTTCCCGATGTTGGGGGAGTCCAGAACCAGGGGGTCACAGTTCAAGAATGAGGGGTAGGCCATTTAGTACTGAGATGAGGGAAAACCTTTTCACCCAGAGAGTTGTGAATCTGTGGAATTCTCTGCCTCATAAGGATGTTTTCAAGAGAAAGTTTGCTATGGCTGTTAGGGCTCATGGAATCAGGGGATATGGGGAGAAAGCAGGGTCAGGGTACGATTTTGGATGATCAGCCATGATCATATTTAATGGCGGTGCTGGCTCAAAGGACAGAATGGCCTACCCCTACACCTATTTTCTATGTTTCTATGTTTCTAACTCGTGTCTTGTCAAACCATGTCGGAGTCGCACTTTGGTTGAGTTGGGTGGGTGGGTGGTCTGCCTGCAAAGGTCTAACACCCACATTTGATGGCATTTTTGTACCTGTTGAGTCTGGAGATTTCAGTCAAATGATGAGGTACTGTTCTCTAAATTTATTGTGAACTTTATTCAAACAAATCAGCAGGCTAAAGCAAAGTGCTTAGATTGGCAGTGGGACATAGTGTTACAGAACACGATGTGTGGGTGTGAAAGGTCAAGGTTTGTAGACCTAACTGAAGTATTCACCAAAGCCCTCACACGGTCTTTGTTTTTCCCCTCATTCTCCAGAGATGAACAGACTGCACTGTGAGCAGTAAATAACATATACAAACGTTCAAATATTTTGTTGTCGAAGTGAACATTTGAGGCCCTGGGCAGTGGGAAGAGGAAAGGAGAGAATCCAAGGTGTTGGAAGGAACTGCAGATGCTGGTTTACACCAAAGATAGACGCAAAAATGCTGGAGTCACTCAGCGGGACAGGCAGCATCTCTGGAGAGAAGGAATGGGTGACGTTTTGGGTCGAGACCCTTCTTCAAAATGCAAAGGTTTTGATCACCGGAGATGAAATGTGAATTATTGAGGGGTAACGTTATCACTCAAAGGCTGGTGGGTGTATTGAACGAGCTGCTCGTATCCGAGATATGGAACAGAGACTGTGATAGAAGAGACAGGGCCTTTCTCAGTATCTGTTGAGTCCATCGCATAAAGTAGCCAGTTGATCTGTTATATATGGAGATAGAGGAGTGAAAAATGAGGACACAGATGAACCTGGGATGAAAAGGAATGAGTAAGGCCAAGTTGGGAGAAATGGATCCAATACATCTTTATTAATCCTGTATCCTTCCTCCTGTCTGATTTTCATCCTGGTAGATCGGCCTAAGGAGTGTTAAGATTTAAAATGATTTTAAAAAATAAAATAAAGGACTTGTTGTCAAAATCAACATGTACAACTCTTTTCATTCTCCTGATGCTGGAAAATCTTGTCAGTAATAATGGATGTCAAATCATAATTTTGGTTGAGGATTAAGGAAAAGCATCGGTAAATAGTGGAATAGGTGTTGGGAACACATACCAGATGATAGACACAAAATGCTGGAGCAACTCAGTGGGACAGGCAGCATCTCTGGATAGCATTCCTTTTATTCAGAGATGCTGCCTGCCCCGCTGAGTTACTCCAGCATTTTGTGTCTATCTTTGGTGTAAACTAGAATCTGCAGTTCCTTCCTAAACACACCAGCTGATGTGGACGGAATAGCGTTAATAGGAATCTGAGGGTAATGTTTTCACACAAAGGGTGGTGGGTGTATTGAATGAGCTGCTAGCGGACGTAGTTGAGGCAGAGACTATCCCTGTGTTTCAGAAACAGAAACATCTTGCTAAATTAAATGTTATGCATATACATGGATTAGACAGGTTTGGAGGGATATGGGCCAAACGCAAGCAGGTGGGACGAGTGTAGCTGGGACATTTTGTCCAGTGTGAGCTAGTTGGGCCGAAGGGCCTATTTCCACACTGTACGACTGTGACTCTTACAATAAATGAGATGGAAAGAAGAAGAATGAAATTTTCTATGAACAGGGGTGGGATTATAGAAACTGCAGTCAATTGAGGGTTGTTTCAACATTGACAACATTTGAGGAACAAATGAGCGACATTATAAAATAGAATCTAAGCGTTTAAATGTTTGTGGAGCATTCTGTATGTGTGTGCTGCTAATTGTGCAGTAAGTTGGGGATGGGAGCAAAACACAGACTGGATGAATGCAATAAGGTATTCTATTAGAGGCACCCTTGATAATTACTTCATATCGGGCATAAAAATGGTAAAATAATGCAGTTCGCATTCTTCAGAATATCATGGACTGCATCGACATCTTGCAGAAGCTATGGAGAACATTGCCATATGTAACCCATTTGAATGCCGCCCAACCTAGGCGACTATTTACATCCTAGCCACAGAAGCAGATCTACAAACCCATATTACAATCGCTCCACACTCTTAAATCTCTATTCCTACGGCAACATTTCTAACTTTAACTATGATCACTAAACATGATTCCCTTATCATGTATCTATACACTGTAACTGGATCGATTGTAATCATGTATTGTCTTTCTGCTGACTGGTTAGTTTTTCACAGTGACTCGGTATACGTGAATATAAACTAACCTGAACTGAACTAAGTTCGCAACTGAACTTTAATGTGTTAATGTATTCACGTCTACAGTAAGAAGCTGAAGTTGACAAAATGTACTTTTGCATCTTGCTAAATTAAATGTTATGCATTAAGTTGGCAATTACACCCTGGGTAGTTTTAGTTAAGTGACATACACAACAACTTATCAAGTTTGTCACGAAACTGTAATGTTATTGCTCAGGTTTTTTGCACAACTTGAAATTGCTTAACACGTATGATGAATTGTGATTAAAAGCAGATAAGGCATGCATTACTATAATAGATACATAGATATATAGAAAATAGGTGCAGGAGTAGGCCATTCGGCCCTTCGAGCCTGCACCGCCATTCAATATGATCATGGCTGATCATCCAACTCAGTATCCCGTACCTGCCTTCTCTCCATACCCCCTGATCCCTTTAGCCACAAGGGCCACATCTAACTCCTTCTTAAATATAGCCAATGAACTGGCCTCAACTACCCTCTGTGGCAGAGAGTTCCAGAGATTCACCACTCTCTGTGTGAAAAAGTTTTTCCTCATCTCGGTCTTAAAGGATTTCCCCCTTATCCTTAAGCTGTGACCCCTTGTCCTGGACTTCCCCAACATCGGGAACAATCTTCCTGCATCTAGCCTGTACAACCCCATAAGAATTTTGTACGTTTCTATAAGATCCCCTCTCAATCTCCTAAATTCTAGCGAGTATAAGCCAAGTCTATCCAGTCTTTCTTCATAAGAAAGTCCTGACATCCCAGGAATCAGTCTGGTGAACCTTCTCTGCACTCCCTCTATGGCTATAATGTCCTTCCTCAGATTTGGAGACCAAAACTGTACGCAATACTCCAGGTGTGGTCTCACCAAGACCCTGTACAACTGCAGTAGAACCTCCCTGCTCCTATACTCAAATCCTCTTGCTATGAAGGCCAACATACCATTCGCTTTCTTCACTGCCTGCTGCACCTGCATGCCTACTTTCAATGACTGGTGTACCATGACACCCAGGTCTCGCTGCATCTCCCCATTTCCTAATCGGCCACCATTTGGATAATAGTCTGCCTTCCCGTTTTTGCCACCAAAGTGGATAACCTCACATTTATCCACATTATACTGCATCTGACAAACATTTGCCCACTCACCCAGCCTATCCAAGTCACCTTGCAGTCTCCTAGCATCCTCCTCACAGCTAACACTGCCCCCCAGCTTAGTGTCATCCGCAAACTTGGAGATGTTGCTTTCAATTCCCTCGTCCAGATCATTAATATAAATTGTAAATAGCTGGGGTCCCAGCACTGAGCCTTGCGGTACCCCACTAGTCACTGCCTGCCATTGTGAAAAGGACCCGTTTACTCCTACTCTTTGCTTCCTGTTTGCCAGCCAGTTCTCTATCCACATCAATACTGAACCCCAATACCGTGTGATTTAAGTTTGTATCCTAATCTCTTATGTGGTACCTTGTCGAAAGCCTTCTGAAAGTCCAGATACAACACATCCACTGGTTCTCCCCTATCCACTCTACTAGTTAGATCCTCGAAAAATTCTATAAGATTCGTCAGACACGATTTACCTTTCGTAAATCCATGCTGACTTTGTCCAATGATTTCACCACTTTCCAAATGTGCTGCTATCCCATCTTTAATAACTGACTCTAGCAGTTTCCCCACTACCGATGTTAGACTAACTGGTCTGTAATTCCCCGTTTTCTCTCTCCCTCCCTTCTTAAAAAGTGGGGTTACGTTTGCTACCCTCCAATCCTCAGGAACTACTCCAGAATCTAAAGAGTTTTGAAAAATTATCACTAATGCATCCACTATTTCTGGAGCTACTTCCTTAAGTACTCTGGGATGCAGCCTATCTGGCCCTGGTGATTTATCGGCCTTTAATCCATTCAATTTACCCAACACCACTTCCGGACTAACCTGGATTTCACTCAGTTCCTCCATCTCCTTTGACCCGCGGCCCCCTGCTATTTCCGGCAGATTCTTTATGTCTTCCTTAGTGAAGACGAGGAAGATGAGTAATGAGATGAATGATTAATTGCCATATTTTTGGCTGATGTTGATCATGATAAGGTGGGTCAGCAGAACTCGGTGTTCTATGAATATTGGTTTGGAAATCATCCAGTCCTTCTCCTCCCTGACTGCTCTTAATCTATAAACTGCACCATACGAAGGAGTTTAAACAATAATAAATCATTGTAGTAGGCTGGGTCTCCTTCTGAGCATGCAGCAAAGATAGAGCGCTGTAAATGTAGAACTTCATGTCTCTACCTAGAATTACCAAAGCACACATCAATAGTCTACTGAAGCAATGACTCTGCTGATCAGATCCTTCATGTGTAACACTCCTTCAAATTGTTGAGGGGTGACCAACACAAACATAAACTGCTGCATAATTTTGCAGTGTGAAGTGAAGTAAGTATTTAGCAGGAAGGGAACCACAGCATTTGTCTACATCGAAGATAGATACAAAACGCTGGAGTAACTCAGCGGGTCAGGCAGCATCTCTGAAGTGTAGCTGATGTTTCAGGTCTGATGAAGGGTTCTGAAGAAGGGTTCCAACCCAAAATGTCAACTATGCCTTTTCTCGAGATGTTGCCTCACCCGCTGAGTTACATGAGTTCATCAGTTATAGATGCAGAATTAGGCCATTCAGCCCATCAAGTCTACTCCGCCATTCAGTCATGGCTGATCTATCTCTCCTTCCGAACCCCATTCTCCTGCCTTCTCCCCATGACCCCTGACACCCGTACTAATCAAGAATCTATCGATGGCCTTAAAAAATATCCATTGTCTTGGCCCTCCACTGCCTTCTGTGGCGATGAATTCCACAGATTCACCACTCTCTGAGTACTGGTGCAGGAGAAGAATGCCCTTGTTATTGTCTTTTAAACAATTGATCGATTGAAAGTTGCTGCTTGGAAACAGGGGCTTTGGCCCACTGACTCCATGCGGACCACTGATCACTCATTCACAGTGAAATGTTTTTGTTTTTGCATAGAATCTGGCAAAATCTTACAGCAGGGCAATAATCTCTCATCGGGGAAGTACACAAAAAATCGGCATGTTTCTGGCACCAATAATGTTTCAAAAGTTCCTAGTCCTAGTTCCTTCTCTCATTGACGGAGCAAACCCACTGGCTTTTGCTGCAGCGTATGTAGATAGGTTCTATAGTATTAATAATGAGAAACAAAGTAGGATATGGAGGTTCATTGCAATAATAAAACTGGGCAGTGTTCACAATTAGACATTTTTTAATGTGAGGGTTCTACTTTAATCCTGTATCTTTGCTCATTAGTGTGATGTTCGTCCTTGTAGATCCACCTGAGGCGTGTTAATATATATATATTTTTTTAAAGATTTGGAGTCAAAATCAACATGTACGACTGTTCATTCTCCTGACACTGGAAAATCTGGGTGACTGTATGTTGGAAACAGAACTGTCACTTTACATCACCTGTGCTGCTTCTGCCACTTCATGATCTATTATTAAGATGACTGAGTCTCACGAAAAGTCAGTGGAGAGACAAAAGAGCTGGTTACCAAGAAGGCCCATTTTGCATACTACAGTAATTCCATTTCTGACTCAGAAAAATAAAAATAAACCAACTAATTAGTTCTACCTTTGGAGGCATTCAAAGTTGGAGTGATTTTTCACTAACTGGGTAATGAGAGTATTTTCTCATGCATCCATTTATTCTCGTACGTTTTCTCTCAAATTCTGAATTCCTTCACATATTTGTGTTTCCACTTCCCAGTGTTGCCTGTTGAATTTTTATGCATTTTTGTTTTCTTAAGTAAGCCATTTAGAAACTTGTCACACGCAGTTAAGTGTACGGCGGGCTGCAAATGTTTCTGAATTTCACCGACATCTGCCTAATGAGTTCCTTGCGCAAATAAACACGCTGGGATATGTGCATATTGTGGACCCGGCAAGCAGTGGCACTTGTTTAGAAATGCTCTGTGATTTTATTTGAGTGGCTGGTCAGTAAATTAAGATTTCTTGAGGGGATTCCTTTCACTGGAACCTGGATCAAACGTGGAGAGGCTGTGAGGAACAAGGTAATATTTGTGCAGTAGACACGGTTTTGAGACACTTGGACATTTCATGGTGATGTGGTACTTTTGCAAGCAGTTGGGGTGGGATGCATGTGAAAGGGAGCAAAGGCAAACACATTTTATTTCAGTGCAAACCTTTCGGTGCAATGTTTTCTGAGGATAAACTTCTGTGGTTGGGCAGTTAGATTTTCTCGTTGCAGTTCAATGTCACATTTAGCATTTTCCAACAATTCCAGGGAGCGTTCCTGACCAGCAGCCTCAACATCAATTATGATTGTCTGTTCCATTTTGCTTTCAACTGCTTCACACCCCTATTTCCCTTCTTGAATCCTGTCAGTACCCATTCCGCAGGTTCTGGCAACTCCCTGCTAATACTCCCGGTGTGGGGGTGGGGGACAGCCGTGAGGGAGGGGGAAGAACCATGGAGGACCAGGAGGTCGACACAGAATGCTGAAGTAACTCAGCGGGTGAGGCAGCATCTATGGAGAGAAGGAACTGTCGACGTTTTGGGACCCGAAACGTTGCCGATTCCTTCTCTCCATAGATGCTGCCTCACCCGCTGAGTTACTCCAGCATTCTGTGTCTACCTACGATTTTACCAGCATCCGCAGTTCTTTCTTAAACAATGGAAGACCCGGCATGGGGGGGGGAGGGACCACAGGAGGGGGGAGGGGGAGGGGGGAGAGAACAAAGGGGAACCTGGCATGGGATACTTTGTAACTTTGTCGGCGAGTATTGCATACCTTGGCTATGCAAGCAAAGAATTTCACTGTGACCTGTCACGTGTGGTAATAAAGTATTAATTAATTAATTAATTCATTCATTCATTCATGGTCTTTCTTCAAATGGACAGTCAATACCAAATGTTTTTGATTGAAAGCTACAACATGGAAACAGGTCCTTCGGCCCACTGAGTCCACGCTGCCCATCGATCACCCGTTCACAATAGGTCTATGTTATCCTACTTTTGCATCCACTCCCTACACACGAAGGGCAACTTACATAGGCCAACTTACCTTCATCTTCACTGCACATCTTTGGGATGTTGGAGGAATCTGGAGCACCTGGAGGAAACCTACACAGTCACAGGGAGAAACGTGCAAACTCCGCATAGACAGCACCTGGCGCTGTGAGGCAAAGACAAGCAAGATATCACAGATGAATGTGGAGAAGATTTACAAAGGATATTGCCAGGACTTCAGAGCCTGAGCTGTAGGGAATGGTTGGGCAGGCTAGGACTCTATTCTTTGGAGCACAGAAGGATGAGGGGTGATCTTATAGAGGTGTATAAGATGGTGAGGGGAATAGATAGGGTGAATGCACAGTATCTTTTACCCAGTGGAGGGGACTCAAGAACCAGAGGATTTAGGCTTAAGGTCAGAGGGAAAAGGTCTAATAGGAACCTGAGGGGAAACTTTTTCACACAGGGGGTGGGTGGGTGTTTGGAATGAGCTGCCAGAAGAGGTAGTTGGGGCAGATACTATAACAACATTTAAGACATTTGGACATACGTGGATGTAAAAGGTGTAGAGGGATACGGGCAGGTGAGGCTAGTGTAGATGGGGCACCTTGGCTGGAATGGACCAGTTGGGCCAAAGGGCCTGTTTCCATACTGTATGATTCTATGACTCTAAGAGAATTACCTTGTACCTTTCCTAACAGTTAAATATAGCCATCAGTCTCATTTGCACTGATCTTATTTCTACTGATCTCCTGAACATATTTTTTTTCTGGGTCACAAGAAAGCTTTGCTCGCATCGTAACTCACATTGTTTCGACGTTGCCAGTGTGAATCAGTCAACCATGACAAAGGGTATCATAATATGATCGTAATCCTGGTCTTGCTCAAGCCTTGTCTGACTTCCAGCTCAGGAGCTCCAAATCTCTTGGTCAAGTCAAGAAACTTTGGATCGTTTTTTTAGCCGTTCCACCGCTGCTCTATTGTCTGAAGAAGGGTTTCGACCCGAAACGTCACCCATTCCTTTTCCTCATAGATGCTGCCTGGCCTGCTGTGTGACTCCAGTCTATATCTCTGGTATAAAGCAGCATCTGCAGTTCCTTCTTACACATTTTGGCTGCTCTGTTGTCCATAGCAAACATGAGAATGAACTTGGCACAGTGTGGGGCTCCTATCATTTCTCAACAGAGACATCAATGGAGATGAAAATGACTTTCATGTGTATTTTTGTGCTCCTCCTTTCATCTTGATGGCATCAAGCAGCGCTGCATATACAAACTGTTCCTTCCCCATGGCAACAATATACATCAAAGAAGCAACCAAACGTTCATTGATTTAAAACAATATCAACGCATTTGTTGGGAAGTCTTGAGGAAATAGAATTTTTCAGCACCGCAAATGTTACGCTGTTTATTGTCAGACTTGAAACGCTGCTGTGGGTTCTAACAACTAAACATGTTTATTTAGTGAGTTAGCTGAAGGCAACAGACTGCCAGTCCCAAGTTCAAATAACAGATGATGTCATGATGTGACAGAGGCATTAGAATTGGCCTCAGTTCTCGTGACTGATCCCAGGGCTTGAGTGGTTTAACATTCGATGAGCGTTTGACGGCACTGGGCCTCTACTCGCTGGCGTTTAGAAGGATGAGGGTGGACCTCATTAAAACCTACCGAATAGTGAAAGGCCTGGATTGAATCATGGCTGGCAACATTGGGTGAGAGTTGGGAGTGAGAAATTGCGAGAGACCAAGCCCGAGGGAGCGTAGCGACCAAGGTTGTGAGGGGGGGATGGAGGGTTTGGGAGGGGGGGGGAGAGTGTGGGAGGGGGGAGACAGTGTGGGAGTGGGGGGAGGGGGGTGTCCCCCCTCCCATGGTACAGCTTGAAATTGTGCAATCTGGTGCATACTATAGTGAATCTTTTAACTTACACTTGAATGCAACATTCATGCTTTAAATTGGATTAGCTATGAATAAGGTTAGACTAAATTACATTCCTAATTACATTCCACAGTAGCACCAGGCTCTGATCAACAGGTGCAGCACATGAATGATCTTAGAATATTCATGTATGGAAATCAGATTATAATCAAACACTTGGCCCATGTTGACCAACCTGAGTCTCACTGCACACCTGGTACTACTACTGACCCTGACTCCAGTTGCATACCTTCTCTCATTCTTGACGCTGAGTATAGCCTTACACCTGGCCCCCCTATTCTACCCTGATCATAGCTGATTACCTGCTTAGGTTCCCAGTGCTGAACACTCCCATTGTCCCAGCTTTGACTGCACACCTAGTACTATTCCAGACCTTGACTTGGCCTTTCTCCTAGCCCCTCTGCACTGACAATATATCTGACCCACACATAAAGCCCCATATCTGACCTCCTGAACTTAACCTATTACGTTCAAGTCCACAGGTGCGTATCTAATACGGTAATCTTTTAAGGGGTACTTCACGGACCAAATTTTGTATAACAAAATTTGCTACATCCATTGGCTTCCTTGTTACCTGACATGCTAGTTACTTTGTCAAAGAAGTCATCAATTGGTTGAACACAATTTCTCATCCATAAAATTATACTCACTCAGCTGTATAGGTATTCTGTTACCATTTCCCTCATTTTCCTAACAAACTGTCCTGAAAGTCATTTTCACCCCCAATATTTTCAGTATTTTGCTGTCTTCCTCTCAGTTGGGACTTTTCCGAAATGCAAAGTCCAATAACTATATATTTAAACAATATTATTTTATTAAATGTGATCTTGAGAGTACATAATATTTTCTGTGGTATTTATAACACAACAATGATAAAGTTATTTTTGTTTTGATTGCACCTACCAACATGCATACATTATTATTAACAGTTAATATGTACCGAGGGCAAATTTTTGTTCCAATGCTCCCCATTCCCAATTACTTTTACATTGAAGTGATTGAAATCCAAGTGAAGTTTAAATGGCATCAGAAAAATAAAACCTCTGGAATGGATGATATTCATTACGTGGTTGGTTGGAGTCAGTATCAGCACAACTAGTGTATTAAACTTTGAATCTTCAGATGTCCTGGTTCAAGCTAAAACTAAAGACAAACAATAACCTCCTCACACATTCCCCTACAAGTATCTCTGTCAATATTTTAAAATATGCCCCTTCTTTGAACAAGCTCTTAAACATCGCATCTGAATCAGTTTCCATCTGATTGCACTCCTTGAGGATGTGCATCTATGTGTTCAATTAATGAAACAACGAGATTGGGGACATTTCTATTCAACCTGTCAAAGGAATTGGGGGGAGGGGGGGCTTATAAATAGTCAGTGAGGTAAACAAATATAATAGTTGAGTGGCAAATTACAATAGTGCTATCTTCTCAATATTTAACTGAAGGAAATAATGGGTTATCAGGGCTGTATGTTGTGACAGACTGCCTGACTCCTTGCATGCCATTTTAATATTACACTTATCCCACCTCCATGGATATTCTGGATTAATAAATTAATGTTTTGTCAATTCATTACAAATCAGGCTAATTACAAATCAATAACATTAGCCAACTCCGAAACACGAAGCGCTGAGCATTGGGATCCGGACATCACAGACAACTGACCACCTACATCTGGCAGTGCTCTCCATCTGAACACCTCACTCCTGCCGCTCGCCGGCCTCGCTCATGTCAGCCGCTTCCCGCAAATCCTTAAATTCTGACTGCCGCCGGTAGCAGGACATGGCCTTACTTGCTGTGCTGGTTGACACTGCATGGCATTCACTGTGTCTTTCAATGTAAATGTGCATGGGGACATGCTCTGCAGGTGTGTGACGGTTGTCGGTCAAATTAGAATAACAGAGAGAATAAGAATGCTGCTGTCTTGTCAACTGATGCGCACACAAGCAGTTGGTATTAGTTTTGAAATTCTCGTTGATCACAGAATTTCTAACAACAGAGCATGAGAAATTCTGTGATCAGCGTGAGAGCGTGAGAATTGTGCAAAATGCGTGAGTCTCACGCTCAATGCGTGAGAGTTAGCAGCCCTGATTGAATGGGTGTGGAGAGGATGTTTCCACTAGTGGGAGAGTCTAGGACTGGAGATTATGGCCTCAGAATAAAAGGAACATTCCTTTAAGGAGATGAGGAGGGATTTCTTTAGTTGGAGGGTGGTGAATCTGTGGAATTCATTGCCACAGAAGGCTGTGGAGGCCGTCAATGGATATTTTTGGGTGTCAGGTGTTATGGGTAGAAGGCAGGAGTATGAGGTTAAGAGGGAAAGGTAGATCAACCATGATTGAATGACGGCGTAGATTTGATGAGCCAAATGGCCTAATTCTGCTCCTATCCCTTATGAACTTATGACAGATGAGGGAAATATGTTTAAATTTTTTACTACTAATTTAGTGTAGAGAGAGATACAGTTTGGAAACAGGCCCGCTGGCCCGCTGCGAGTCCATGCCGACCAGCGATCCCAGCACACTATCACTAGGGACAACATATCATTTTTACCAAGCCAATTAACCAATAAACCTGTACATCTTTCGAGTGTGGGAGGAAACAGAAGCTACTGGAGAAAACCCACGTAGGTCATGGGGAAAACATAGAAACTCCGTACTGACAAGCATCCCATAGTCAGGATCGAATCCGGGTCTCTGACGCTGACATTGTCAAGATGTGTACATCAATGTAAATCAGTTATTGCTGGTGGGAAGTATGTACTGGAAGGCTTCTTGCCAGGAATAGTGTTCCTGCCAACAGCAGCTTAGACAAACATCTCATGTGGCAAAGATGAACGCAGTCAACCAGACATTGTAAAGTCTTTCTCACGAACATCAAGAAACTGGCGAATTGTCCTACAAAGCAGTCAAGCAAATGTCTAACAGGATCATACCTCACAATGTGTGCCAGCTGCCTCCATTACAGAACCGTGGTGCACCCTGTTCTATAAGGAGGGAAACACAGTCTTCTTGCGTATGGCGTGCACAGCCTGAAGTTGTAGGTCAACTTGTTCTATTTGATCTTGTTTGTGCACGTCGGGTTGATTGCATTAGTCGAAACAGGGTGGACCACGTGAAGGTTGCAATCTCCCATCCCGGGAGACACAGTGGAGCAGCGGTAGAGCTGCTGACTCCCAGTGCCAGAGACCCAGGTTCCATCCTGACCTTGGGTACAGTCTGTGCGGAGTTTGCACGTATGCCCTGTGACTGCATGGACTTCCTCCTGGCGATCCGGTGTCCTCCCACATCCTAAAGCCGTGTGGGTTTATAGGTTAATTAGGCCTCTTTAAAATTGCCCTTTTTGTGTAGGGAGCAGATGCAAAAGCGAGAGAACATAGAAGCAGTGGAGGGGTGATGGATGTTCGGTGTGGGCTCGGTGGGCCAAAAGGGCCTGTTTCCATGCTGTATCTTAGAAGGGTAGAAGGATTAATCTGATTTGACTCATGGTTTTCCAATCAGTTTATCTCGAACATCAGTGATAGAAGGTCTGATCAATAACCAACCTGAAATTTTAACTTGTTTCCCTCTCTATGGACGCTGCCTGCGCCACTGTACAGTGCTTGCATTTGCTGCTTTTTCCTTTACATCACCAGCATCAACAATATTTTGTTTCCACAAAGTGTTTGTTATTTTTGGTTGCAGTTCACTGGAAGAGACCGTGTACTACCCTGGTCCTGGGAGGTTTAGAATGTACTGGATGTGTTAAAAGATGATCAGCTGTGTGGAAGTGAGCACAGGTATCTCAGAATGCAATGCATCGATATTGGATGGGGCGATAGCCAAAAACGTTAAGCATAATATTTTTGTCCAAAAATGGGAAAGATGACAAGCAAGCTTTTTCCTGCTTTTGAGGGGAAAAAAACATTGCACTCTTTGTATATCCAGGCAACGGAGGAAACAATCATGTTAATAGGGTAGTGTTCTATCCAAGGAAACACATGGTGAATTCCAATTAAGCGCAGGTTAGTGTTTCTTAAAGACCTACTGTTAGGATTTTCAGAAAGCCTGCTTATAACAGTTGTGGCACAGTGGCGCAGCGGTAGAGGTGCTGCCTTACAGCGCCAGAGACCCGCGTTCGATCCTGACTACAGGTGCTATCTGTACGGAATTTGTACGTTCTCCCTGTGACCTGGGCGGGTTTCTCCGGGAGCTCCAGTTTCCTCCCACACTCCAAAGACGTGCAGGTATGTAGGCTAATTGGCTTGGTGCAATTGTAAATTGTCCCGAGTGTGTGTAGGGTAGTGGTAATGTGTGGGGATCGCTGGTCGGCGTGGACTCGGTGGACTGAAGGTCCTGTTTCCGTGCTGTATCTCTAAAGTAAATTAAAAGCACAGAATTGAAAGGAAAGTATGTCTATAAACGAGCTGTAGATGTTGTATACATGAATTTCAGCAAGGCATTCAACAAGGTTCTGCATGGTAGACTGCTCTGGAAGGTTAGATCACATGGGATCCAAGGAGAGGTAGCTGAATGAATGGCAAATTGGCTTCATGGAAGAAAGCAGAGGGTGTTGGTGGAAGGTTGCTACTCGGACTGGAGGCCTGTGACTTGTGGTGTGTCTCAGGGTTCGGTGCTGGGCCCGTTACTGTTTGTCATCGACATCAATGATTTGGATGAGAAAATACATGGCAAGATTAGCAATTTTGCTGATGATAGAAAAGTGTGTGGTATTGCAGATAGTGAAGATGGTTGTGAAAGATTGCAGCAGGATCTGGATCGATTGACCAGGTGGGCTGAGAAATGGTTGATGGAATTTAATACAGAGAAGTGCGAGGTGTTGCATTTTGGGACGTCAACAAGGGCAAGACCTACACAGTGGATGGTAGGCCTCTGGGGAGTGTTGTAGAGCAGAGGGATCTAGGAGTACAGGTGCATGGTTCCTTGAAGGTTGAGTCGCAGGTAGATAAGGTGGTCAAAAAGGCTTTTGGCACTTTGGCCTTCATCACTCCGAGTATTAAGTTGGGAGGTCATGTTGAAGTTGTATAAGATGTGAGACTGCATTTAGAATATAGTGTTCGGTTCTGGCACCATGTTATAGGAAAGATATTGTCAAGCTTGAAAGGGTTCTGAGAAGATTTACGAGGATGTTGCCAGGACTAGAGGGTGTGAGCTACAGGGAAAGGTTGAATAGGCTGGATCTCTATTCCTTGGAGTGGAGGAGGATGAGGGATGATCTTATAGAGGTGTATATGAGCTGTATAGGTGGCATGAGAGGAATAGATCCGGTAGATGCACAGTCTCATGCCCAGAGTAGGGGAATCGAGGACCAGAGGACATTGGTTCAAGGTGAAGGGGAAAAGATTTAATAGGAATCTGAGGGGTGACTTTTTCACACAAGGGTTGGTGGGTACATAGATACATAGACAATAAGTGCAGGACTAGGCCATTCGGCCCTTCGAGCCAGCACCGCCATTCAATGCGATCATGGCTGATCATCCACCTTCTTCCCATACCCATTGATTCCGCTAGCCCTAAGAGCTTTATCTAACTCTCTTTTGAAAGCATCCAGAGAATTGGCCTCCACTGCCTTTGAGGCAGAATTCCACAAATTCACAACTGTGTGAAAAAGTTTTTCCTCATGTCAGTTCTAAATGGTCTACCCCTTATTCTTAAACTGTGGCCCCTGGCTTTGGATTCCCTACCTCGGGAACATGTTTCCAGCATCTAGCGTGTCCAATCCCTTGATAATTTTAAATGTTTCTATAAAGATGGCATGACATTTTTTTAAATGCCCTCCTCTACTTCCTATTTACTGGCCAAATTATTTTAAAAATATTGTTATAGTACCCATATACCCACCACCCCCTGAGTGAAAAAAGTTGCCCTCAGGTTCCTATTAAATCTTTCCCCTCTCACCTTAAACCAATGTCCTCTGTATTTTGATTCTCCTCATAATTTGAAACCCATCTATCCTCATTAATCCACATCTATCACCCTCCAGCAGGGTTGCCAACTGTCCCGTATTAGTTGGGACATCCTGTATATTGGGCTAAATTGGTTTGTCCCATACATGACCACACTTGTCCCGTATTTGACTGCTACTACTCGGGTCGAGGGGACTGCCGGGTCAGAGCGCTGCGTCCGGCCCCGCCTCACCCTTCCCGACGTAGTGCAGCCCATGGAGTGCAGCAGCAGCGCCTCACCCATAGCCCCGTCGGTCAGCAGCCCGGCCAGCTCTCCGACCTTCGTACCTTCGCTTATCGCCGACACCACCACCCCTCCTTCTCATGGCCGATCATCGGTTCATGGGTTGGATGGGGTGCCGGACTTTGCGCGCGACGTCGCGTGGTCCGGGCCAAAACTCCAGAGCTGGCCTGCCGGCTGGGCTTTACGTGCAGTCCAGCACCCGGGACAACTCATCATTCACCCAGCCATGGCCGAGTCGGTTAACAAATTGCCATCGGGAATTTTTCCCTTATTTTGACCTTTTGTCCCTTATTTGGGAGTGAGAAAGTTGGCAACCTTACCCTTCAGTCTTCTCCACTCTAAGGAAAACAAACCCAGTCAATACAGACACATGGAACTGCATCTGCTGGTTTACAAAAAAAGGCGCAAAGTGTTGGAGTAAGTCAGCAGATCAGGCGTGTCAGGAACCTTTGCCAGTCTGTTCATGTTCTCCAGAGAAGCTGCCGGACCTGCTGAGCTACCCTGAGCTACTCCAGCATTTTGTGTCTTTTTTTCCATTCTATCCAGTCTTCCACCATCCATCCCACTTAACATCCTGGTGAATCTCGGCTGCTCGCTCTCGGAACATCCTTCCCATTCTCAGGTGGGCAGAACTGCAAACAATATTTTATTCAGCCATCCCTGCCCATATTCTCCGACCCAACTAATAAAGACCAGCATCCTATGTACCTTCTTCACCACCTACTCTATCTGTGCTGCCAGCCTCAGGGTTCTCTGTACTTGTACACCAATATCTCTCTGTGCTTCAACACCCCCTGGGACCGACCATTCATTGTGTATGGACGCCAAGGAGTTTAGATAAGTGGCTTCCAGAATCACAAGCAAGTTCCGCATTTGGTGTCCTGAGGGGAGAGTCACAGCGGCCTTGATTTAGGGCCTCCTCAGTGGCATCACCGGTCCAGCCTGAGCTGCCCCAGGGCTATGGGCAAAACACCCCCCACAATCCCCGCTCCATTTCCCCCATTCGCATTCTCCCTGAAACTCACCTCTTGCGCTTCTCCCATATCTTCCCCTCTGCCCTTCCACTCCCTCTCCCACCTCACTCCCTTCACCTTAATTCAAAACAGTTTGATCGTACAGAATTTGTTTTGTACCCGGTCTTGTTCCCCATTTACAGGTGCCCTTCTCTAATAACCCATTTACTGGTGCCCACCTCTAATAACCCATTTACAGGTGCCCTCCTCTAATAACCCATTTACAGGTGCCCTCCTCTAATAAACCATTTACTGGTGCCCTCCTCTAATAACCCATTTACAGGTGCCCTCCTCTAATAACCCATTTACAGGTGCCCTCCTCTAATAACCCATTTACTGGTGCCCTCCTCTAATAAACCATTTACTGGTGCCCTCCTCTAATAACCCATTTACAGGTGCCCTCCTCTAATAACCCATTTACAGGTGCCCTCCTCTAATAAACCATTTACTGGTGCCCTCCTCTAATAACCCATTTACAGGTGCCCTCCTCTAATAACCCATTTACAGGTGCCGTCCTCTAATAACCCATTTACAGGTGCCCTTCTCTAATAACCCATTTACAGGTGCCGTCCTCTAATAACCCATTTACAGGTGCCCTCCTCTAATAACTCATTTACAGGTGCCCTCCTCTAATAACCCATTTACAGGTGCCCTCCTTCAAGATGAGAGCCTGAGGTTGGGTAACTTTATTCCTTGGAGTGTAGGTGGATGAGGCGTGAAGTGTTTTGGTGTATATCATGAGGAGAATAGACAGATTATTTTACCTGGAGTGGGGAAATCAAGAACCAGAGGACATAGGTCCAAGGTGAGGGTGAATTTTTTTTAATGAACCTAATGGGCAACCCTTTCACACAGAGGGTGGTGGGTATATGGAACGAACTGCCAGAGGTGATAGTTAATGCAGGCGGGTACATGGATAGGGTTTAGTGGGATATAGCCTGATCGTAGCTGGTGGGATCAGTGTGGATGAGATCTTGAGCGGCATGGGCAGGCTGGGCCGAAGGGCCCATAACCGTGCCATATCTCTATGGCTATGAAGGCAAGCCTGCCTTACCACCCTGATTACATGTGTTGTCACTTTCAGGGAACCATGTAGCGTCACAGTCACGTGTATGTAACAAGCTGCCAGAAGAGTTAGTTAAGGCTGGGACTACCCCAACCTTTAAGAAACAGTTAGACAGGTACATGGATAGGACAGGTTTGGAGGGATATGGACCAAGTGCAGGCAGGTGGGACTAATGTAGCTGGGACATGTTGGGTGAAGTGCCTGTTTTCACACTGTATCACTCTGTGACTCTATGACGCTCTGAGCATCAAGACTCACTGCTAATATCTCAGGACAGCTGAGAATATTATACATCACATCTCCTTTTATCATGGAGGTTGCATGTTGAATAAGTTCCTGGACAAATAAGGAAGGTTTTTCAGTAACACACTGGATGTAAATGTCTCCATGGCAACTGAAAACAATAGGATAGGTTT
Source organism: Malacoraja senta (assembly GCA_038087875.1). Classification (NCBI taxonomy): domain Eukaryota; kingdom Metazoa; phylum Chordata; class Chondrichthyes; order Rajiformes; family Rajidae; genus Malacoraja; species Malacoraja senta. The sequence continues at coordinate 43,713,895 of CM075984.1, forward strand.
ATTATTGTGATATGTACTGAGGTACAGTGGAAAGGTTGATTTTGCATGCTACCCAAATAAGAAGGGTTCTAACCCAAAACATCACCTCGTCTTTTTCTCCAGAGGTGTTGCCTGACTCCTGAGTTACTCCAGCACGTTGTGTCTATCTTCGGTATAAACCAGCATCTGCAGTTCCTTTTGACACAGATCAGACATGATCGTACATCATACCTTCAGTTCAAACGGAAGTACATTGAAGTACAAAGGGGAAGATACTGAGTGCAGAATATAGTTTACAGCATTGTAGCACACCAGTCCCCTGGACAAAGTCCAATTTCCTCAATAAGGCAGAGGTGAATTGAACAGCACCCTAGTTTATGGAAGGACCGATCAGAAGCCTGGTCACGGAGGGGAAGAAGCTGTTCCTGAGTCTTGAGGTGCATGCTTTCAAGCTTCTTGATATAACAATTCAGTTATAAAAGTAATATTGATTTTCTTTTAAAAAGGTTATGCTTTGAAATTGGATGTGGGTATTTTTGCAGTGTGGGAGCTGACAGTTGAGCTCATGCCAAATGCGAAGACACAAAAATTGTTAGAAAGTTTCCTCCTTTTAAGAAATTGAAGTTGCGTTCCTTTGAAGAGCTGAAAATGCGACCTGCACATTTCACATCTGTAGCCTTCTGTGCGACTTGCAGGTACAGTGCAAGCTGGCCTATGACGGAAGAGAAACATAGGACGTAGGAGTAAGGTGAGAGGTGAAAGATTTAATAGGAACCTGAGGGGAAACCTTTACACATGCAGGGTGGTTGGTATATGGAACGAGCTGCCAGAGGGGTAAGTTGAGACAGGTACTTTAGCAACATTTAAAAGACTTTTGGACAGGTAGGTAGATAGGAAAGGTTTAGAGGGATATGGGCCAGATATATGGGGAGGCGGGTTTAGTGTAGATGGGGCATCTTAGTCAGCATGGGCAAGTGGAGCTGAAGGACCTGTTTCCATGCCATGTGACTCAATGACTTAAGAGGGAGGTGGGAGATGGGCAGACAAGCAGAGGTGGGAGGGTTAATAGTGTGTGTGTCTCCTGAGAATTCATTGTCCTCCTGCCTCGCCAACAGGACAAGGTGCCTGTTGGTGGTTGCAGGGTGATGGGAGTGACCACTGCACCATCCATGGTCCTGTCGTAATGCCAGGGACACCCCAATGCTGTCGTGCAACACAATGCCATGCCATTGAATGTGGTAGATTCAGAACAGCAGCTTAAAACCGGGTGCCCATGCGAGTACACGTAAGTGATCCTGTGAATGAATTGTTCAGAGACTCTGGGTACTGAGGATAAAGATCTGGTACCATGGTATTTTCAATCAAACTTTGTCAGACTTTATCATGCACTCAATGTGGTACCCTTTATCCCTCTTTACCTGTGCACTGTGGATAGCTTGATTGTAATCACCTATGGTCAAAGTCATAGAGACATACAGTGTGGAAACAGGCCCTTTGTCCCAACATGGCCACAACGACCAACAAGTCCCATCGACACTAGTCCCACCTGCCTGTGTTTGGCCCATATCCATCTAAACCTGTCCTGTCCATGTACCTGTCCAAACATGTCTTAAATGTTGCAATAGTACCTGCCTCAACTCCCTCCTTCCATACACCCACCACCCTATGTGTGCAAAAGCCACCCCTTAAATAATTCCCCCCTCACTTTAAACCTATGTCCTCTGGTTCTCGATTCCCCTACTCTGGACAAGAGACTGTGAATCTACCCGATCTATTCCTCTCATGGTTTTGTACACTCTTTGACTTGTATAGTCTTTGACTGGATAGCATGCAAACAAAAACGTTTCACTGTACTGCGGTACCAGTGACAATAATAAGCAAAACCAAATTAAACTAATATAATTTGGTATAAACCAGCACCTGTAGTTCATTTCTATTTAACTAACCTAATCCCAGACAGTGAGGACAAATCAGGAATCTTTGGCTTTGAGGGTGGGTTAGTGATATGGGAACCAAGGCTGGATCACTGCCCTGTGCAATGTGTATGCATGGGCTACCCTGGGCATTGAGATTGCAGCTCGCTCTGATACTATCTCCCTGGACACTGAGGACCCAGTAGTGTCCTGGGAAACCGAAGGCATGTCAGCAATCTCGGGTTTTAAGGGAGCAGATTAGTGGAGGATGGATAAGCAATGGACAGAAGGCTGGACATTGATATGCAGAGCATATTTTGACTTGTGACCCAATCAATTTACAAGCATGTTTTAAAATCATTAGTGCCAATAACACAAAGTCTAGGATTCCTGTTTTGACTTCACTGCCTGGGATTAGTTTAAATTAATAGAAAAGAACTGTGGGTGCTGATTTATACCAAATTATATTAGTTTAATTTTGTTTATTATCGTCACGAGTACTGAGGTACAGTGGAAAGTTTTTGTTTGCCTGCTATCCAGTCAAAGACAGTACAGCAGGCAGTGAAGAAAGCTAATGGAATGTTGGCCTTCATAACAAGAGGATTTCAGTATAGGAGTAAAGAGGTTCTTCTGCAGTTGTATAGGGCTCTGGTAAGCCCACATCTGGAGTATTGCGTACAGTTTTGGTCTCCTAATTTGAGGAAGGACATCCTTGTGATTGAGGCAGTGCAGCGTAGGTTCACGAGATTGATCCCTGGGATGGCGGGACTGTCATATGAGGAAAGATTGAAAAGACTAGGCTTGTATTCACTGGAGTTTAGAAGGATGAGGGGGATCTTATAGAAACATAAAATTATAAAAGGACTGGACAAGCTAGATGCAGGAAACATGTTCCCAATGTTGGGCGAGTCCAGAACCAGAGGCCACAGTCTTAGAATAAAGGGGAGGCCATTTAAGACTGAGGTGAGAAAAAACGTTTTCACCCAGAGAGTTGTGAATTTGTGGAATTCCCTGCCACAGAGGGCAGTGGAGGCCAAGTCACTGGATGGATTTAAGAGAGAGTTAGATAGAGCTCTACGGGCCAGTGGAATCAAGGGATATGGGGAGAAGGTAGCCACGGTTTATTGATTGGGGACGATCAGCCATGATCACAATGAATGGCGGTGCTGGCTCGAAGGGCCGAATGGTCTCCTCCTGCACCTATTTTCCATGTTTCTAAAAGTTTTAGGAATGTTACTTGTTTGCATGCTGGGGAATGATTGTATTAAAAAACTGTTAAATTCTGATTCTTCTTCATAGGCCTAATAGGCAGCAAAGGTGCTCTGATCAATAACCCCATCATCAAAGATACGTAACTTAACTAAAAAATGAAAATTCAAGCAGAGCATTCTAGAGCAATAAAGGGTGGTGTAGAGTTTCTGCTATGAATTTATCAAAGCAGAAAATCCCACATTGTGGGAACAAGGAACTGCAGATGCAGCTTTACATAAAAAAGACAAAGTGCTGGAGTTGCTCAGCAGGTCAGGCAACATCCCTGGAGAACATGGATAGCTGATGTTTCGGGTCGGGACCTTTATTCAGACTGATTGTAGGGTGGGGAAAGAAAGCTGGAAGAGAGGAGGGGCAGGACAAAGCCTAGCCGATAATGGGAGAACAAAGGCGAGGGGGGGGTTTCGATTGGCAGATCATCGGACAAAGGCCAGAGATTATTTAAAAAAAGGTGTTTATACAGAAAGATTGAAGGGTCATGAATTGTGAAGGAAGGAATGTAGGGGGAGTGAGAGGGGAAGGAGGAGGAAAGAAATAGGTGTCAAAGTGGGGTACAGAGGAAGGGGGGGTGGAAGTGAAGAAAGGGGGGTGTGGGGGAGAAAGGGGTGGGGTTGGTGAGTGGATTTCCTGGCAGATGTTGCTGCAACACTTGAAGGGCAGCACTGAAGTATTGATGAAATATTTGTGACATTTTAAATACATCGATGGGAAGTTGAAATCCCTCGGCCTGTTTTGCGGCTGTAACATATAATCGTCACAAGCAGAAGAAAAGGCCCTCCTCTGTGTCTAAAACTCCTGCAAAGGATTCTCGTTTGAGATCTCCCATCACTGGTTGGGATCACAGGGCTTTGGAGTGGATGAGGAGTTGGAGGAAAGTATTCTGGATGGGAGGGAGATGATCATGGGATTGCACTACCAGCAGTCGACCCAAGATGCTGGAGTAACTCAGCGGGACAGGCAGCATCACTGGAGAGAAGGAATGGGTGACGTTTCGGGTTGAGACCCTTCTTCATATTTGTAGTGTGTTACAGAGAGAAATTTATGTCACATTGTTCCTAACAGCCGTGATGTGAAACATCAACCATTCCTTCTCTCCAGAGATGCTGCCTGACCCGATGAGTTATTCCAGCATTTTTGTGTCTATCTTCGGTGTAAACCAGCATCTGCAGTTCCTTCTTGCACTACTAGTGTACCAAGTACATGATTAGGATTTTGATGCAAGTTCTCTCCCATACCACACAATATTATATGTTGCAGTAGAACTTCTCAACCTTAAATTGCCAAAAGAATGAGCTAAGCTATGGGAAGCCAGTGGGAAAAAAAATCGCACACTGCACACACAAATAATTAAAAGATAATTTACACTATAACACCAGTCTGTTGTTACCAGGCCAGTATTACTGTAGCATTTCTGGATAGTCTGCAACTCCTTTGAAAAACCCTGGAAGAGGGAATGGAATATTAAGGCCGTCATTAATAAATTAAGGTTTCCAACGATATATAAAGATGCAAATTATTGTTTTTCCATATTTGCTTTATTAACTTTGGAAACCTATTGCTTATTTTTTCTTTTTTTTTTAAACACAAATTATCTTATAGTTGTAATCCGTTGGCACTTACCACCCCACTAGCAGTTCCAAGCTCAAAATTTGCTGTTTCTAATTAAAATGTGCTCTTGATTTATACAAAATTGAGCACAATGTAGTGTTTATTCTCTGAGATCTGCTTCGACTGGAAGTAATTGGCAAGATGGAACTATATTGAACTGAAAATATATTCAGGAGACTCGATGTCAGTGTTGATATGTTACCAAGCAAAAGTGTGGTACATTAAGTTGGTCTTTACTATTTATACTAGTCATACTATTTATCGCTTGGTACTGAGGCTGTGCACTCCATTTACATGAATATACAGAAAAATCTGTTACATATTGAACAATTAACAGAAAATTGTCTTTTTAAATTGTGGAGGATTAAACTAAAGTTGTTCTTTGGGAAACTCAGCCAAGGGAATGGTAGACAGAGGCCCATGCCAGATCAACCCAGCTTGCCACCCATACTGTATGTGGTTGCATGTGTGAATGTTCACATTCTTTAGTTTACTTTAGTTTAGGTTAGTTTAGAGATACAGCGCCGAAACAGGCCCTTCGGCCCACCGAGTCCGCACTGACCAGCAATCCCCGCATCTTAACAGTATCCTACATAGACTAGGGACAATTTTTACATTTATACCAAGCCAATTAACTTACAAACGTGTGCGTCTTTGGAGTGTGGGAGGAAACCAAAGATCTCGGAGAAAACCCAAGTGGTCACGCATAGAACGTACAAACTCGATACAGGCAGCACCCGTAGTCAAGATCGAACCCGGACCTCTAGCGCTATAAGGCAGCAGCTCTACCGCTGTGCCACCATGCCATTATTCAGTGTGGGGATATAAGCTTTGATTGCCAGTCTGCTGTGGATTAGTTGACCTTGGGTTGAACATGGCAGGAACAGTACAATTCGTCTTAGCCCTCAGTTAGATACCGTGTTGCTGGTTAACACAGCAAGTTGTTGCTGGTTACCACGCTTGCTGGTTAACACGCCGTAGATGGATGCACAGTTCAAGAACGCGCTCACAGCTTCCTTGAAGAATTAAGGGCCTGTCCCACTTGGGCGCCGCGTGCTACCGCGCGTCACTGCCTACGCCACCACATCTCACCACGCGCCATGCGCGCGTAAATGCACCCCATGCGCGCGTAATGCACGCTTTCTGCGTGTTACGCGAGCGTCGCGATGCGCGCGTCATGCGTCGCGATGCGCGCGTCATGCGTCGTGACGCGTAAATTGTGTTGCGTAAATGACGCGCAAATAACGCCCAAGTGGGACAGGCCCTTTAGAACAGAATTGTCTATGAATGGTTGTCGTAGTGATTTAGTAATTGAGTGCAAGAGTATAAATTGTTTGTGGCCCAGACCAGAAATTCATTGTGATCTTCAGTTGTGTAACAGGTACATTGCAGAAAAGACAATGAGCTTAGAAATCTCAGAAACCCATTGGGCTAATCAAAGTCATTAATTGTAAACTAAAAATTAGGTTCAATTAAGGGATCTTCTGAAGTACAACTTAAAATAATATTAGACAATAGGTGCAGGAGAAGGCCATTCGGCCCTTCGTGAAAGCACCGCCATTCAGTGTGATCAAGGCTGATCATCCACAATCAGCACCCCGTCCTGCCTTCTCCCCATATCCCCTATCTTTAAGAGCCCTATCTAGCTCTCTCTTGAAAGTATCCAGAGAACTGCCCTCCACTGCCCTCTGAGGCAGAGAATTCCACAGACTCACAACTTTCTGTGTGAAAAAGTGTTTCCTCATCTTCATTCTAAATGGCTTACCCCTTATTCTTAAAATAAGTCTTACGGCTATCCTCAGATGGTTTACATAAAAGAAGTTTCCCAGCATGGTTTTGTTCATGTTTGATTGGTGTCTGAAATGAGGACTCTGAACCCACTGTAAGCACTTCAAAATACTTTTCTACATTGATATTGTTCCTTGTAATAATATCCTGAGTTGAGGAAAATGGACAGTTAGCTGACAAAGAAATGATTACTAGACAAAAAAGTGCTATGCAAAGTGCTTAAGGAACTCAGCGGGCCGGGAACATCTGTGGAGGAAATGGACAGATGACACTTTGGGCCAGGACCCTTCTTCAAACTGTCTCCAGGAGATAAAAAAAGTGCGTGTGAAGAAAGTTCTCACAGGAACAGAGGGATGTGGAAATCAAAAGGTTTCATGTGAGTGGTAAGTTGTATTGACGGAAGATTAGTGGATGTAGGAGTTAAAAAAGAACAACAATTAATAGCATAGGAGCATTTATATGAACAGAGGACCCGACAGCCACTTGGTTTGTGGGTTGGTCCTTCAGGCTGTCTCACTCTGAGATAGGTTCCCGGAAAGGGGCAGAATGGTCAAGAGGGTATATATAAAGGAGTCTTCTGGGAAAAACTTCTACATAAATGATTGTTGGAGTTGAAACACTGTTTCTGCAGTTTTCTGGGTCTTTTGTCTACTTGAAATCTGAAACCAAGGTTCTTTATAACACAAGCTATGAATACATTAGGTAACGCATCAAGTATAAGTAGTCAATTCGCAAATTATCCATGATCACATTGAACAATGTAATAAGCTTGTGGGACTGTGTGGCCTACTTTTGATTCCTTGTTCCAATCTCTGTTTAATGAGGTTGCTGGATGAATATTGGACAAAGCACCAGGGATGAACCCTCTGATCTTCTTTGACATTGTTCCCGGGGACCTTTCACCTGAATTGCAAATCCCAAGAGTGCTGTACTCCCTCTGTACTAAACAGAAGTGTCATCTGTACATTTTTTTTTGCCAGAAGTCTCTTGATTCAATGCTGACTCTATAACCTCCCATCTCCAAGGCAAGCGGGCAACTCGCTGAACTGGTGAAAAAGTGGTGCTGCCATCAGTCTTTGAAAAGTCGATGTCTTTAAAAAAAAAAATCAGGAATCATGTTTATCATTTATGGTGCATTGACTCTTTAGCAACTGGTAGGATATTGAGACTGAATTAAATTTTAAAAAATGCCAGTGGCCTTGGACACAGAAGAAAACTGTGCCCACAAGTCTTAATTAATGTGCGCTACCTTGTAAATATTTAAAAACATATGGGAAAAGGAAAGTAAAATTGTAGAGAATGCTGCTTCTCTCTGCTCGACAAAATGACTGAATCATTCAAATTGGCCATACAGTCTTTTAAATTAACAAGGGGAGACATTGGAAAACCAGTTCATTAGTGGCTTGGTGGTTACACATTTTAAAAGAGTGTGAGCAATCAAAGAGAATTGGAATGGATTCGTGGTTAGGTTATGTCTTGGATAGACACAAAAGGCTGGAGGAACTCAGCGGGTCAAGCAGCATCTCTGGAGAAAAGGAATAGGTGACGTTTTGGGTCGAGACCCTTCTTCAGAGATTCAGCTGGCTAATCTGATTGATTTTCTTTTGAGGAGCCAACCTTATATAGTTGACCAAACAAATGTGGTCCATATTTGCTGTATAGATACAGCAGAGGAGATAGAGTGGGTTTTGCAGCATCTCGTATTCCACTTGGATAGTTTACAACGTACCCAACGGTGGGAACATTGAATTCTCCAAACTTATGTAATTCCCTCCTTTCCATTGCACCTTTCCCCTCTTTTTTTATTTTTTAATTTTTTTTAATTTTTATTTATTAGAAGTACATTACATTACAACCGCATACATTAGTACTCGTCATTTATATCTTCTTACAATTAATGTACTCCATTTATTTTTTACACTAGAAAAGGAAAAGATTGAAAGAAAGAAGAAAGTGAAGGAAAAAGTGAAAGTGTAGGAAATGTGACAACAAAAAAGGACGAAGACCCTATAAGAGCAAAATTAAAAACAAAAGAAAAAGAGTTAAGGAATAGGCCCTAGAAAAGAAAGAGAAAGAGAAAGAGGAAAAAGAGAGAAACAAATATTTTTATGAGCATTACTCATCTCCCATCGCCAAACTCCTCAACTCCATTTTATCCCCTCCCCTCTTTCCCCTCCCCTGTCACTTTCCATCTATATCCCTCCCACTTGCTTTACATTTCACTCCTTTCCCCTCCCTATCTGACCTTTTGTCTCCTTTTCATCTCTAGCCACTGTCAGAGAGAGAGAGAGAGAGAGAGAGTGTGTGTGATAGTGAGAGGGCGATGTAGTTTGTCAGTGAGTGAGAGTGAGATGGAGTGTGTCAGTGAAAAATTAATGAATGAATGAATGATACTTCATTATCACCTAGGTGATGTCACAGTAATTTTTTTTGTTTTGTTCACCGTTCACAAAGTATAGGGATTCGGACAAAGTTACAAAGTGTTCCAATGTAGTTCCAATTGTCCCTTGTTGTTCTCGTCCGTCTCCCCCCCCCCCCCCCCCCCCTCTCCCCCCCAGTGAGAGAGACGGAGTGTGTGCAGGCAGATATTATGTGAAATGCTAAAAATTCCCCAGGGAATTATCAACATTTCCACGTGTAACTGTCAATGACTTTGGGATTTCCTCGCAAATGGAGTTGCCTCGAAAGTTCACCACGACACTGGAATTGGACTTGGGGAGATCAGCCGGACAATGCAATGTTATAGCACGCTCACAGTGGTTTTGCTATTTATATTTCTTTTTTTTTTATAGTTTCAGGCATTAAGATTGCTTGATGGCTTTGACAGTTAGCAAACATGGGGACGTGGCTTAGCCTGAAGAAGGGTCTGAAGAAGGTTTTCGACCCGAAACGTTGCCTATTTCCTTCGCTCCATAGATGCTGCCTCACCGCTGAGTTTCTCCAGCATTTTTGTCTGGCTTAGCCTGTGTTTTTTTTGTCCAAAGTGTTATGGTAGGGCCTTCTTTAGTTTAGTTTAGTTGAGAGATACAGCGTGGAAACAGGCCCACCGAGTCCGCACCGCCCTTGTTCTGCCTCTTTCTGCTTCACATAAGAGCATTTGGTTTAAAGAAGCGTTTGCAGTTATTCCTACACTCACTGTGAAAGATCCTGCCAACGTGCAGGATCTCCTTCTGTGAAGAGTGAGCAGCTTCAGACCAGTTTTCCACCAAGTGAGTCACACAAGACAAATCCAAGCGCTGTTTGCAGATCAGCAGCAGGCATGAGTTCCTTATTGCTGGCCACAAGTTCTGAGCCAGAGTTTATTTTTTCATGTACAACTGGAGCAAGAATAAGCCTTTTGCCTGTTCTGAGATTGTTTAGACTGAGAACTGGCAAGATTTATGCTGCATCATTAATGTAGCATATTGAAAAAAAAAATCTAGTCTGAGCCAACTAACTGTGGAAAAAATGTGAAATAAAGGCCTTGTGACCGCCCAAGTGATTGCTTGCAATTCCACTAGTTCTCACTGTGCCTACAATGAGCAGCACGGTGGCGCAGCGGTAGAGTTGCTGTCTTATAGCTCCCGAGACCCGGGTTTGATCCTGACCACGGGTGCTGCCTGTACAGAGTTTGTACGTCCTCCCTGTGACCAAGTGGGTTTTCCCCGGGTGCTCCGGTTTCCTCACACACTCCAAAGACAATTAGGTTTGTAGGTTAATTAGCTTCTCTAAAAATTGTTCCCAATATGTGCAGGATAGTGCTAGTGTAGAGGGATCGCTGGTCGGCGCGGACTTGGTGGGCCGAAGGGCACATGTTTCCACACTGTCTCTCGAAGCTGAGCTAAGCTAAGCTACTGTCCAGTGGCTAGTTTAGTTTGGTTTAGTTTAGTTTAGATATACAGCGTAGAGACAGGCCTCTAGGTCCGCGCCGCCCAGCAATCAACTATACCCTCTTTCTATCCCAGCCACTTGGGACAATTTAGAGAAGCCAATTAACGTATAAACCTGCACGTCTTTAATGTGGGAGGAAACTGGAGCACCCGGAGAAAACACAGTCACAGGAAGAACGTACAAATTTGGTACTGGCAACGCCCGTAGTCATAATCAAACCCAAGTCTGTGGTGCTGTAAGGCAGCAACACGACCACTGCACCAATGTGCCACCCAAAAGCTATTACTATTGCAAATCAGTTATACCTGCGGAACAACCCATGAAGTCTATAAATGTACGGATTGAATTTCTATGTGCAGTTAATATTTTTGAGATAAAATATTACTAGTGTGTTGAAAATTCCACTCTTAAGTAATTAGGCTTTTTTTTCTCTCAATGCCTAGTTATTTACTTTTTGCAGCAAATAGAATATATGGAGCAGAACGAGCAAGCAGCTACTTTTAAATTCAATATTTACACTTAGTTCAGTTGTGAAAATTTGTCACAATTATTAATTGATGAAAGTAATAATTATTGTCAGTGGCGCGGTAGAGTTGCTGCCTCACAGCACCAGAGGTCACCCGGGTTCGATCGTAATCACTGTGCTGTCTGTACTTTCTCCCTGTGACCACGTGGGTTTTCTCCGGGTGCTCTGGTTTCCTCCCACATTCCAAACACGTATGTGCTTGTAGGTTAATTCACTCCTGTAAATTGTCCCTAGAGTGTAGGATAGAACTAGTGTACGGGGTGATTGTTGGTCGGTGTGGACTTGGTGGGCTGAAGGGCCTGTTTCCACGCCATATCTCTAAACTAAACTAAACTAAACTAATGTATTGTAGTAAAGGTTTCTAAAGTATTGAACTGCGATTCATGTTTAAATTGAAGTACTTCACTGTTAACATTGCTGCCATAGTGTGTGCCTATTGCAGCGCCTGAATCTGGGAGTTAAAATCATATGTAATTTGTAAAAATTAACTAGACAGTTTAATCTAAAGTACTGTAATTAGACATTAATCTACATGACGCAGTAATTGTGTTTGGAAAGAATAACTGACATTCTTTTTTTTTTTTAAAGGACTTAATATTGTGTTTCGCAACTATAGACTTATTAACATCGCTGTTCGTGGTTATTTCAATTAGTTACAAGAAACAATCATAAGCCTCAGAGCTATGCACTACTGGTGCTGTGCTTTCTCCATTGTGGATTAGCGGTTAACTCATTATTAGAAATCCTTAGAGATAGCGGGCTGAGTGACACAAATTTAAGGCTTTCATCATGCTTTGGGATTAGCCTGTACTTTTGACGAATACAGAAGTGTTGAATGCAGAATATACATCTCTACTAAAGAATGAGAATGAAAGGACCAAAAATGAGCAGGTTAACATATGATGAAGGTTTGATGGCACTGGGACAATATTCGCTGGAGTTCAGAAGAATGAGAGGAGATATTCATACACTTGAGGGAAATGTAGCTTCCCAATAATAAATGACAGATAAAATAGATTTTGTTGTAACACTGATTATTGCTGGTTTTACATGTCTGGCAACAGGGAAAGTTTTTAAAATGGAATGTGTCCTCTCACCAATTTTTTTACCGAGTAAATAATTTAAATTTGATTTTTCATTCCAGTGCATCTGATTCCCGTGGCTATGACAAAAGAGGATGGAATGGTGGCTAAAATCAGAAAGCAAATATCAGTAAATATGTATACCACCCCTCCCAGCCTGGATCCCATTTATGAAGCCTACCTGTACTGCAACATGCCGAATAACACTGACCACGGCCTGGAAGGTATGATATTAAACGGAGCTTTGGTGGCATGGTGGCGCAGTGGTAAAGTTTCTGTCTTACAGAATGAGGGGGGACCTCTTTGAAACGTACAGAATAGTGAAAGGCTTGGATAGAGTTGATGTGGAGAGGACATTTCCACTAGTGGGAGTGTCTAGGACGAGAGGTCATGGCCTCAGGATTAAAGGACGTTCTTTTAGGAAGGGGATGAGGAGAAATGTATTTAGTCAGAGGGTGGTGAATCTGTGGAATTCTTTGGCACAGACGGCTATGGAGGCCAAGTCAGTGGATATTTTCAAAGCTGAGATAGATAGATTCTTGATTAGTACAGGTATCGAAGGTTATGGGGAGAAGGCAGGAGAATGGGATTCGGAGAGAGAGAGATAGATCAGCCATGATTGAATGGCGGGGTAGACTTGATGGGCTGAATGGCGTAATTCTACTCCTATCATTTATGACCTTATGACCCAGGTTCGATCCTGACTACGAGTGCTGTCTGTACGGATGTTGTACGTTCTCCCCGTGACCTGGGTGGGTTTCCTCCGGGTGTTCCATTTCCTCCCACACTCCAAAGGTGTACAGGTTTGTAGGCTAATTGGCTTGTAAATTGTCCCTAGTGTGTGTAGGATAGTGTTAGTGTGCGGGGATCGCTGGTCGGCACAGACTCAGTGGGTCGAAGTGTCTGTTTCTGCACGGTATCTCTAAACTAAACTAAACTAAATTAAACCTGGTATCTTGGAACAGCACCCTGCAAATGAAAGCTAGATTTCTTGAGGAAATTAATTTAAAACAGATGTCACAGTATCTACAAACATAAATCAGTCTGGAGTGCACAGTTATCACGCACTGAGTTTTATGCTGTAAAAATAGACATAGCTAATTGCTGCCTGTGATAATAACTGACTGTGTGGTAATGGTCTGAAGCTGTTATCTCAGTGTAGGTCCAGTGGATTGCAGTCTAGAGTAATCTTCATCAAGAATTACATTTGACATCTGATAATAAGACTTTAACATGGGATAGACTATCCCAAGTCTATGCCATTTACCATCTAACATAAATAAGGCTCCAGTCACAAGGGAGATCCTACTACGTCATTCACCATCCTGATGTAGGACTGTATGGATGGATCTCAATCTTGGAACATCTGATGTACAACATCCAGTCCATCACACAAACTAACCTTCCCTGCCGTTGACTCCATCTACACCAAGCTGCCTTGGCAAGGCCACCAGCATAATCAAGGACCAATCTCACTTCCTCTTCCTCCCTTTCCCATCAGGAGTTTGAAAACGCACACCTCCGGATTCAGGGACAGTTTCTCTCCGGCTGTTTGTCAGGCAACTGAATAGTCCCCTTACCAACTAGAGAGTGGTCCTGAGTAGTCCAGTAATCGAAAGAACTGATGTCTCTCCAGGCAATTGATTTTCTTGCTCAAATATAAGGCTTTTTATACTGATTGGAATGTAAGATAGGGGTGGGGGAGAGAGGAGATTCTTTGTTTTAGATTTCATCTCAAAAGCAGCACCTTTGACAGTGACACCTTTGGCAGTACCTTAGAGGGTTAGATAGAGCCCTTAAAGATAGCAGAGTCAGGGGATATGGGGAGAAGGCAGGAATGGGGTACTGATTGTGGATGATCAGCCATGATCACATTAAATGGCGGTGCTGGCTCGAAGGGCCGAATGGGCGAAGGGCCTTTTTCCATGCTGCGTGACTCCTATTGTCAATTGTCTATTGTCTATTGAAACACTCTCTCAGTGTTGCTTGACATTATGGCAGCAATTCCAATCTTCATCACCTGGGCAATACTTGAGTGATAGAATTCTTACTTTAGTTTACTTTAGTTACTTTACTTTAGAGATACAGCGTGGAAACAGGCCCTTTGACCCACTGAGTCCCTGCCGGCCAGCGAGCACTAGCATCGTCCAACACACTTGGGGTAATTTACAATTTTAGCAAAGCTAATTAACCTATAAACCTGCATGTCTTTGGAGTTTTGGAGGAAAGCGGAGCACCCGGAGAAAACTCGCAGGGCCACAGGGAGAACGTACAAACTCCGTACAGACGGCACCCGTAGTCAGGATCAAATCCAGGTCTCTGGTGCTGTAAGGCCGCAACTCTTCCGCTGCGCCACAATGCCGCCCCGATTCATCATCTTCAAGTATAGTGATTAGAGGATTTAACAAATGCCAACCTGATTATATCCAGAATCCAGTACACACTGAGGAGAATTTCTTAATTAACTTTTCATAAAGAAAAACATGAAAGATTGCGTGTAGAAAAAATGCAAATATACTGACCTGCCTTGCCAATCCCTGTGAGCTCTCTAGATTTTATGACTCCCGAGCCTAAAGTCAGGCATTTTAAATACGTGCAATCAATTCCCCTGTCAAAATAAGTCTACTTAAATCAAAGGAACATTAGATTTTAATTATTTCAGATCTTTATTAAAAAAAAGAGTTATTGAGCAGATTTTTACACAAGCTATACCACAGAAAACCAGCTGACATCTGTTCAAAAGCAAATAATAATTTATTGTTGTAGATCCCAAAAGGAACTTTTACAAAGACCGAATTAGGTCAAGAGGTACAGCGTGTTTTTGATGTTTTTTTGCTTTTCAACTGAATGCCTTTTCCTGTATCATAAAACACTTTTATTGTCTCACTTTAGTATGTGGGATGTTCCAATCAAGTTCTAAAGAAAGTAAAGATTAGCTAACGAGAAACTAATTAATCTGGCAGTAAAATTCTGAGTGCTGGTAATAATTTAGGTGTAATTTAAGTTCTCTTTGGGTTTGATGTGAAAACAGGAAGCAATATCCACCCAAAGTGTAATTAGTTGAAAATACCTCTGACATGAAAGGCTGTTGCACTGAGTCAATTGAAATTTTCAAGACTGAAATAAATATATTTTTTAATTAGATAGGAGTTTATTAAGTCAAGATTCAAGAGTGTTTAGTTGACATATGTGCCCAAAACAGAACAGGAGCATTCGTACCTGCTCTGTGCTCGTAAATAACATAATAAACAGAAAGAAAGTTCATTCAATTTACAAAAAACAATATTAGTGTAACAAAAGCCCGAAGTCCCTAGTGCAACCAAACCAGTTCATAATTTAGTTGGTGGCAGTGTTCAAGAGTCTTAGCTGTGAAGCAAAAGCAATTAAATATAGTTAAGATTCAACTTAATTGTGATTCAATGAACAGTTTTCACCAGTTGAACCCATATTGATGGGTCGAATAATGTCCTGTGCATCCATATTATATAATAATAAGGTGCCTTGCAGCCTTTGTCTATTGCTAGTATGATTACTACCGAATACTCAGACCTAGACAAATCTAGTAACAGAGGTTGGGGCCCTTCGCCCCAACTTGCCCATGCCAACCAAGCTGCCCCTTCTACACTAGTCCCTGCTGCCTGCATTTGGCCCATATTCCTTTATCCTTACCAGTCCATATGCCTTTTAAATGTTATTATAGTATCTGTCTCAACTATCTCCTCTGGCAGCTCATTCCATATATCCACCACATTCTGTATGGAAAAGGTTGCCCTTCCGATACCTATTAATATTTTTCCCTCCCATCTTCAATCTACATTCCTCAACTCTATTTCACTATTAGTGAAAACCAAATTTAAATTGCAAATTTTCACTTGTCATCATAATTGAAGCAATTGAGGAGAAACATTCCAAGTTAGTTGACATTTGTTAGTGATTTCTGATTTGCTGTTTGGCTGTTGCCATGCAAGATGGAAGGAAAATGGGGTTGAGAGGGAAAGATAGATCCACCATGATTGAATGACGGGGTAGACTCGATGGGCAGAATGGCCTAATTTGGCTCCTGTGACTTCTCAGCTTATTTTCCTGGAATTTGAACTGGTTAACACAGACTTTGTTTTAAATGAAATAATCAGATCTGATCTGTAACAGGTATAGCAGAGGCACATATGGAACCAGAAATGAGCTGTGTTGCAAACTTTACCTCAATACTACCGCGACCTGAGCGTTAATACCCTGACAGATGTTTACTGAACATGCATTCCAACACTTGATTTAGGACAACTGCTTTCCCAGCTGTTGTAGGCTGCAAGCACCATATTTAGTGGCAACTCCTTGGCTGAGCATTAATAGCTGTTTCATCACTTGCAAATTGGAAGCAAATAACTCTCGAGTAATTTATAGCACCAATGATTTTTGAAAGAGTTGAACTATTATAATTTAGTCGACTAGGTTTCAGAAAACAGGCCTCTTGCTTAGGGTTTTTTGGCAATGGAGTTAGCAGTCACTTCAAGATTAGTGTCCATCCTTCATGTGTGAGCCTGAAATGGCAGTGTCACGAAACTTGTTCAAGACCACAGGGAGAGTGCCGTCATTTTTAGTTTTTTTTGTCTTAGAGATACAGCGTGGAAACAGGCACTTCGGCTCACCGAGTCCGCACCGACCAGCGATCCCCGCGCATTAACAATTTACATTTATACCAAGCCAATTAACCTGCAAACCTGCACATCTTTGGAGTGTGGGAGGAAACTGAAGATCTCGGAGAAAACCCACGTGGTCACAGGGAGAACGTACAAACTCCGTACAGACAGCACCCGTAGTCAGAATCGAACCCGGGTCTCTAGCGCGGTAAGATAGCAACTCTACCACGGCGCCACCATCTTCACTCAATTCTTTACCAACCTGGGTACAGTGGCACAGCTGGTAGAGATGCTGCCCAACCTTCGTACCTGCAGGGAGTTTGTACATTCTCCCTGCAACTGCGTGGATTTCCTCTGGGTGCTTCGGACAATAAACATGACAATAAACTAAACTAAGCTAAAAGATCCCCTGCCCCTCAGAACGGGGGAACTGGGTATTGTGTCCCAGAACCTTACTCCCCGTCCCACTTCCCCAACCTCCACCCCACCTCATAACTTCGGATGCATATTTATCCAGAAGCTTCATTCTTGTATTGAAGATAGACACAAAATGCTGGAGTAACTCAGCGGGCCAGGCAGTACCTCTGGGGAACCCAAAGGGTTCCGACCAGAATGTCACCTATTCCTTTTCTCCGGAGTTGCTGCGTGACCCGCTGAGTTACTCCAGCATTATGTGTCTATCTTGGGTGTAAACCAGCAGCTGCAGTTCCTTCCCACACATTCTTTCTGGTGCACTCTGGTACAATGCACCAACGGTAATCCTCGTTCTTTAATCTCTTTCATCATCTATTGTAGCCCTGGAGCCTCATCCCCCTTTCTGCCCTTGACCTTCAGTTTAGAAATACAGCGTGGAAACAGGCCCTTCGGCCCACCAAGTCCGCACCGACCAGCATCCTACACACTGTCCTACACTCACTAGGGACAATTTACACACACACCAAGCCAATTAACCTACATACCTGTACGTCTTTGGAGTGTGGAGGGAAACCGAAGATCTCGGACGGTCACGGGGAGAATGTACAAACTCCGTACAGACAGCACCCCTAGTCGGGATCGAACCTGGGTTTCCGGCGCTGAAAGCACTGTAAGGCAGCAACTCTACCGCTGCGCCACCGTGGCAGCCATCTTGATCTTCATACATTCGTTAGATGTTCATTCCCTTCCTTCATTCTGTTCGGCTGCTACTTAGTGTCCTCTGAGATAAATGCACTCACATTCTCAGCATTAATTGCATGACAGTGTCAATATGTATTGCTTTGAGATTAACTTTGTAGAAGCATTCATATCCAGACGAATGTAGACTGCATTTTAAGATGAATGTGCATAACCTCTGGCGAAAGAGACCTATTAATTTATCTTATTAACCGAGGAACAGTTCACTCTAAGTGTTTTATGCATCAACAGATTTTTTTAATTTTTGTACACCGCTTGTTCATAGGTTCTAGGAACAGAATTAAGCCAATTGGCCCCTCAAGTCTACTCCGCCATTCAATCGTGGCTGACCTATCTTTCCTTCTCAACCCCATTCTCCTGCCTTCTCCCCATAAGGCCTGACCCCTGTTTGGAGAGATTGTCATAGAGTCATAGGGTCTTACACCGGCCAACATGTCCCAGCCACACTAGTCCCAGCCACACTAGTACCAGCCACACTATTCCCACCTACCTGTGTTGGGCCATATCCCTCCAAACTGAACTCCCTCCAAAGATGGCGTGGACACTGCATTGACCAAGGTATATTCAGGAGGTGAGAGTATTAGTTCAGGTGTCAGATGTTATGGGGAGAAGGCAGGAGAATGGGGTTAGGAGGAAGAGATAGATTAGCCATGATTGAATGGCGGTGTAGACTTGATGGGCCGAATGGCCTAATTCTACTCCTAACACTTATGACCTTATGACAATCCCATTTGTCATTGAGTTTGGTGCCATATGCGGTTTGATTACCTGATACATTTTTCATTATAGGGACCATGAAGTGCAGGCAGCAGAGATGTCACTGTGTATCAACTAAAGTAACTGGGTAGTGAGAAGTGTGTGTCCATGGGCTGTGTTGTGTGGCTGTTGTTTTACATCACTGACGGTTAATCATTTGTGGTATTGATTGCACTCTGCAAGCTCGTCGAAATAAAATCTGTACAACATTTTAGATCTTCCCAGCTGCCCAGTGGGAGACTACCGTAGTCCACTTAACTCCGCTGGTCTGTAAAACGCCTTCTCGATGCCTGCCGTGATCCTGCCAGGGATTTATTGAATAATGTTCAAGTCAGAGCCTACAGGAGGATTGATTAAAACCAAAGGACAAACTGCTGCAGGTACTCAGTGGTCTGAACAGCATCAGGTGCAACTTGACCTACTAAGTCATATAACCATATAACCATAACAGCACGGAAACAGGCCATCTCGGCCCTTCAAGTCCGTGCCGAACATTTAAATTTTTTTTTTTTTTTTTTTTTTTTTTTTAATTAAAAATAAAATACTTCCCCCTAGTCCCATCTACCTGCACTCAGACCATAACCCTCCATTCCTTTCCCGTCCATATACCCATCCTATCTATTTTTAAAGGATAACATCGAACCTGCCTCCACCACTTCCACTGGAAGCTCATTCCACACAGCTACCACTCTCTGAGTAAAGAAGTTCCCCCTAATGTTCCCCCTAAACTTCTGTCCCTTAATTCTCAAGTCATGTCCCCTTGTTTGAATCTTCCCTACTCTCAATGGGAAAAGCTTATCCACGTCCACTCTGTCTAACCCGCTCATAATTTTAAAGACCTCTATCAAGTCCCCTCTTAACCTTCTGCGCTCCAAAGAATAAAGACCTAACTTGTTCAACCTTTCTCTGTAACTTAGTAAATCTCCTCTGTACTCTCTCTATTTTGTTGACATCCTTCCTATAATTAGGCGACCAAAATTGTACTCCATACTCCAGAATTGGCCTCACCAATGCCTTGTACAATTTTAACATGTACAAGTCCTACCTAAGGCCTGGATAAAGTGGAGAGGATGTTTCCACTAGTGGGAGAGTCTAGGACCAGAGGGCACAGCCTCCGAATAAAATAAAGTTCTTGAGCAAAGGGATGAATAGGAATTTCTTCAGTCAGAGAGTGGTGAATCTGTGGAATTCATTGCCACAGAAGTATTTGTAGGCCAGGTCAAATGGATATTTTTAAGGCAGAGAGTAGATAGATTCTTGATTAGTGTGAGTGTTAGGGGTTATGGGAAGAGGGCAGGAGAATGGGGTTAAGATGGAAAGATAGGTCACCATGATTGAATGGTGGAGTAGATTTGATGGACCGAATGGCCTAATTCTGCTCCTATCACTTATGAACATAAGTTTCTCCGGCAGTTTGTCTTTTGCTCCGTTCCAGCATCTGCCGTCTCTTGTGTCTCCAATATTGATAAAGACCTATATTTATTTTATGTTGCTGATAGGATTAATATTGAAAATGACCAGATTCAGATACATAGTCATAGTCCTCCAGCATGGATACAGACCTTCAACTGAATTCATCCATGCTTACCAGGATGTCCCATCTAAGCTAGTCCCATCTGTCTGTATTTGACAAGTATCCCTCTGAACTTTTCCTATCCATGTACTTGTCCAAACTTGTTATAAATGTTGTTACTGTACCTGCCTCAACTACTTCCTCTGGCAGCTCATTCCACATACCCACCACCCCCTGTGTGAAAAAGGTTGTCTCCTCAGGTACCTATTGAATCTTCTCAGGCACCTATTAAAGAGAGAGCTAGATAGGGCTTTTAAAGATAGCGGAGTCAGGGGATATGGGGAGAAGGCAGGAATGGGGCACTGATTGTGGATGATCAGCCATGATCACATTGAATGGCGGTGCTGGCTCAAAGGGCCGAATGGCCTACTCCTGCACTTCTTGTCTATTGTCTATTTCCCCTCTCACCTTAACTCTATGTTCGACCCATAACGTCACCTATCCATGTTCTCCAGAGATGCTGCCCAACCTGCTGAGTTACTCCAGCACTTTATGTCCTTTTAAATCTACGCTCTCTAGTTCTTGATTCACCTACCCTGGGAAAAAAGACTCTGTGCATTCACTCTATCTAATTCCCTCATGACTTTATGCACCTGGTTAACCTGACCAGGTTTGTTTGCTAATGGCATAGAACAGTACAGCACGAGAACAAGCCCTTTGGCCCACAATGTATCTATGGACCTGAAGTTGTCAACCATCCCTACAGCAGTTCTTCTGATGAGGTTGTGTTCAGCCCCACCCTCTTGATTCCTTAGATTAATGGCAGGTCTCGCTGACGTTAATGGCTTGGTTATTGTTTTGACACAATGGCACAAGGTTCTCAATCTCTTTCCTCATCGCAGTCGTTCATCTATTCTAGACGATAACAGCAAACTTAATAGACACAAAATGCTGGAGTAACTCAGCGGGACAGGCAGCATCTCCGGAGAGAGGGAATGGGTAACGTTTCGGGTCAAGACCCTTCTTCAGACTGATCTTAGGGGAGAGGAAGATACATAGATAAGGAAAGGTAAGGTGTGAAAATAGGACAAAGGGATTGAGGTTCAAGGAAAATGTGGAAACAAATGTGGCTCTGGTCGCGAGTTTGGGTTAAAACGTGGTCGGAGTCGGAGAGCAGGAGGAATAACAGAGGGGGAGCAGCGAGAGAGGATGTTGCTGAACTCTCGTCAGGGAGAGGAGGAGAACTTCTTCAAAGTAGACATACCTTGAGGAGATTTTGCAGAGGAGCAGACAAAATGTGTAGGAAAGAACTGCAGATGCTGGTTTAAACCGAAAATAAACACAAAAAGCTGGAGTAACTCAGCGGGACAGGCAGCACCTCTGGAGAGAAGGAACAGGTGACGTTTCTGGTCGAGACCCTACTTCTGACTGATGTCAGGGGTGAGGGAGATACATAGATAAGGAACTGTAAAGTGTGAAAATAGGACATTGAATCTTAGTAGATTGAGTTGGCGCTGTGCTTGGCCACACAATCATGGGTTTACAGAGAGTAGAGCAAAGGACTCAAACCACAGCATGGGACTCTAACCGATTGTGGACCGACTATCAGGAAGTAGAGAAGCCAGTTGCAGATGGAGGCTCCCTGTCCAAGGTTCACTAGTTGCA
This sequence comes from Malacoraja senta, assembly GCA_038087875.1. Taxonomy (NCBI): domain Eukaryota; kingdom Metazoa; phylum Chordata; class Chondrichthyes; order Rajiformes; family Rajidae; genus Malacoraja; species Malacoraja senta. Next base: position 43,735,674 of record CM075984.1, read on the forward strand.
ACTACATTCTATCCTCAGTTAATGATTTTGAGAAAAGGTAATAATTAACCTGTTCTTGTTCACTTAGATGGAAATGCCATTATTTTACAAAAATACTGTAAGTAGTACTGGAGTTTTGTACTCATTTTGTTTCATTACAGTTGTGTGAAGAGGAATCAAGTAGTTACACCAACAATGGTTTTGAGGTGGCTCGGTGGCGCAGCGGTAGAGTTGCTGCCTCACAGCGCCAGAGACCGGGGTTCATAGAAACATAGAAACATAGAAACATAGAAAATAGGTGCAGGAGTAGACCATTCGGCCCTTCGAGCCAGCACCGCCATTCAACATGATCATGGCTGATCATCCAACTCAGTATCCTGTACCTGCCTTCTCTCCATACCCCCTGATCCCTTTAGCCACAAGGGCCACATCTAACTCCCTCTTAAATATAGCCAATGAACTGGCCTCAACTACCTTCTGTGGCAGAGAATTCCACAGATTCACCACTCTCTGTGTGAAAAATGATTTTCTCATCTCGGTCCTAAAAGACTTCCCCCTTATCCTTAAACTGTGACCCCTTGTTCTGGACTTCCCCAACATCGGGAACAATCCTGACTATGGGTTCGATCCTGACTATGGGTGCTGTCTGTATGGAGTTTGTACATTCTCCCCGTGGCAGTGTGGGTTTTCTCCGGGTGCTCCGGTTCCCTCCCATGTTCCAAATATGTACAGGTTTGTAGGTTAATTGGCTTGTGTAAATTGTCCCTGGTGTGTAGGATCAAACTAGTGTATGGGAGATCACTGGTCAGCGCTGACTCATAAGTTCATAAGCGATAGGAGTAGAATTAGGCCATTCGGCCCATCGCGTCCACTCTGCCATTCAATCATGGCTCATCTATCATTCTCTCGCAACCCCATTTTCCTGCCTTCACCACATAACCCCGACTCGGTGGGCCAAAGGACTGTTTCCACTCTGTATCTCTAAATTATATTTATAATGCTGTCACTGGGGTTTCAGTAATGTGCAGTGGCGTGTGGATAGATGTGATTTTTATTCTTCATTCCCTTTAAGTGAAGAGCGTGGTCTTATTCTGGGATGTGCAGATGCTGGGTACAAATTGAAACGCTTCTAATGCAAGGCAATCAGATGTGATTGTTCCAGTCGGCCAATTTGAACTGGGAATTGCTAGTGGTAACTCTGTGGCAGACGTTTAATATAATTATGGGAATTACACATTGTTAAATGCTTCTGGTTTGAAAGCACTCTCCTCCCTGTTTATCATCCACTGTTGAAACAGCACTACCTATGGTGCCCCAGTGAAAAAACCTCAGCAGCTGATAATCAGGTTTAATTTGTCTCGGCTTTTACAAGTACAAAGTGCTGCTGCTTCTCAGCCCCAGGGACCCAGAGTTGATCCTGTTGTCGCGTTCCTGTGTGTATGGAATTCACTTGGCCTTCCTGTGTCTGCAAGTGTTTCTCCCGGATGCTCCAGTTTCCACCCGTATCTCAAAGGTGTGCTGGTGGATTAATAGGATGCTATAAATCACCGCCGTCGTATGTCAGGAGATTCGCGGGAGTCGATGAGCAAATAGGCTGCAAGGTGATAAATGGGAGAATGGGACTGATGGGTGTCCTCTGAGAGGTGGCATTCATTCAATGGACCAAATGACTCTTTCTGTGCTGAAAGGGACCAAAATACCCGGAAAGAAGATAGACACAAAAAGCTGGAGTAACTCAGCAGGCCAGGCAGCATCGCTGGAGAAAAGGAACAGGAGACCCTTCATCAGATTGAGAGCCAGGGAAGGGGAATCTAGAGGTATGAGAAAGGTACAGAACAAAGCAGAGTCCGCATCGATGACTCAGGAAAGGTGGAGCCCACAATGGTCCTTTGTTGGATGGGAACGAGCTGATAACGAAGGGATACAAACTGTGAAATTATCAAGATGACTAGTGTGGGGGAGGGTCGGAGAGAGGAATGCAAGGGTTACTTGAAGTTAGTGAAATCAATATTCGCTGGGTTGTAAGCTGCCCATGCGAAATATATGAGGTGCTGTTCCTCCAGTTTGCGTGTGGCCTTACGCTGACAGTGGAGGTGGCCCAGGACAGAAAGGTCAGTACGGGAGTGGGAAGGTGAGTTAAAATGTTTGGCAACTGGGAGATTGCGTAGGCCAAGTATGGTGGCGGTCACGGTGGCACAACCGTAGAGTTGCTGCCTTACAGCGAATGCAGTGCTGGAGGCCCGGGTTCGATCCCGACTATGGGTGCTGTCTGTACGGAGTTTGTATGTTCTCCCCGTGACCTGCGTGGGTTTTCTCCGAGATCTTCGGTTTCCTCCCACACTCCAAAGACGTACAGGTTTGTAGGTTAATTGGCTTGGTAACTGTAAAAATTGTCCCGAGTGGGTGTAGGATAGTTTTAATGTGTGGGGATTGCTGGTCGGCGCGGACTCGGTGGGCTGAAGGGCCTGTTTCCGCGCTGTTTCTCTAAATTAAACTAAACTAAAAAGGTATAGCTGGTAGATTTCCAGTGTGAAGGCGAGCAATATAGAAAAGAACGGTTGCCTGTGGAGTTTGTACATGAGCTTGAACTCAAGGTGGTGGAGTGGCAAATCTGGCCGAGTAGTGTTATTGTTGAGGGTGAGAGGATTCTGGTTCTGACTTCTGACTGGAATTCTATCAGTATTTTCATTTGTCAAAAATGAAAAATGTTAGCCACGAATATGGGTTTATTTACATAAGCGACCCATAAGATAAACCTAAGAGATGCTGGTGCCCTTGACTTGCCCTCAATAGTATTTTTGACTTTCAGTAGGATTTTTGCAGTCAGCCGCCACTGATAAAGTTGCGCGTGAATGCTGTGCATTGGGTTCAGACTGGATTTGGAAGGTGAATGGAATGAGAGGAAGGATGTTATTTGAGCAACAAGCATGGAAGACGGTGATATTAATATTCTTTACCAGCGATTCTGAAAATGTTTTTTTTCCGCGTGGAAGATTAGACAGATTGAAGATATCACAGGCATAGACACACCATTTTCACTTGCAGAGAAGGGAGATATGGAGTACAAACACAGAATTTAAATATTATATTTTCCTGTTTTTTGCTGGATTAATTTCTAATTTAGCAGCTGTTTAGCGCTCCTCTTAATTCCTATTACCTTAATGGTGTTGCATCAAAATTTCTTATAGTATTTATGCAAATTTACACAGGAATTGCATATTCATGCAAGCGAGTGAACTCAGTGTTATATAAATACCGGCCGATGTGCACACATAATATTTTTGTGATGCAGTTGAGTTTCCAGTGACAGATTTTCAAGCGGAAAATAATGGTCTGTAGTTTGCATGGAGAAATAATGGAGATTTTACCAGCATGAAATGGATTGCGCTTGTACGGTGTTAAATGCATAAGTCTGTCGGTGATGGTTTGCTGCCTCGCCACGGACTTGCAAACTATTCTTGCCATTAAAGCAAAGAAAAACCCATTTCAGTTTTGTATTTTATTATATGAGGTTTAATGCATTCTAATCCAGAGTTGCTGCTTAATTATATCTCTTGCTCTCAAACAAAGGTAATTTTCCATGCATGGAACATAATTGCCTCAAAGTTTCAATATCTCATGAATTGTAAAATAACAGTTCATTTTGGGATTTAAAAAAAAAGTTTGTTGATGATATAGAATCATTGAAACATAGAAAATAGGTGCAGGAGTAGGCCATTCAGCCCTTCGAGCCTGCACCGCCATTCAATCTGAAAATGGCTGATCATCCAACTCAGTATCCTGTACCTGCCTTCTCTCCATACCCCCTGATCCCTTTAGCCACAAGGGCCACATCTAACTCCCTCTTAAATATAGCCAATGAACTGGCCTCAACTACCCTCTGGCAGGGGCGGAAAACCTGGGGAGGGGGCCAGAGGGAACACGTCCCCCCCAAGTTTTGAGAGGTGTGGGACATCCCCCCCAAGTTTTTGTGATCCGTATTTTAAAATCTCCGCTTTCCGGGGTGGGACTGATGATCGAGGGCGCGATGATTGGAGGAGGGAGGAGTGGGGGGTGGGACTGAGGATAGAGTGCGGCGATTGGAGGAGGGAGACGTGGCACAGAGCTGCACTTCATCCGCAGGCAGGATCGATCCCGGCCGGCTCTCCGGCGCTGTCCCGAGTGGCCCCCCCCCCCCCCCGCGGTGGCAAGAGAGGTCGGGAGTCAGACGCGAGCTGTGCCCCCAGGCCCACAGCCAGCGCAGAGAAACAGCACTAAACCCAGCTCACTGGGTTTAGTGCTGTTTAACCTGCCTGGACTAGCGGGAAATATGGCCAGCGGGGAGAAGCAGCGTTGCTTTCCCATCAGCCCAGGCACGGCTGTAGTTAACCCGGTGAGACAGGCAGAGCTGAGCTGCATTTAGCGCTGGATTGAGCCTCCGAAGCCTCGTGTGTGTGAGTGTGCGCATGCGCGCGCGGCTGCCAAAAAATGGTGTCCCCGTCGCCTCCATGTTTTGATAGCGAGTTCCGCTCTTGCTTCTGTGGCAGAGAATTCCACAGATTCACCACTCTCTGTGTGAAAAATGTTTTTTCTCATCTCGGTCCTAAAAGACCTCCCCCTTATCCTTAAACTGTGACCCCTTGTTCTGGACTTCCCCAACATCGGGAACAATCTTCCTGCATCTAGCCTGTCCAACCCCTTAAGAATTTTCTACGTTTCTATAAGATCCCCCCTCGATCTTCTAAATTCTAACGAGTACAAGCCGAGTCTATCCAGTCTTTCTTCATATGAAAGTCCTGCCATCCACGAACCAGTCTGGTGAACCTTCTCTGTACTCCCTCTATGGCTATAATGTCTTTCCTCAGATTAGGAGATCAAAACTGTACACAATACTCCAGGTGTGGTCTCACCAAGACCCTGTACAACAGCAGTAGAACCTCCCTGCTCCTATACTCAAATCCTTTGCTATGAAAGCTAACATACCATTTGCTTTCTTCACTGCCTGCTGCACCTGCATGCCTACTTTCAATGACTGGTGTACCATGGCACCCAGGTCTCGTTGCATCTCCCCTTTTCCTAATCGGCCACCATTCAGATAATAGTCTACTTTCCTGTTCTTGCCACCAAAGTGGATAACCTCACATTTATCCACATTATACTGCATCTGCCATGCATTTCCCCACTCACCCAGCCTATCCAAGTCACCTTGCAGTCTCCTAGTTCCTCCTCACAGCTAACACTGCCCCCCAGTTTTGTGTCATCCGCAAACTTGGAGATGTTGCATTCAATTCCCTCGTCCAGATCATTAATATATATTGTAAATAGCTGGGGTCCCAGCACTGAGCCTTGCGGTACCCCACTAGTCACTGTCTGCCATTCTGAAAAGGACCCGTTTACTCCTACTCTTTGCTTCCTGTCTGCCAGCCAGTTCTCTATCCACATCAATACTGAACCCCCAATACCGTGTGCTTTAAGTTTGTATACTAATCTCTTATGTGGGACCTTGTCGAAAGCCTTCTGAAGGTCCAGATATAACACATCCACTGGTTCTCCCTTATCCACTCTACTAGTTACATCCTCGAAAAATTCTATAAGATTCGTCAGACATGATTTACCTTTCGTAAATCCATGCTGACTTTGTCCAATGATTTCACCACTTTCCAAATGTGCTGCTATCCCATCTTTAATAACTGACACCAGCATTTTCCCCACTACCGATGTTAGACTAACTGGTCTGTAATTCCCCGTTTTCTCTCTCCCTCCCTTTTTAAAAAGTGGAGGGAGAGAGAAAACATTAGCTACCATCTAATCCTCAGGAACTACTCCAGAATATGACTGTTTCTATTTAATCAAGTGTGTTTGTTCCATGTCTTTTTTTTTGCATTCTGTAAGCATTTAAAAAGTTAGTTTCATTTGTGTATTAGTATAATTTCTAATAGTAGAAACAAAATGCTGGAGTAACTCAGCGGGACAAGAAGCATCTCTGGAGCGAAGGAATGGGTGACATTTCGGGTTGAGACCCTTAGGCACAGATGCGGCGTAGACGGAGGAATGGGGAATAGTAACAGGGGTTATACCCCCCTCCCTCCCCCCTCCCCCCTTCCCTTCCCCCCTCCCCCCCTCCCTCCCTTCCCTCCCCCCCCACCCAGTCGTAACAGGGTTTTCTCTCTTCCCCTACTCCCAATTCCTTTGTCTATGCCGTATCTGCGCCCAAGATGAGGTGTTCCATACCAGGACATCAGAGATGTCCTCATTCTTTAAGGAACGGGGGTTCCCCTCTTCCATCAGTCCTCACCTTCCACTCCATCAGCCGTCACATACAGCACATAATCCGACATTTTCACCAGCTCCAACGGGATCCCACATTTTCCCATCTCCACCCCTTTCTGCTTTCTGCAGAGACCGTTCCGTCCGCAACTCCCTGGTCAACTCATCCTTTCCGACCCAAACAACCCCCTCCCCAAGTTCTTTCCCCTGCAACCGCAGGAGATGCAACACCTGTCCCTATACCTCTCCCCTTGACTCAGTCCAAGGACCCCGACAGTCTTTTCACATTAGGCAGAGGTTCACTTGCACCTCCTCCAACCTCATCTACTGTATCTGCTGTTCCAGGTGTGGACTCCTGTATATCGGCGAGACCAAGCGCAGAGTCGGCGATCGTTTCGCTGAACACCTCCGCTCAGTCTGCCTGACCCTACCTGATCTCCCAGTTGCTGGACACTTTAACTCCCCCTCCCATTCCCACACTGACCTTTCTGTCCTGGGCCTCCTCCATTGTCAGAGTGAGGCCCAGCGCAAATTGGAGGAACAGCACCTCATATTTCGCTTGGGTAACTTACACCCCGGTGGTATGAACATTGACTTCTCTAACTTCACATAGCCCTTGCTTTCCCTCTCTCTCCATCTCTCCCCTTTCCCAGTTCTCCGACCAGTCTTACTGTCTCTGATGCCATTCTCTGTTTGCTTTGTTGTTACCTTCTCCCAGCTTCCCTTTGCCTTGTTTTCACACCTTAATATTTGCTTATCTATCTATCTCCCTCCCACTGATGTCAGTCTGAAGATCGGGAAGATGCTGCCTGTCCCGTTGAGTTAGTCCAGCATTTTGTGTCTACCTTAGGTTTAAACCAGCATCTGCAGTTCCATCATATTAATTTCAAATAATGTTTAGTGCAAGATAATGTCCAATGTCGGCGTGCTGAATGATCCAGGGGCTCACCTGGATCTGGCACTGTTCCATAAGACAAGCACATGGACTGGACTTTGGAAATGGCGCCAAATCTGGCGACTCGTAAAGAATTTCACTGTGTTCTGCTGAATAAAGTCTGATTGAAGATAGTTTGAAGGCCTCCAATGAGGTAGATGGGAGGTCAGGACCGCACTCTAGATGGCGGGGGGATGATTCAGTTGCTTCATAACAGCTGGAAAGCAACTGATAGATGTAGATTATATTTAAACAGTGATGAGAAAATTAAACTATAGTAGTTACAGTTGGTTCATGAATGTTATGCAGTTGGAAGATGTTGGAGGCCTGCAGTATTAATTGTGATGATTGGTGTATTAGTTTAGTTTAGTTTATAGATACATCGCGGAAACAGACCCTTTGGCCCGGCGAGCCCGCACCGACCAGCGTCTCCCGCACGGTATAGAAAGCCAATTAGCCTACAAACCTGTGTGTCTTTGCAGTGTGGGAGGAAAACGAAGATCTCGGAGAAAACCCACGTGGTCACGGGGAGAATGTACAAACTCCGTACAGACAGCACCCGTAGTAGGGATCGAGCCTGGGTCTCCGGTGCTGCAAGCGCTGTAAGGCACCAACTCTACCGCTGCGCCACCGTGGCCGCCCTTACTTTTGGATAAGAAAAATAATTAATCGTTTTTATCAAAAAAAAAGAAAAGCTGAGAGGGGGCCCCTTAAAAATGGTTTAAAAAGAAAATCAATTTACTGGTATTGCATTTGGGGAATATTCTGCGTCTGACCAGTTGTGGAGTGAGCAAAGAGGTGCACTACTCAGATGGTGTGGATGGTGATGAGAGGGGCTAAGGTTAAAGGAGATGAGCGAGGCAAGTATTTTATACACGCACCAGGCGTGGTAGTGGAAGCAGATCAAATAGTGGCGTTTAAGAGACTTTTAGACAGACACATGGATATGCAGGGAATGGAGAATTATGGATCATCTGCAGAAGATGAGATTAATTTATCTTGGCATCAAGATAATTGATGCATCATAATTTATCCATAAGGCACGGTGGTGCAGCGGTAGAGTTACTGCCTTACAGCACCGCAGACCCGTGTTCGATCCCGACTACGGGTGCTGTCTGTACGGAGTTTGTTCGTTCTCCCCGTGACCTGCGTGGGTTTTCTCAGAGATCTTCGGTTTCCTCCCACACTCCAAAGACGTACAGGTTTGTAGGTTAATTGGCTTGATGTATGTGTAAAATTGTCCCCAGAGCTTGTGGGATAGTGTTAATGTGTGGGGATCGCTGGTCGGCGCGGTCTCGGTGGGCCAAAGGGCCTGTTTCCGTGCTGTATCTCTAAAACGAAAAAACTAAAACTAAATCATGTTTGGCACAGACATCGTGGGTCTTAGAGCCTGATCCTGTGCTGTACTGTTCTTTGTAAGAGTTACTCCACATTTGTGAGGCAGATTGGCCTTAATCCAGGAGACCCCCACGAACCTTTGGAGTAAACCTCTTGATTCGTGCAACAGCTTTATAAAACAAGCAGTGAGAAGCCTGCAAGCTGTTCACTAAAAACTGTCTTACTGTATTTGTAAGCTTCGCACTCTGAATGCTAGTTTAGACTTGTTAAGTTAAGCTTTGAACGTAATTGCTTGGAGATAATTTTGCAACTACTGTCGGGTGACTTTAATTAGTAGAACATTGGTCAGTATCGCACAGGCCCTTTGGTCCACAATGTTTATGTAAAGTTAATATGTAGAAACAAAAACTGCATATGCTGCTTTATACCAAAGATAGACACATAGCTGGAGTAAATTGTCCTTAATGTGTAAGGAAGTTGGTTAATGTGGAACTAGTATCAACGGGTGATCGATGGTCAGTATGGACTCGGAGGGCCGAAGGGCTTGTTTCCATTCTGTATCTCTAAAATAAAGTAAACTAAACTTAAATTCCCCTTTTTTCAGCTCTTGCTAACATCATATCTCTGCAAGATCATGGGATGTTCCACTATTGCAACCAGCCCTATGATTTTGTTTAGGAAGGAACTGCAGATGTTGGTTTACACCAAAGATAGACACAAAATGCTGGAGTAACTCAGCAGGACAGGCAGCATCTCTGAAGAGAAGGAATGGATGACATTTTGGGTCGAGACCCTTCTTCAACTATGGTACGCTTCTTCTGAAGAAGGGTCTCGACCCGAAACGTCACCCATTCCTTCTCTCCAGAGATGCAGCTTGTCCCGCTGAGTTACTCCAGCATTTTGTGTCTATCTATGATTTTGTTTTGTTGGCCGCTGCTAAATTCTATTTGCTGCCTGAGGAATATTTTGAGGAGGCCTATATGATTTACATGGTTGGAAGAGTGCTTCTCGTGGGAGGTAAAGCTCCTATCATCCTCCCCTGCCATTATCCAGCTATTGCTTTTTTTCTCTGCTGGGTGAAAAAGAATGTCTAACCACCAGGAAGCACTGGTGCATAAAACCTGCTTTCAAAGTGCGCTTAAACTGACCATTAACTTAATCAAGCAGATGCCGGAGGCCATTGTAACCTGACTTTGTGTTCTCAACACTAACAAATATTTACACGTCCACCGCCCATTCTCTGGCAAATGCCGAAGGGCCTGTTTCCGCAGGTGTATTTCTAAACAAAAACTAAACTAGGACTAAATTTTGCTCTGTTGGAAATGCCAGTTATTAATTGTTGACCACTTCCTACATCCTTAGGACAAGCACCACCAGACTACAAGCTACTATCGGTTCATGTTATGATTCGCCATGGTGACCGCTATCCACTCTATGCCATTCCAAAGACAAAAGCACCTGCCATTGACTGTACGCTGATCCCTGGCAGGTAAGTTCATTTATATCGGGCTTCATTCACTATTAGATTGTCTCGATCTAATGACAATGGTGATTGATGAAAATATATTCAGAATATGGTCATAGAGAGGTGGCACGGTGACACAGCGGCAGAGTTGCTGCCTCACAGCGCCAGAGACCCAGGTTCGATTCCGACTATGAGTACTGTCTGTACGGAATTTGTACGTTCTCCCCGTGACCGCGTGGGTTTTCTCCGAGATCTTCGGTTTCCTCCCACTCTGCAAAGACGTACAGGTTTGTAGGCTAATTGGCTTGGTATAAATGTAAATTTAGTTTGAGTTTAGTGAATTGTGGAAATGCTGATATGCTGATATATTGAGGGAAATGATTCACATCTTAGTAGATTAAAGCATATCAAAGCCTATCACTGGTATAATAACAAAAATTATAATGGATATAACAGTTGATAAGAGATATGTAAATAAAAAGGGGCGGGACGGTGGCGCAGTGATAGAGTTGCTGCCTTACAGCACCAGAGACCCAGGTTTGATCCTGACTACTGGGCGCTGCCTGTACAGAGTTTGTACCTTCTCCCCAGTTTCTTTGCAACCAGCCTCCGCTCGAATGAGAGCACTGGGCCTCTACTCGCTGGAGTTTAGAAGGATGAGGGGCCACCTCATTGAAAGTTACCGAATAGTGAAAGGCTCGGATAGAGTGGACGTAGAGAGGATGTTTCCACTAGAGAGTATAGGACTAGAGGTCATAGCCTCAGAATTAAAGGACGTTCCTTTAGGACGATGATGAGGGGGAATTTCTTTACTCAAAAGATGGTGTAAGTAGAATTCATTGCCATAGAAGGCTGTGGAGACCAAGCCAATGGATATTTTTTAGGCAGAGATATATAGATTCTTGATTAGTAAGGGGTTAAGGAGCGATGACAGGAGAATGGGGTTAGGAAGGAGAGATGATCGAATGGCAGAGTAGGCTGGATGGGCCGACTGGCCTAATTCTGCTTCTATCACATGATCTATGACCTTATGACCCCCAGCCTTCTCTACTCCATATACAAACCCTTCCTACTCAGTCTCTCGTCAAAGGTAACCGCCCCCCACTGCCCCCCCCTCCCCCCTTCCCAGGTAATATCCCGGTGAGGGATTTGATGGAAGATTCTGATCCTGAAACATTAACTCTGTTCCTCTTTCCACAAACGCTGCTGGGTTGCTGGGTATTCTATTTATACTTTAGATTTCCAGCATCTACATTTTTTTTTGATTTTCAACATCACCAGCAACTTGACCCGGACTAGCAATATCAAAAAAGTACATCGACGCCTCTACTTCCTTAGAAGGCTTAGGAAGTTTGACATGTCATTAGTATGGGTGCCGGGGGTTATGGGGAAAAGGCTGTAGTGTCACGTCAAGGTTAAGTCAAGAGTGTTATATTGTCAGGTACACAAAAATGCTGGAGAAACTCAGCGGGTGCAGCAGCATCTATGGAGCGAAGGAAATAGGTAACGTTTCGGGCCAAAACCCTTCTTCAGACTGATAGGGGGTGGGGAGAAGAAAGGAAAAAAGGAAAAAGGCGGAGGAGGAGCCCGAGGGCTGGGGGAGGGGCGGAGACAACCAGAGGGCTGATGAAGGGGAGGGGACAGCAAGGGCTAGCAGAATTGGGAGAATTCAATGTTCAGGCCACCAGGATGTAGACTGCCCAAGCGGAATATGAGGTGCATTTCCTCCAATTTACGGTGTTGCTCGCTGTGGCCATGGAGGAGACCCAGGACAGAGAGGTCAGATACAGAATGGGAGGGGGAGTTGAAGTGCTGAGCCACCGGGAGTTCAGGTTGGTTATTGCGGACCGACCGGAGGTGTTCGGCGAAACGATCGCCAAGCCTCCGCTTGGTCTCACCGATGTAGATCAGCTGGCATCTAGAGCAGCGAATGCAATAGATGAGATTTGTTATATTGTCATGTGTCCCAGATAGGACAATGAACTTCTTACTTGCTGCAGCACAACAGAACAAGTAAACATAGTACACAAGGGGAGAAAAAAGTTCAGTGTGTATATACACATGACACATACTCAATAAATAAACAAGTATAGTGCAATAATAATAATAGTCTGTTATAGTTCAGAGATTATTTGCTGTTGTGTTTAATAGCCTGATGGCCGTCGGGAAGAAGCTGTTCCTGAACCTGGTCGTGACAGTTTTCAGGCTCTTGTACCTTCTTCCCGCTGGCAACGGTGAAATGAGTGTGTGGCCAGGATGGTGTGGGTCTTTGATGAGGTGGCCGCCTTTTTGAGGCAGCGACTACGATAGATCCCTTCGATGGTGGGAGGTCAGAGATGGCGATGGACTGGGCAGTGGTCACAACTTTTTGCAGTCTTTTCCGCTCCTGGACGTTCAAGTTGCCGAACCAAGCCATGATGCAGACAGTCAGCATGCTCGCTACTGTGCACCTGTACTAGTTCAAGAGAATCCTCCTTGACATACCGACTCTCCGTAATCTTCTCAGGAAGTAGAGGCGCTGATGTGCCTTCTTTATGATTGCATCAATGTGCTGGGTCCAGAAAGATCTTCGAAAACATGAACGCCCAGGAATTTAAAGTTTTTGACCCTCTCCGCCATCCTCCCATTGATATAAACAGGGTTATGGGTACTCATCCATCCCCTTCCAAAGTTAGGAGAGATAGATCAGGCATGATTGAATGGTGGAGTAGACTTGATGGGCCGAATGGCCTAATTTTGCTCCTATCACTTATGATCTTATGATGTTCCAAAACCCCTCACCAATTTCTCCAGATGCACCACAGTAAGCATTTATTGGTATGCATCGCAGCACGGTTTGAGAACAGCTCCATCCAAGACAGCATGAAATTGCAGAGAGATGCGGACGCAGCCCAGACCATCACGCAAACCAACCTCCCTTCCATTGACTCCATCCACACTACCTAGCAAGGCCACCTACATATTCAAGGACGAGTCTCAGCCCCTCCCATCTCTCTCTTCTCCCTCTCCCATCAGGTAAGAGGTACAGAAGATTCAGGGACAGTTTCTTCTCAGCTGTTGTCAGGCAACTGGACCATTCTATCAACAACTAAAAATGGTCCTGACTTACCATCTACCTCACTGGAGACCTTTGAACTATCTTTAATAGGACTTTACTGGTGTACCTTATACTAAACCTTATTGTGTATCTATGCACTGTGGAATGCTTGATTATAATCATGGATAGACTGGATAGTGTGCAACAAACAAGCTTTTCTACAATACTATATTTTTCACAACAAACCCACTGAAAATGGTTTGAGTCTGAAGAAGGGTCCCGACCCAAAGCGTCACCCATTCTTTTTCCCCAGAGATTCTGACCCGCTGAGTTGCTCCAGCACATTTGTGTTTATCTTTGGTATAAACCAGAGGTTCCTTGTTTCTACATTTCTACCTCGGTGCACCTGAGGATATTAAATTAAACTAAACTAGAATGTCCTTCAGAGCAGATTAAATCACCGAAGGGATGAAGGAGTTGGGTGAAAGGGAGGTAAGATGGTGGTGAATAACAATAGGGAAGTATGAAGGTTTATAAATAAGAAATGATGAATAAATGTTACACAGATGTTCCCTTTTCTTTGCTCATGCCTTTCTTGGCAACCAGTTTTGCAGAAAGATCATTGATCTGAATTATTAACCCTGTTTTTGTCCAGCTTTACTTCTGTTTGACGTAACCAGATTTTCTGTACTTTTCTCCATCATTGCACCAAGGTTTAAGCCTTGTCTTATATTGATGCCTGAGACCAGTCTTTCAAACATGATGAATACTGGAGGCCATTGTAAAAAAAAAACACATTTTTTATTCTGTCTGCCGTCTAAAAAGGGTCCTGAACTACATAATGTTGTTTGTCCCCCACAGATGGTGCCTGATCTGGTGAGTTCCCCCAGCACTTTGTGCTTTGCTCAATATTCCAGCATCTGCAAATTCTCCTTTATTGCACTGGGAGGCCATGCTTGGTCTATGAAGGCTAAAAAGAATGACTTTCAAGAGTCAACACGAGGTTAATCCCCGGGATGACGGGACTGCCATATGAGGAAATATTGGAAAGATTGGGCTTGTATTCACTGGAATTTAGAAGGATGAGAGGGTATCTTATAAAATTATAAAAGGACTGGACAAGCTAGATGCAGGAAAAATATTCCCAATGTTGGGGGAGTCCAGAACCAGGGGGCCACAGTCTAAGAATAAAGGGGAGGCCATTTAAAACTGAGATGAGAAAAAACTTTTTCACCTAGAGAGTTGTGAATTTGTGGAATTCTCTGCCACAGAAGGCAGTAGAGGCCAATTCACTGGATGAATTGAAAAGAGAGTTAGATAGAGCTCCAGGAGCTACCGGAATCAAAGGATATGGGGAGAAGGCAGGCACGGGTTACTGATTGTGGATGATCAGCCATGATCAAAATGAATGGCGATGCTGGCTCAAAGGGCCAAATGGCCTCCTCCTGCACCTATTTTCTATGTTTCCAAGAGTGTTTATTTATCTTGGAAGAAATTGCAGATGCTGGTTTACACGGAATATGGACACAAAATGCTGAAATAACTCAGCGGGTCAGGCAGCATCTCTGGAGAAAATGTCCAGAAGCCTTCAGAAGAAGAAGGGTTCTGAAGAAGGGTTCCGACCTGATACGTCACCTACTCCTTTTCTCCAAAGATGCTGCCTCACCCGCTGAGTTACATATGTTCATAAGTTCTAGGAGCAGAATTAGGCCGTTTGGCCCATCAAGTCTACTCTACCATTCAATCATGGCTGATCTATCTTTCTTTTTCAACTCCGTTCTCCTGACTTACCCCTTAACCCCTCACACCCATACCAATCTGTGTATCTCTGCCTTAAAAATATCCATTGACTTCGCCTCCACAGCCTTATGTGGCAATGAATTCCACAGATTCACCAGCCTCTGACTAAAGAAATTCATCCTCGTTTCCTTTCCAAAGGTAAGTCCTTTTATTCAGAGGCTGTGGTCTCTGGTGCTGGACTCCCTACTAGTGGAAACATCCTCTCCACATCCACTCTATCCAGGCCTTTAACTATCCTGTAAGTTTCAATGAGGTCCCCCCTCATTATTCTAAACTCCAGCGAGTGCAGGCCCAGTGCTGTCAAACGCACAATATTCCAGCATCTGCAATTTCTTTTGTCTCTTTAAAAAAAAAATCCCTTTTATTACACTGGAAGACTATACTTGGTTTATGAAGGCTGAAAAGAATGTTTCAAAGAGTCAAGAGCAATTACTCTGGCATTTTGTCTATCTTTGGTGTTTATTTGTCATATGTTTAAAAATGGAAGTTAAATTCTTAAATAGCATAACAGGCCGGTAAATACATTACGCATGGATAACATAATAAACAAAAACAAAAATAGAAATAAAAAACAAACAATATTAGAGCAAAAAACCCTAAAGGGCCTGTCCCACATAGGTGATTTTTTAGGCGATTGCCGGCGACTGTCATAGTCGCAGCAGGTTGCCGAAAAACCGGCGAGTGGCCCCCCTACGACAATGTCTATGACAAGCTACAACAACCTACCACCTAGTCGACGTCAAGCTACGCCAAGCTACCGCCAACCGGCGACCCATTAGGACATCCACCTACGACCACACCTACGTCAACCTACGTCCACCTGCGACAAGCTACGACCCCATCGGCGACAACTGAAGACAACTGCAGATAATTCTGTCGCCGGTACCTGACGCCGGTTGACGTAGGTAGTCGCCAATGGAATTCACCAAAGTCAGCACCGGCGACAACCTACGTCACCTGGCGACAACCTACGTCAACCTGGTGACAACCTATGGCAGCACCTATGTCAGGAGAAGTCAAGCTACGCTCATTGGCGTCAAGCCCACTGTCGTCGACTGTCGCCGAAAAATGTTGAACGTTGGAAATCCAGCGGCAACAAGAAAGACACTACGACTCTTTGGGCGACTGAGGATACTACTCACAACCATACAGCTGACACCCCGGCAACCGTGTGGAGACAACCTAGTCGCCTGTAGTCACCTAAGAAATAGCCTAAGTGGGACAGGCCCTTAAGTCCTTAGTGCAAGGGTCTCGACCAGAAACGTCATCCATTCCTTCTCTTCAGAGATGCTGCCTGTCCCGCTGAATTACTCCAGCTTTTTGTGTCCATCAAGAGAGTTCATAGTTTAGTTATAGTTTTGTGGAGTCATAGAGTGATACAGTGTGGAAACAGGTCCTTCGGGCCAACTTGCCCACACCAACCAACATGTCCCAGCTACACTAGTCCAACCTGCCTGCGCTTGGTCCATATCCCTCCAAACCTGTCCTATCCATGTTCCTATCTAACTGTGTCTTAAACGTTGGGATAGTCCCAGCCTCAACTACCTCATCTGGCAGCTTGTTCTTTACACCTACCACCCTTTGTGTAAAAAAGTTACCCCTCAGATTCCTATTAAATCTTTTCCCCTTCACCTTGAACCTGTGTCCTCTAGTCCTAGATTCCCCTACTCTGGGCAAGAGACTCTGCGCATCTACCCGATCTATTCCTCTCAGTGTTTAAGAGGCTGGTGGTTGTTGGAAAGAAGCTGTTCTTAATCCTGGAAATCCCCAGGAATTTCAGAAGGCAATGGATTAATGGCCTTTTACAGTAAGTTATTCCAAGTTAGAGCCAGTGGCATGTTCATTCCAGTATTTTAAATGCCAAAGTAAGCATGTGTTGATCTTTTGTATAGGTTTTTCACAATAAACTGCTCTTTCAGTGTTTCTTGATATAAATTAAAACCAGTCCTTAGAGGCATAACATGTCTTTCTTGTAAAACATAGACTGGAAAGATCTGCACGCGTCTCGGAAAGTTCTGTCAGGCATTGCCAGTGCCAAAGCCTTGTGTTCTCACTTGGAAGAGTTGTAACTCCTTCCACTGGCTGTGCAATTCATCTTCTATTAACATCAGAGGAACATCATAGATTGGTTTAGTTTCGTTTATTGTTACGTGTACCAAGGTACAGTGAAAAGCTTTTTTGTTGCGTGCTAACCAGTTAGCAGAAAGAAAATACATGATTACAATTGATCCATTTACAGTGTACAGATAAATGTTTAGTGCAAAGTAAAGCCAACAAGTCCGAACAGGGATAGTGCTTGGGTCATCAATGGGATAGATACAATAGTTCAGCGCTGCTGTTTGTGGTAGGTACACTGATGGTCGAAGCCAACTTTTCCCATGTTCTGTAATGAATTTTACATGTTTCAGAATACCTAATGCTTGTTTTCCAAAAGGCATGCAAATTATTTATAGGCACAAGCAAAGTTTACAGTCATAAAATCATGGCAGCATCAAAACAGGCCCTTCAGCCTCTCAACTATGCCAACTAGGTTTCCTACTTGAGCACATCCTGTATGACTGTGTTAAAGAAGGAACTGCAGATGCTGGAAAATCGAAGATACACAAAAATGCTGGAGAAACTCAGCGGGTGCAGCAGCATCTATGGAGCGAAGGAAATAGGCAACGTTTCGGGCCGAAACCCTTCTTCAGACTGAAGAAGGGTTTCGGCCCGAAACGTTGCCTATTTCCTTCGTTCCATAGATGCTGCTGCACCTGCTGAGTTTCTCCAGCATTTTTGTGTACCTCCTGTATGACTGTGCTTGGCCCATATCCCTCTAAATCGTTCCTATCCACGTACCTGTCGAACTGTCTTTTCAATGTTGTAATTGTTCCAGCCTCAGCTACTTTCTCTGGTAGCTCATTCCATAAACTCACCATTCTGAGTGTGGAAAACATTGCCCCTCTGGTTCCTGTTAGATCTTTCCCCTCTCATCTTAAACCTATGTCCCCCTCTCTGGTTCTTAAAAAGGAGATTCAAGGAACTGCAGTTGATGGTTTGCAAAAAAATGATACGAAGTGCTGGAGTAAGTTACTCAGCAGGTCAGGCAACATTTCTGGAGAACATGGATAGATGACGTTTTGGGTCGGGACCCTTCTTCAGACTGATTGTGGTTGGAGGGGGAGAAAGCTGAAAGGGAGGAGTGGCTGGACAAAGTATGGTGACTGAACAGGTGGATATCAGTGAGGAGGCTTTTTGATATGTAGATGGTTGGACAAAGGCCAGAGATGAGAAAAGCAAATTGTGTGAGATAAGGACAGAAGAGGAGCGAATTGTGAAGCGAGAGGAAGGAACATAGGTGGAAGGGGAGGGGAAAGGAGAGAAATTGGTGGGTCCATGTGGGGCACATGGAAGAGTTGGGGTAGGTGGGGAAGGAGAGAAAAGGGTTATTTGTTGGTTAGTTACCTAAAACTGGAGAATTCAGTGTTCATACTATTAGATTGTAAACTACCCAAGCAGACTATGAGGTGCTGTTCCTCCAGTTTGTGTGTGTCCTCATTCTGGCATTGGAGGAGGCCCAGGACAGAGAGGTCATTGTTCAACCATCTGACTATCCGAAAACATGCCACACCTGTATCCATCTATCACTCTGAAGAAGGGTTTCGGCCCGAAACGTTGCCTATTTCCTTCGCTCCATAGATGCTGCTGCACCCGCTGAGTTTCTCCAGCATTTTTGTCTACCTTCCATCTATCACTCGCCATACTTTGTCACTTACAATCTACCGAAGCCGACAAATCTACCGAAACATACAAACTTGTATGTCTTTGGAGTGTGGGAGCAGCCGGAGGTAACCGGAGCACCCGGAAAAACCCCATGCAATCACGGGGTGAACATACAAATGCGGTACAGACAGCACTCGTAGTCAGGAACGAACCCAGGTCTCTGGTGTTGTGAGGCAGCAACTCTACCGCTGCGCCATCGTGCCATTCTGGTTCTTGTTTCCCATATCCTGGGAAGAAAAGATTATGTGCATTCGCCCTATCTATTTCTCACATGGTTTTACACACCTCTATTAGATCACCCTTCAGCCCTCCTTAACTCCAAGGGAAAATGTTATATGAAAGAATATAATGGTTATGTGTATAGATAGTAGAATGTTACGCTCATAGTAAATGTGGTGCTACAAAAAAAAGTATTTTATGGTCTATCTTTTTATTTCCCATTAACCAAGAAGATTGGGTTGGACATTCCTGAAGCAAACTGCCAAAGTACGTGAAGAAGTTTAGTTTAGTTTATTGTCACGTGTACCGAGGTACAGTGAAAAGCTTTTGTGTGCTAACCAGTCAGCGGAAAGACTATGATTACCATCGAGCCATTTACAGTGTACAGATACAGGGAAAGGGGAATAACATTTAGTTATTAAGTTAGAAAACAGCAGCATGAGGCTTTGAACTTCCTCTGCCACTTGCTTGGATCCCATGCAAACTTTACAGTCATTAAATCATTGACTAACAGGCTCTTCAGCCCATCTCATCTATGCTGACAAAGGGGCTTATTTGAGCTCAACTCTATCTTCTTGTCTAATCTCATTGATCCCTCTGTGGTCAAAAAAACATGTGAATAAGGCGGGTGAATTAACCACTCAGCGAAACGTCACCTATCCATGTTCTCCAGAGATCCTCCGCTGTGTTACTCCAGTAATTTGTGTCTCCAGTGTAAACATCACACATTGGGACGGTACGGGGTTGCTGCCTTACAGCGCCAGAGACTCGGTTCGATCTCGGTTCGATACTCACTGTACGGAGTTTGTCCTTTCTCCCCATGTGTTTTTTTCCAGGAGCTTTGGCTTCCTCCCACACTCCAAAGACATACAGGTTTGTAGGCTGATTGTCTTGGTAACATTGTAATTCATCCCTAATGTGTGTAGGATAGTGTTAGTGTGCAGGGATCGTTGGTCGGCACGGACTCGGTGGGCCAAAGGGCCTGTTTCCGTGCTGTATCTCTAAACTAAACTAAACCATTCCTGTTCTCTTTGTTCTACTAAAACCTCTCCAAGTTAAAGAATTTCAAAGACACACAAGCGTTTTCAGAAGAAATTCTTACTCCGCTCTTTTTTTAAGCGGTCAGCCCCTTTTCGTGTAATTATCCACCATGGATTATTTATCCAGTTGCAATGATCCCATTGCTGTCCCCTAATAAATAAAACACATCTGCACTGTGCAAGGAAGCAACATAGCAGCTGATATAGTACAATAAATTATACATATCAACCTTGAAGCTGGAGATTCATTTGACAGGTGATTTTAAATCCATCTCCCAGGTTAGCTAAAAAATGTTTTGAGATTCAAACACTGCACAAGGCATTTTCAAAAAAATCTCTCAATAATTCTCCATTTTCATGATGTATGAGAAGGCTTTTGCCAAGACTTTAAACTGCTGCTTAAAAAGCAGTGTGCCATTATTCATGCAAGATAAAGGCAAGAAGGAGGGGGAAATAAAGAATTATGGGTTGCAACCATGCAGTGCAAAAGGTATAACTGTTTCCTCAAGGTAAAATTAGCATTTGTTGAGGGCGTGGAAGAAAGGTCTGAAGAAGGGTCTCGACCCAAAATGTCACCTATTCCTTCTCTCCATAGATGCTGCCTCACCCGCTGGGTTACTCCAGCATTTTGCGTCTACCAACTGTTTCCTCAACACATGCAAGAGGAGCTTTTTAATTCAAGATTCGAGATTCAAGAGAGTTTATTGTCATGTGTCCCAGATAGGACAATGAAATTCTTGCTTTGCTTCAGCACAACAGAATATAGTAGGCATGAATGCAGAACAGATATGGTGTCCATATACCATTATATAAATATATACACACATGAATAAATAAACAGATAAAGTGCAAATAAACAGATAATGGTCTATTAATGTTCAGAGTTTTGTTTGAGTTGAGTTTAATAGCCTGATGGCTGTGAGGAAGGAGCTATTTCTGAATCTGGACGTTGCAGTCTTCAGGCTCCTGTACCTTCTACCTGAAGGTAGCGGGGAGATGAGTGTGTGGCCAGGATGGTGTGGGTCCTTGATGATGCTGCCAGCCTTTTTGAGGCAGCGACTGCGATAGATCCCCACGATGGTAGGGAGGTCAGAGCCGATTCATTGCTATGTCAAAGACTTTAACTCATTTAAGATAATCTGATGGAATTGTCTAGCTGTGTTCTTGACCAAACTGGCTTTCGTGACAGTCCAAGACAGTCCAAGAAGGAACTGCAGATGCTGGTTTACACCGAAGATAGACACAAAATACTGGAGTAACTCAGCGGGACAGGCAGCATCTCTGGAGAGAAGGAATGGGTGACATTTCTGGTCGAGACCCTGCTTCAGGTTGAGAGGCTGAGAGGCTCTCAGTCTGAAGAAGGGTCTTGATCCAAACCGAGTGGGAGAGTCTACGACTAGAGGTCATAGCCTCAGAATTAAAGGACGTGCTTTTAGGAAGGAGATGAGGAGTAAATTCTTTAGTCAGAGTGTGGTGAATCTGTGGAATTCTTTGCCACAGACGGATGTGGAAGCTTCTACTCCTATTCCTTATGACCTTATGAAAACGCCACCCATTTCGTCTCTCCAGAAATGCTGCCTGTCCCGCTGAGTTACTCCAGTATTTTGTGTCCAAGCCCTTTATATCTGCATTGTAAAACGTCGTGGCCCCAGGACTGATCCTGGTGACACTCCACTCTTTTCTCCGCGTCCTCCCGTTTCCTCCCACACTCCAAAGACGTGCAGGTTTGAGGGATAATTGGCTTGGTATAATTGTAAATTGTCCCTAGTATGTGTCGGATGGTGTTAGTGTGTGGGGGATTGTTGATCGACGTGGACTCTGTGGGCCGAAGAGCCTGTTTCCGCGCTGTATCTCTAAACTAAAACTAAGCACCTATTTGTGACTATCACCACCTTATTCATCTTTGCACAGGTGGCCAATTAGGAAAAGGGGAGATGCAACGAGACCTGGGTGTCATGGTACAGCAGTCATTGAAAGTAGGCATGCAGGTGCAGCAGGCAGTGAAGAAAGCGAGTGGTATGTTAGCATTCATAGCAAAAGTATTTGAGTATAGGAGCAGGGAGGTTCTACTGCAGTTGTACAAGGTCTTGGTGAGACCACACCTGGAGTATTGCGTACAGTTTTGGTCTCCAAATCTGAGGAAAGACATTCTTGCCATAGAGGGAGTACAGAGAAGGTTCACCAGATTGATTCCTGGGATGTCAGGACTTTCATATGAAGAAAGACTGGATAGACTCGGCTTGTACTCGCTAGAATTTAGAAGATTGAGGGGGGATCTTGTAGAAACTTACAAAATTCTTAAGGGGTTGGACAGGCTAGATGCAGGAAGATTGTTCCCAATGTTGGGGAAGTCCAGGACAAGGGGTCACAGTTTAAGGATAGAGGGGAAATCCTTTAGGACCGAGATGAGAAAAACATTTTTCACACAGAGAGTGGTGAATCTCTGGAACTCTCTGACACAGAAGGTAGTTGAGGCCAGTTCATTGGCTATATTTAAGAGGGAGTTAGATGTGGCCCTTGTGGCTAAAGGGATCAGGGGGTATGGAGAGAAGGCAGGTACAGGATACTGAGTTGGATGATCAGCCATGATCATATTGAATGGCGGTGCAGGCTCGAAGGGCCGAATGGCCTACTCCTGCACCTATTTTCTATGTTTCTATGTTTCTAACCTCTCAGCTGTCGTGTGTAATTAGAGCTCTGCAGTTCATTGTGATGTCTGGGTATATAAAGCCGATCGCCGCCTTTCATCTTTGGGAAATTTGTTGCCATGAAATATTAGACAGGTTTGCATTCCAGCTGATTGTTGGCCCTTTCCCTCACACTTCTAATATAAAATATAATTAAAGCAACATCTTATTAAATGAAAGCTCTGTGTGCAATCCACACACAGACTGTAGACATAAACTGGCATTTATTTTTGCCTGGGAATGATACAGAGAAGGCTGTTGTTTGTCAGAGAAAAATTAAAGCTGGGAAAGTGTTCCCTAACCAGAATGACAGCTCAGACTGTGCTGTGACCAGCACTCTTGGTGCAAGTGTGATTCTGGTGTCATTAGTGATGGCCCTGTCCCACGATGCGAGTTCATTCAAGAGCTCTCCCGAGTTTAAAAAAAAATCTAACTCGTGGTAAGCACGGAGAATGAACGTAGCGGGTACGTCGAAGCTTGGGGACGTCTCTTAGCGGCTCATAACGCTAACGGCAGGTACTCTGGAAGACTCGCTAACGGCAGGTAAACTCGGGAAGACTCGTGAAGATTTTTCAACATGTTGAAAAATGTCCACGAGAGCCCCGAGTACTGACGAGCGGCCATTACCGTAAATCTCCGAGTTCGATTCAAGGCAAACTGGGGAGAACTCATTGAATGAACTCGCACAGTGGGACAGGGCTTTAAGAACGGTACATGCCAGATTCAGAACCTCCAAGGCCCAGAACCAGGGGCAATAGTTTAAGAATAAGGGGTAGGCCATTTAGAACGGAGATGAGGAAACATTTTCTCACCCAGAGAGTTGTGAATCTGTGGAATTCTCTGCCTCAGAAGGGAGTGGAGGCCAATTCTCTGGATGCTTTCAAGAGAGAGATAGAGCTCTTAAAGATAGCGGAGTCAGGGGATATGGTGAGAAGACAGGAACGGGCTACTTAATATGGATGATGAGCCATGATTACAGTGAATGGTGGTGCTGGCACGAAGGGCCGAATGGCCTACTCCCGCACATATTGTCTATTGTCTATTGTCATATGTTGATTAAATACCTATGCTGTTAGGATGAATTTACTGTTGTGTGCTGCATCAGACTTCTTTTGTATCACAAATTCATTATAGAGTCATGCAGTGTGGAAACAGGACCTTCAGCCCAACTTGCCCACATCGACCGCGGTGTGAAGCCACCATGAGGATGGAGAAAGAATGACCAAGCGGGAAAGGTCTTTGGTTATATTGTCTGCTTTCCTGAGGCATTGTAATAGTGGGGAGTCTGGTCTGTCTGATGGACTAGGCTTCATCTACAATTCCCTGTGATTTCTTGCAGTCCTGGGCAGAGCTGCTCCCATACAATGCTCAGTCTGAATTAGTAAACGTTTGTAGGAGTCATTGGAGACATGCTGATTCTCCTCAGTCTCCTGGGGAAGTAGATGCGTTGATGTGCCTTCTTGGCTGTCACTTCAGTGTGGTCTTTCCCCTCTCGTGTTGTGGTCTCGGGTACCCTGGGAAAAAGCCTGCATCATTGGTGCTGTGGAGACTTTCCTTAAAGCCATTGATGGTATCTTATGTAGAGACAAGAAACTTCAGATGCTGGTTTACATAAAATAAGACACAAACTGTTGGAGTAACTAGCAATACCTTTATTACAACATAATATAACGTGATCTCCAACTTCTGGGTAAAGATCATTTAGAGTTTTGTTTTTAGAGAAACAGCATGGAAACAGGCCCTTTGGCCCATCGACCAGTGATCTCCGTACACTAGCATTTACCTACAAAACTCGGGACAATTTTTACCGCAGCCAATAACCTATAAGCCTGCACATCTTTGGAATGTGGGAGGAAACTGGAGCACCTGGAGAAAACCCACTTGGTCACAAGGAGAATGTACAAACTCTGTACAAACAGCATCTGTAGTCAGGATCGAACCTGGGTCTCTGGTGCTGTAAAACAGCAACTACCACTGCGCCACCATGCTTTAATGAGATATCTGCTCCACCTTACTGTATTGTGAACGTCAAACATGAGCAGTCACTGTTTAACAGAATAGGATCAGGGCTTACATTGCAGTCACGGTAAGAA
Organism: Malacoraja senta; assembly: GCA_038087875.1. NCBI lineage: Eukaryota > Metazoa > Chordata > Chondrichthyes > Rajiformes > Rajidae > Malacoraja > Malacoraja senta. The sequence continues at coordinate 43,760,274 of CM075984.1, forward strand.
GGGATATTTAGAAATGGTTTGAGAGAGCATATCGCTTCCCAATTTTTCAATTGCGGATTTATCAATGTATCTGCTATGTTTGACTGGATTTGTGAGCCCCAGTAGAGTCAGTATTCTGAAGATGCAGATTCTGAGGTATTTGCAACCTTCTAGGCATGCTTAAATGTTCATATGAGACACTGAAATCCTTTCAGAATAGGTTAAGCTTCCTTGGCACAAAAAGATATCTGAAAATGGGATCAAAATGCATTGCAATGCAAAGAAAACAATGAGCTGTAATTCTGATTGCTGTGGTCAGATAGTCAGCAAATTCTCAAAATTCCTTTTTGGTTGGATGCTGGTGCTTTTCCCTGACAGATAGGCTTTATGCTGATGGTCAGTCCTGAGTCAATGATTTATTTTCTTACTTTAGCAAAGTCTTCAGAATCCCCATTGAGCTTTCTTTGTCTGCTTCTCTCCATGTGCTGTGTAGGAAGGAACTGCAGATGCTGGTTATACACTGAAGATAGAAACAACATGCTGGAGTAACTCAGCAGGACATTCAGCATCTCTGGTTAGAAGGAATGGGTGATGTTTCATAAGGTCATAAGGAATAGGATTTAGGCCTTGGCCCATCAAGTCTACTCTGCCATTCAATCATGGCTGATCTATCTCTCCCTCCTAACCCCATACTCCTGCCTTCTCCCCATCAGCTCAGGCACCTGTACTAATCAAGAATCTATCTACCTCTGCCTTAAAAATATCCACGGACGGCCTCCACAGCCTTTTGTGGCAAAGAATTGCACAGATTCATCACCCTCTGACTACAGAAATTTCTCCTCATCTCCTTCCTAAAAGAACGTCCTACAACCTACAAGCCTGCACATCTTTGGAAGAGAAGAAGGCTGACGAAGGGTCCCATCCCGAAGCATCACCCATTCATTCTATCCGGAGATGCTGCCTGTCCCACTGAGTTACTCCAGCATTTTGTGTCTCTCTATGTGCTGGTTCGTTATTTTTTGATAATTACGTGAAGAATTGTCTTTTCTCTTTGTTGCGTCACGTTCACGGCATCAGAGGAGAAAAGGATGGAGACTTATTAGTGCGAGGACCTAGTGATTTCGACACAGGACACAAGGATACCAGGAGTGTCTAAGATACTGGCAGTCAGATATGAGCTTAATCACTCAGTGGGCTCGAGAGTGTGAACTTCCCAGAAAATCTCAAATAACTGATGTATTTTCTTTCCATGGAAACATGTTTGGGCCTTCCTAAGTCTTTAATTCCTGTCATCCTGCTGTGTAACTTAGTAAGTGATTGAATTACAAATTCAATCCCTAAAGCTCACCCTCTGCCACATTTGGGTCTTGACAGTTGAAGGCAGAGTTGTGAATGGTGTGAACCAGAGGACTTAGGTTTAAGGGCAGGGGGGAATATATTTAATAGGAACCTGAGGGGCAATTTTGTCATCCAAAGGGTGATGGGCATATGGAATGTGCTGCCGGAGGAGGTAGTTGAGGTAGGTACTATCGCAATGGTTAAGAAACATTTGGACAGGTACATGGATAGGACAGGTTTAGAGGGATATGGGCCAAATGCAGGCGCTTCGGACTAGAGTAGATGGGGCATGTTGGCCGATGTGGGCAAATTGGACCGAAGGTTCTGGTTCTACGCTGTATAACTCTAGAAGTAATTGGTTAACATTCGAAGAGCTCAGAGAACTGAGAAGGTTTTAGAGCAGGAGAAAGTTACAGGGATAGGGAGGACAGAGTGGGGTTATGCGTCCTTGGAGGAAACAGTGGCAGGATCAAAATGTTGAGATCCATCTGAAACGTCATCAACCCAAAAAGGTAACACAATTTTTCCCTACATGAATGCTGTTAACCCGAGTTTTCCCAACATTTCTCTGTCGCTTTTGTGATCTCTATGTTCAGTTTGCTCCTCATGTTCCGACCTTCAAAGGGAACTGCAGGAGGCACTGACTGAAAAAATGCAGCCGGTATCGTCAACGATCCACACCACCCCCTGGCCATGCTTGCATTTCACACCTACCATCAGGAAGGTAGAGGTGCCTGAAAACCATGACCTCCAGGTTCCAGAACAACTTCTTCCATCACACTCCTGAACACCACACAATACTAACACCAATTATAAACAACTAACTGCCTTCAGTTGCACTAAGGACTTTGGGTTCCTTGGAAGTAGTATTAGGTTATTTATGATTTTTTTGTTTCTTGTATGTTTTCTACGTGTATTGTGTTTACAAGCCTGTTCTTGTTGTGTTGCTGCAAGTAAGAATTTCAGAAGGTGGTGAATCTGTGGAATTCATTGCCACAGACGGCTGTGAAGGCCAAGCCAATGGATATTTTTTAAAGCGGAGATTGACAAATACTTGATTAGTAAGGATGTCAGGGGTTATGAGGTCGAAGGCAGGAGGAGGGGGTTGAGAGGGAAAGATGGATCAGCCAGGATTGAATGGTGGAGTAGATTTGATGGGCTGAATGGCGTAATTCTGTTTCTAGAAATTATGAACGTTTAATTTCAGTTCCATCGACGGTACTTATGACAGTTAAATACTTTTGACTTTTAAGCCTTCGAACACCTGGTCTGTTTAAATTTTAGTTCAGTTTAGTTTAGATATATAGTGCGGAAACAGGCCCTTCGGCCCATCGGGTCTGCACTGACCAGCGATCCCCGCATATTAACGCTATCCTACACCCACTAGGGGCAATATTGACATTAATACCAAGCCAATTAACCTACAAATGTCTATAGAGCGTGGGAGGAAGCCGAAGATCTCGGAGAAAACCCGCGCAGGTCACAGGGGGGACGTGCAAACTCTCTACAGACAGTTGGAGTACAAATTTCCAGCAAAAATGGAATGGAAACATCTGACCGACTGAGGGATCTCAGGCCGAGGAAGTAAAGAAATATTCACAGAAGGACCAAAGACAGAAACTTTGAGATGGGTTAGAGGCCACAGGAGTGCTTCATTCTAGTGTTGAAAGGACCTTTCCATTTTAGTTTGCGCCAGAGAAGACCGTGAAGGAAGAAAGCAAAAATGATTGAAGCGTGAAATTGTGTGGTGATTGAAAGAGCGTGGAGATGAGCAGGAATACGCCTCCATTTCAATTGGCACTAATTTGTTTCTGATTCTCCACCCCCACATTCTGTGGCTTTCTTTCACTGACACTTTAAAACCCATTTCATGCTCGAGAGAACAAGCGGGGTGATTTGCGGCCAGTCTGTCATCTCAGCCCTTGCTGTGGGAGGGGGTGAGGACAATGTGCAGGCAATCCCTTTGCATTTGTTGTGGGTGGAAGATACTGTTTCTATCCTGCTTTTTCGTGTCTGAAATCAAAAACTTCTGTACTGCTGGGGCCTACACCGGATTTATTGACACTTTTTAACATCTGCCTAAACAGATAATAGATTTTGCACCAGGTTTAATGTGTGTGGTGTGATTTGTCAGGTCGCAGTAGTTGAGGGGTCTGGGAATGCTGGGTTTAAATATCTGTCGAGGGGAGGCACGGTGGCGCAGTGGTGGAGTTGCTGCCTTACAGCACCAGAGACCCGGGTTCCATACTGACCACAGGTGCTGTCTGTGCGGAGCTTGTACATTCACCCGCGTGGGTTTTCTCCAGGTGCTCCGGTTTCCTCCAACACTCCAAAGGCGAACAGGTTTGTAGGTTAATTGGCTTCGGTAAGTTGTAAAAATTGTCCCTAGCGGGATTAGGTTAGTGTACGGGGATTGGTGTGTGGTGATCGCTGGTCAGCGCGAACTCGATGTGCCGAAGGGCCTGTTTCCCCGCTGTATCTCAATAGTCTAAATAAAGAGTGTCTTTCCTTCTTTTAGTCCCCTGCTCCTGTCCTAAACAACTGACTTTCTTACAGACAATCGGCACTTTCTGGTGACAACACCTCTTTTGTCACAGTTAGTGATTATGAATCCCAACATGAAATATGTCAGTTCAGAACATCATCCTAGACACCACCCCAACCAAGTTTGTGTGAAGTACCTTTTCTGTCAAATTAATGCCTTTGTTACACAGACAGTCTTGTGGAGCATGTAATTAGAAATTTAATAAGCTGTAGTTTTGAGATATACAGATGCTTTTACTGACTGCTTTAGTTGGGTTGGTAGCGGTGGCATTAACAGTATCATCTAAAATTACAAGCCACATTCCCAAGCATGCGTTTTCATTCTTTCACTGCTGTGATGATCTAGTGGCTGTGGAGTGCCCTCTGGTGGCTCTGAGAAAAACTGCTTACTTGTGTGGGAAGGAACAGCAGATAGACACAAAAAGCTGGAGTAACTCAACAGGATAGGCCGCATCTCTGGAGAGAAGGAATGGGTGACGTTTCAGGTCGAGACCCTTCTTCAGACTAGACTCGAGTCTGAAGAAGGGTCTTGACCAGAAACATCACCCATTCCTTCTCTCCAGAGATGCCGCCTGTCCCGCTGAGTTACCCCAGCACTTTGTGCCTATTTATTGGAGGGAAAGTTTAAAGGAACTGAGAGGGCAAGATTTTTATTTTACACATAGAGTGATTGGTGTCAGGAGTGATGATAGAAGCAGATACGATAGTGGGATTTAAGGGTTTTGAATATACATATAGATATGCAGGGAATAGAGTGATATGGATCACATGCAGGCAGAGGTGATTACTTAATTTGGCATTATGTTTACCACAGACAGTAAGGTCATGTTCTAGGAGCAGAATTAGACCATTTGGTCCATCGTCTATTTTGCCATTCTATCATAGCTGATCATCTTTCCCTCTCAACCCAATTCTCCTGCCTTTTCCCCATAATCCCTGAGAGCCTTACTAATCAAGAATCTGTCAATCTCCGTGTTAAAAATATCCACCGACTTGGCCTCCATAGCCATCCAATATTGTTTGAAGGGCCCGTTCTTGTGCTGCACTGTTTTGTGTTCTATGTTAACACTGTTGCACCTGATATTTAGGTATTTCTCATATGATACTCATTTTTTTTGTAGTTCATTGGAGGATGATGTTTTTGAGGTTCCATCGCCAGAGGATGCAGGTTTAAGGTGAAGGGGAAAAGATTTAATAGGAATCTGAAGGGTAACCTTTAAACACAAAAGGTGGTGGGTGTATGGAACAAGCTGCCAAAGGAGGTAGTTGCGGCAGGTACTATCCCAACTTTTAAGAAACGGTTAGACAGGTACATGGATAGGACAGGTTTGGAGGGATATGGGCCAAATGCAGGCAGGTGGGACTAGTGTAGATGGGCCATGCTGGCCGGTGTGGGCAAGTTGGGTCGAAGGGCCTGTTTCCACACTGTATCACTCTATGACTCTAACTTGATTAGTTAGCTGAACTGAGGTTCTGTCAGTTTAATTACAGTTTAATCAAGCATTTATTTTAATAAACCGACAGAGCAGAATGTGGACTTTAGATACTAAAGGGGCTGTCCCACTGCGGTGACCTAATCCGTGAGTTATGAAGAGTGCCTTCAACCTTCAAGCGCGATGGCACTCGCCTGGAAAACCTCGAGCTGGATCGACCGAACACACGCACGCACGCACGCACGCACGCACGCACGCACGCACGCACACACACACACACACACACACACACACACACACACACACACACACACACACACACACACACACACACACCCCCAAAGGCGGGTGCCAGGGAAAGCGGGGGAGCACTGTCTGAAATTCACACCCGCGATGAAGAGGAAGGTAAAAGACAGCTGCACAGTGTATGGTGTATGGTAAGATTGTTAAGGGTTTGGACACGCTAGAGGCAGGAAACATGTTCCTGATGTTGGGGGAGTCCAGAACCAGGGGCCACATTTTAAGAATAAGGAGTAAGCCATTTAGAACGGAGACGAGGAAACACTTTTTCTCACAGAGTGGTGAGTCTGTGGAATTCCCTGCCTCAGAGGGCGGTGGAGGCAGGTTCTCTGGATGCTTTCAAGAGAGAGCTAAATAGGGCTCTTGAAAATAGCGGAGTCAGGGGATACGGGGTACTGATTGGGGATGATCAGCCATGATCACATTGAATGGCTCGAAGGGCCAAATGGCCTACTCCTGCACCTATTGTCTATTGTCTAAGTCCTTTAGAGAGCGCGGGGAGAGAGGGGGAGAGAAGGGGAGAGAAAGGGGGAGAAGAGGGGGGGGGGGAGAAGGAGTGGAGACACTTTAAAGAAGTATAATAAAGTTTAGCGGGCATTTAACCTATCTTGGTCCTAAAAACTCCAATGAGCCATTTAAAATGCCCGGTCAGCGAAGGGTATTACCTACGGCTGCCCTCGACTGCCTGTAACTAAATAGTGACCCCACTCCACTGCATTGTGAGTTAAAAAGAACCATGCCGACCAACTTTTACTTGCGGAAAAATTTTCAACATGCTGAAAAATCTTCCGCGACCTAGCTGAGGCCGCGAGTATTCGGGAACTTCCCTCGAGCATGAAGGACAGTTCCAGTGACCTCATAGGACCTCCTAGGACCATGTGTCGACCATGCTGCGAGTTTGAGTCGAGGGCAAACTCTTCTAAACTCGCAGATTCGGTTGCCGCAGTGGGACAGCCCCTTTACGCTGACAAATTTCAATCCTCCATCCTCACATTAAGCCAATCTAATGATCTGGAATTTAAATAAAAATATAACTGGTTAGCATTAATCCTTTCCTTTAAAAAAAAATGTGATTTCATAAAACAATCTATTACTTAATTTCTTAAGGCATTCTCCTATTGAGACATGACCACGTGTTGACTTATGTCAAAAGCTACATCATGTGAAAATTGATCTTGGAATATGGAATGTGAGCACAGAGACTCAAGGAACTGCAGGTGCTAGAATCTTGCATAGTAATTGTTGTGTAGAAAGTGCTGGAGTAATTCAACGGGCCAGGCAGCATCCCTGGAGAACCTGGTTAGGTAATGTTATGGGGCAAAATCCGCCTTCACGCTGATTAGTCTAGTTTAGTTTATAGATACAGCGCGGAAACAGACCCTTCGGTCCGCTGAGTCCTCGCCGACCAGCGATACCCCCGCACTAACACTATCTTGCGCACACTGGGGACATCTCACAACTATACCAAGGCAATTAACCTAATGTACACCCTTGAAGTGAGGGAGAAAAGCAGAGATCGCGGAGAAAACTCATGCAGATCACGGGGAGAACATACAAACTCCACAAAGACAGCACCTGTAGTCAGCACCTGTAGTCAGCTCTACCACTACAGTCTAAAGCAGGAGCTCTACCTGCTATGCCACCGTGCTGCACCGAAATGTGAACGTTATTTGTGCAGTTTTATCTAGGTCAGAAGATTTATGCCCCACTTTAAGACTTTGATATTTAATCTACGATGACACTCCATTCCACTGGTATATGGGTTAGTTTGAAATATCATCCTTGGAGTGCAGTGATAAGTGATAAGCTTGTGTGTCCTGCCTTGTGGGTGAGGTGATGTGAATTTCCTTGCAGCAGGGATCTTGATGTCAATAAACTGGGTGCTGTGTTTCCCTTTCAGCAATGAATGTACAACAGATAGGATTTCTCTAAATGTGGCTTGATTTAGGACATCTTGAGGTATATAATAGTCAACAGTGTTTTATTGTCATATGTCCCAGATAGAACAATGAAATTCTTACTTGCAGCAGCACAACAGAATATGTAAACATAGTACACTCTAAACAGTATAATAAATGAGAGAGAAATTAAAAACTTAAGTGGCTTGCAAAAGTATTCATACCCCTTGAACTTTTCCACATTTTGTCATGTTACAACCACAAACGTAAATGTATTTTATTGGGATTTTATGTGATAGACCAACACAAAGTGGCGCATAATTGTGAAGTGGAAGGAAAATGATACATGGTTTTCAAATTTTTTTACAAATAAAGAACTGAAAAGTGTCGCGTGCAAAGGTATTCAGCCCCCTTTACTCTGATACCCCTAAATAAAATCCAGTACAACCAATTGCCTTCAGAAGTCACCTAATTAGTAAATAGAGTCCACTTGTGTGTAATCTAATCTCAGTATAAATACAGCTGTTCTGTGAAGGCCTCAGAGGTTTGTTAGAGAACATTAGTGAACAAACAGCATCATGAAGCCCAAGGAACACACCAGACAGGTCAGGGATAAAGTTGTGGAGAAATTTAAAGCAGGGTTAGGTTATAAAAAAATATCCCAAGCTTGGAACATCTCACGGAGCACTGTTCAATCCATCATCCGAAAATGGAAAGAGTATGGCACAACTGCAAACCTACCAAGACATGGCCGTCCACCTAAACTGACAGGCCGGGCAAGGAGAGCATTGATCAGAGAAGCAGCCATGGTAACTCTGGAGGAGCTGCAGAGATCCACAGCTCAGGTGGGAGAATCTGTCCACAGGACAACTATTAGTCGTGCACTCCACAAATCGGGCCTTTATGGAAGAGTGGCAAGAAGAAAGCCATTGTTGAAAAAAAGCCATATCAAGTCCCGTTTGCAGTTTGCCACAAGCCATGTGGGGGACACAGCAAACATGTGGAGGAAGGTGCTCTGGTCAGATGAGACCAAAATTGAAGTTTTTGGCCTAAATGCAAAACGCTATGTGTGGCGGAAACCTAACACTGCACATCACCCTGAACACACCATCCCCACTGTGAAACATGGTGGTGGCAGCATCATGCTGTGGGGATGCTTTTCTTCAGCAGGGACAGGGAAGCTGGTCAGAGTTGATGGGAAGATGGATGGAGCCAAATACAGGGCAATCTTGGAAGAAAACCTGTTAGAGTCTGCAAAAGACTTGAGACTGGGGCGGAGGTTCACCTTCCAGCAGGACAACGACCCTAAACATACAGCCAGAGCTACAATGGAATGGTTTAGATCAAAGCATATTCATGTGTTAGAATAGTCCAGACCTAAATTCAATTGAGAATCTCTGGCAAGACTTGAAAATTGCTGTTCACAGATGCTCTCCATCCAATCTGACTGAGCTTGAGCTATTTTGCAAAGAAGAATGGGCAAAAATGTCAGTCTCTAGATGTGCAAAGCTGGTAGAGACATACACCAAAAGACTTGCAGCTGTAATTGCAGCAAAAGGTGGTTCTACAAAGTATTGACTCAGGGGGGCTGAATACTTTTGCACGCGACACTTTTCAGTTTTTTATTTGTAAAAAAATGTGAAAACCATGTATCATTTTCCTTCCACTTCACAATTATGCACCACTTTGTGTTGGTCTATCACATAAAATCCCAATAAAATACATTTACGTTTGTGGTTGTAACGTGACAAAATGTGGAAAAGTTCAAGGGGTATGAAAACGTTTGCAAGCCACTGTATACACATACTCGCAAATACACACACACACATATGTACACACAAAACAAACAATAATGGTGCAATAATACCAATACTTGTCTATGTAGTTCAGAGCTTATTTGAGGTTGTGGTGTTTAATAGACGAATGGCTGTAGGGAAGAAGCTGTTCCTGAACCTGGCCGTTACAGTTTTCAGTACCTTTGTGACTGTACCTTTTTTGATTAAAGTGACATTAACGTGATTTTTTTAAAAGTCCAATTAATTAAAGGGCTTGGTGCAGAATGTAAATACATTTGACATAGAACAGTAGAGTGCAGGACCAGGCTGTACACTATACACTGTATGCACTGTAATGGCTCAATTGTAATGATGAATTTTTTTCTGCTGACTGGATAGCACGCAACAAAAGCTTTTTACTGTACCTCGGTACACGTGACAATAAACTAAACTAAACACTAAGAAACTGAACTAGACAGGCTCTTCAGCCCACAATGTCTGCGCTGAACATGATGCCAAGTTAAACTAATCTCCTATGCCCCCCACAAGATTAAATTTGATGTACATTTTGTTCACATTTTCCAACTTTTTTGCTCCCTGCTACCATCCCACCAGTTGCCAAGGTCAGATTTCACTAAGTTTGCCAGCATGTTAAGCTATTCAATTACCAGAGGTGATCACTTCCTGAGCTTTCTATCCTTCATGCATGTGAGACCTATTCTACTGGTATTTACCAACTAACATACACCTAAAGGCGACTAACCAAAATAAGCAATGTCGCCGATTGAGAACCATGTGTTTGAATCCCTTTACGATATGATACGATAGAACTTTATTTGTCCCAGGGGGAAATTGGGCGGCCAACAGTCATAATTCAGATCAGATTCAGATTCAGATTCAACTTTATTGTCATTGTGCAGTGTACAGTACAGAGACAACGAAATGCAGTTAGCATCTCCCTAGAAGAGCGACATAAATATGAGCAGTAAATAAATAAATGTAATAAATCCTGGTGGGAGGAGTGTCCGGGGGGGGGGGGGGGTGTGGTTGGCAGTCACCGAGGTACAGTGTTGAGTAGTGTAACCGCCGCAGGGAAGAAGCTGTTCCTGGACCTGCTGGTCCGGCAACGGAGAGACCTGTAGCGCCTCCCGGATGGTAGGAGGGTAAACAGTCTGTGGTTGGGGTGAGAGCAGTCCTTGGCGATGCTGAGCGCCCTTCGCAGACAACGCTTGCTTTGGACAGACTCAATGGTGGGGAGTGAGGAACCGGTGATGCGTTGGGCAATTTTCGTTGGGCAATAAAACACAAGGTACATGAAACATGAAATTAAAGTGATGAATGGAAAGGATTGGGGATGTGCAAAGATTGGGTGGGGGGGAGTCAGTCTATCCCACGACAGAAGGGGGAAGAGTTGTACAGTTTGATAGCCACAGGGAAAAAGGATCTCCTGTGGCGTTCTGTACTGCATCTTGATAGAACCAGTCTGTTGCTGAAGGTACTCCTCTGGTTGACTAGTTTGTCCTGGAGGAGGTGAGCTGTATTGTCCAAGATGCTTCGCAGTTTAAGGAGCATCCTCCCCTTCAAGAGTTACTCCAGCATTTGGTGCCTCTCTTTGGTCACGGCATGCGTAGTCTACCGACTTATTGCGAAGTTGTTTGATGATAATTAGTGCAAAGAACATGAGATACAGCTCACAGAAGCCTGACTCAGTCACTGATGTGCAGGAATGGGAATTTGGGTGAGATTCTACAACTGTCCCCCATTCAATTAATGGCTGGCAAGAATTAGTGCTCTCTGGAGAATGGAGAGAAAATGTAAGCAAAACCAGATAATCTCAGTTTGCTGCTAACAAAAGCAAAGTGAGAACAAATTCGGCAGAGAGCAAAGGCAAGACTTTTCATAGCATTCAGATTAATTTACCATTGCACACCACAGGGTGCAATGAAATTCCTTGTTTGCAAGAAGTTAGGAGAACACAGTATATGTTATAGACACAAAACGCTGGAGTAACAATAGACAATGGACAATAGACAATAGGTGCAGGAGTAGGCCACTTCGGCCCTTCGGCCCTCAGCGCGACAGGCAGCATCTTTGGAGAGAAAGAATGGGTGATGTTTCGGGCCAGAACCCTTCTTCAGAAGTGTCAGCGCGGACTTGGTGGGCCGAAGGGCCTGTTTCCACGCACACACTGTGTGGTTTGTTTGTACTGACAGCTTTATGGGTAGTGTCAGATCCAAGAACATTAATTCCGAGGGATGCTTTGATTTAACAATGATTGTCAGGAAACTTTCAGTGCAGGAATGGAAAGATAATAAGAAAAATCTTGCATTAGAAGCCTGCAGTAACATTTTTAAGAGGAACTTCACTTAAAATGTCACCACTCTCTTGCACTATTATCTGAGATTTAATGCAAGTGTTGTTTTTTGGAATATCTCCTTTGACATCCTGGACTATAAAGGTGTTTTTCTTTCTCTGTTACAAGGGAACCTTCTCATCGGCTGCTAAAGGACTTTATAAAGAACAGGAACAATGCTGCTAAGGGCCAACTGGACAGCCCCTTGAACAACATTGCTCTCCTTCCCAGCCACACTGTTTGCGAGATGGGGGAACTAACACAAACAGGTGAGGCAAGGAGAAAATGACAATGTGGTTTTTAGCGAACACTAATATTTTAATAGTTCATGCTGCGAATCCCAATATGGGTCTTGCACATGCCACTCTGGCAGTATGTCAAGCAGAAGAACTGGAATATGATGTGTTGTAGGAATGAACTGCAAATGCTGGTTTAAACCGAAGATAGACACAAAATGCTGGAGTAACTCAGCGGGACAGGCAGCATCTCTGGATGGAAGGAATGGGTGACATTTTGGGTCGAGACCCTTCTGAAACATCACCCATTCCTTCTATTCAGAGATGCTGCCTGTCCTGCTGAGTTACTCCAGCATTTTGTGTCTATCTTTGGAATATGATGTGTATGTCTGTGGAGAGAAATTGTTGCCTTGGTAATAAACTACCATCATCGGCATGCTCAATACAGATTGTTCAATAGGACAGGCTTAGAGGGATATGGGCCAAACGCAGGCAGGTGGGATGGTGGTGGGCTGGTAGAGCTGCTGCCTCACCGACCCAGAGACCTGGGCTTGATCTTGTCTTCAGGTGCTGTCTGTGTGGAGTTTGCACGTTCTCCCTGTGACCACATGGGTTTCCTCCAGGTGTTCCTGTTTTCTGGCCTCATCCCAAAGACGTGCGGGTTTGTCAGTTAATTGGCCTCTGCAAATTGCCCTTCGTGTGCAAGGAGTGGATGCGTAAATGGGATAATATAGAACTAGTGTGAATGGGTGATCAATGGTCGGTGTGGACTTGGTGGGCCGACAGGCCTGTTTCCATGCTGTATCACTAAACTAAACTAAAATATTGCCTTTAAAATACCAATATTTATGCATACTCTTTCATGATACAGCATATCTATAGCAGTGGATATCACAAGCTGATGAATGTTTCGTTTTCACATGTATGAGTTAGATACATAGATACATAGAAAATAGGTGCAGGAGTAGGCCATTCGGCCCTTCGAGCCTGCACCGCCATTCAATATGATCATGGCTGATCATCCAACTCAGTATCCCGTACCTGCCTTCTCTCCATACCCCCTGATCCCTTTAGCCACAAGGGCCACATCTAACTCCCTCTTAAATATAGCCAATGAACTGGCCTCAACTACCCTCTGTGGCAGAGAGTTCCAGAGATTCACCACTCTCTGTGTGAAAAAGTTTTTCCTCATCTCGGTCTTAAAGGATTTCCCCCTTATCCTTAAGCTGTGACCCCTTGTCCTGGACTTCCCCAACATCGGGAACAATCTTCCTGCATCTAGCCTGTCCAACCCCATAAGAATTTTGTACGTTTCTATAAGATCCCCTCTCAATCTCCTAAATTCTAGCGAGTATAAGCCAAGTCTATCCAGTCTTTCTTCATATGAAAGTCCTGCCATCCCAGGAATCAGTCTGGAGTTATGGCCATACAAGTTATAGTCATAGTCATACAGCGGGGAAACAGGAGCCCTTCGGCCCAACTTGCCCACACCAAACTCCACTATCCCACCTGCCTGCATTTGGCCCATATCCCTCTAAACATGTCCTATCCAGGTACATGTCTAATTGCTTCTCAAGTTCAAGTTCAAGTTCAAGTTACATTTACTGTCACATGCACCAATTGGTACATTGACATTTGAGTTACCATACAGCCATACGAATAAAAATAACACAATACACGATGGAATTTAACATGAACATCCCCATGAATCAACGTTCCCCACTGTGAGGAAGGCAATAAAGTTCAGTCATCTTCCTCTTTGTTCACCCGTGGTTGGAGCCTTTGAGCCCCCCTGTAGTCGCCACTACGGCAGCCAGATGTTCAAGCCCTCTTGCAATAGTACTTGCCTCAACTACCTCCTCTGGCAGCTCGTTCCCTACACCCACCACCCTTTGCGTGAAAAAGTTACCCCTCAGACTCCCATTAAATCTTTCCCGCCTTACCTTAAACCTATGCCATCTGGTTCTCGATTCCCCTACTCTGGGAAAGAGACTTTGTGCGTCTACCCAACGTATCCTTCTTTTTGTACTATAAGATCACCTCTCATCTTCCTGCACTCCAAGTCTCAGCCTATTCAACCTCTTCCTATAGTTCAGACCCTTGAGTCCTGGCAACATCCCCGTAAATCTTCTCTGTACCCTTTCCAACTTGACAACATTTTGTCTATAACATGGTATCCAGAACTGAACACAATACTCTAAATGCTGCCTCACCAACATCTTATATAACTGCAACATGACCTCCCAACTTTTATCCTCTATATACACTGCATTAAATCAGATGTGACAACACTGTATTTTGGACTGAGTAATGTTTTTACTGTCATAAGAATAGAGAAAAGTGTAACAAAGATCAAGTCTAACAGTCATTTGAACCCGACATTTAGTTTCGTTTAGAGATACAACATGGAAACAAGACCTTCGGCCCACCGAGTCCGCACCGACCAGCGATCCCCGCACACTAACACTATCCTACACACACTAGCGACAATTTTACATTTACACCAAGCCAATTAACGTACAATCCTGTATGTCTTTGGAGTGTGGGAGGAAACCGAAGATCTCAGAGAAAACCCACGCAGGTCACGGGGGGGAACATACAAACTCCGTACAGACAGCACCTGTAGTCGGGATCGAACCAGGGTCTCTGGCGCTATAAGGCAGCAACTCTACCGCTGCGCCACCGTGCCTCCCATGCCCGCAAAGTTAGAAACGGTTCTGTTAAGTCTTGTGTTGTTTGCCTGCAGGTGTAGTCCAGCATCTCCTGAATGGGGAACATTTACACGGCAAGTACATTAGGAATCACAGGCTGCTGCCCGACAACTGGACTATGAAGCAACTGTACGTGGAATCGACAGGGAAGAGCCGTACACTGGAGAGCGGGCTGGCGCTACTGTACAGTCTGTTGCCAAGATTTGACTGGGGGAAGATCCGGGTCCGTCACCAGTGGAGCACCATCTTCTGCTCCAACAGTTGTGACTGCCCCATGCGCAACCACTATCTGGAGGAAGAGCAACGACGACAGTACAACCTGCGCGTGAAGAATAACGTGTTGGAGCGGACGTACATCGAGATGGCAAAGATCGTGGGGGTCCCCACGAGGCAGTTGAGAGCGGCCAACCCCATCGATTCGCTGCTGTGCCATTTTTGCCACAACGTCTCGTTTCCCTGCACTGAACAGGGATGCATCAACCTGGACCACTTCAGGGCCATCAAGGCCCATCAGCTGGAGGACGAGCGAGACAGGCAGAGAAAGAAGCTGTACTATAAGTATGCACTGCTTGCAACCCACCCGATATTAAACCAGACCGTCACCCGCATGCAGCGGATCGTGCAGGGAATGAAGGACGAGATATTTGCTCTTTACTCCGCCCACGACGTCACGGTGGCGCCCATGCTGAGTGCTTTGGGCATCACCCAGGCCAGTTTCCCTCGATTCGGTGCCCGGTTAATCTTCGAAATCTGGCAAAACAGAAAGGACAAAAAGAAGAACTTTGTACGCATCCTTTATAACGGTGACGACGTCACATCCCAGACCTCATTTTGTTCCGGACTCAAAGCACATTCCAAACGCCTCTGCCGTTTTGAGAATTTTTTAAATTTTGTACGAAAGGATGTGTTTGCCGTTTTCAACAGCACAAACTATTATGATGCATGCCATAGGAGGGTGTTCTGAATATTTCAACTGGTAGAGATTCAATGTAATGCTGTGTGTTGTGAATTTTAATTGTTACAAATTGGAACTTGTGACATTGTTTGATGATAATATTCTTTCTCCGATAGCAGAGTTATTTTATTTCCAGTGACAATAAAAGATCATGTGGACTGGTTTACATGAATTTGCCTTTTAGGGATTTAATTAGTAATACTATTATTAATTACTAATTACTATAATAACATTTAAAAGCGGCTGGAATTCTATTCCCTGGTGCGCAGGAGGATGAGGGATGATATTACAGGGGTGTATAAAATCATGAGAGGGATAGGTCTGGTAGACGCCCAGAGTCTCTTGTCCAGAGTAGGGGAATTGAGAACCAGAGGGCATAGAATTAACGTATGGGGGGAAAGGTTTTATGGGAGGGGTAACATTTTCACACAAAGGGTGGTGGGTGCATGGAACAAGCTGCCGGAGGAGGTAGTTGAGCCAGGGACTATCGCAACGTTAAGAAGCAATTAGACAGGTACATGGATAGGACAGGTTTAGAGGGATATGGGCCAAGCGCAGGCAGGTGGGACTAATGTAGATGGCATATGTTGGTCGGTGTAGGCAAGTTGGGCTTAAGGGCCTGTTTCCACGCTGTATGACTCTGACTGTCTGATCAACACTTTCTCATGAAAGAACACACCCTTCAGATCTCTGAATTTCAACCCTTTTTTGAATGGAATTGTTCCACTAGTTTATATTCACTTAGACAAGTAACAACTAGTTGGAGAAGTAGAGAGAAAATATCTCCCAGCAGGTAAAATAAAATGACCAAGCTTTCACACCCATGTACGGATCAATTTTCAGCTCCTTCAAAGACTATTCTCCCCTCAGGAGATCAGAAGTGGCATTGTGTAAACCATCAATGCCATAGGGCGTTTGGCCCTTACCCCTCTAAACCTGACTCATCCATGTACCTGCCCAAATGAGGAAACATGTAGGAAGATTTGTACAAAGAGGCAGAGAATACAGGCAAGGAAGTTGTGAAGAACATTTATAAAATATGAATGTGGCCAGAAATGGAATATTACCTCCAGTTCTGGGCGCTCAGAACAAAGTGAAGGCGTTAGAAAGGGTATGTAAGAGATTTACTAAAATGATTCAGGAATGATAGACTTTGGCAGACCGAAGAAGCTCTCTGTATTCTACACGGATGGGACCTGATGGACATTTTTAAGATCATAAAGGTCATAGGGAGCTGGATAAATATCTGGAAGGACATAAGCTGCAGGTATACAGAATGCGGGTGTGGGGCTGGGACAACTCTGTAGATGGTACGGATGTAATGAGGCAAATGGACCTTTCCGTGAATCTCTGGGGCATGTACTCAGTCAGGCAGGGACACACTGTGAAAATAGGCCATTCAGCCCACTGAGTCCTTGCCAACCATTTACATTATCCTAACCCATTTTATTCTCTCAACATTTCTATTAACTCTCCCCCGAATGCATTCTATCGCTCCCCTACACTAGGGACAACATACAGCACCTATTGGCCTGCATACATTTGGGACGTGGGAAGAAACCAAAGCACTTGCAAATTCACTTCAAGTCAGGGTCATGGAACAGACCCTGTAGCCGACAATATCCATGCCAAATGTGATGCCGTCAACCTAATTTCCTCTGCCTCAATGTGGTTCACATCGCTTCATTCCCTGCATATCCACGTGCCCACCTAAATGCCACTATCTTATCTTCATCATCGGCATCATCGGCGGTAACTCGAAACGAGTATGACTGTCCTCTTTTGGGAGGACTCCTGTGCCTGACTTTGTTTAACGTGGGGAGACTGGTGCACAGACAGTCACCACACGGTCCTTGACAGATCTGGGTCAGGATCCAGTGGCATGGAGTCCAAGATGACCGGGGACCCTTTTCTGCTGCAGCCTTCATCCGCTTTCCCAGCCGTTGTGACGCTCCACTAAAGTCAACCATCATCCTCCGTCTGTTCCACCGTTAAGGTATTGGTTGGATTGCTCTTTGTCAGGGACCTCCCCCTCGACCTTACCGCCATGGGTGGCCCTACCAGGAGCATAGCTCCAGACGGCATCGTCTCAGGATCTCAGGTCCACACAAGCTTCTCCACCATGACACGGTGACAATCCACGGAGAAGCTTATCTTTATACTGCCTTACTATCTGCCACTGCCTCCCGCTCCCTCTCCCACCACACCATCATAAGGGCTGCATGTCAGGAATTGTCTATTGTTTATAATTAATGAGTGCTACAGAAAGGATTGAAGCACAAGAAGTGTTGTCGTGGAAATTAAACTTTTGAAGCAGAAAGGTGACTGAGTAAGACCATAAGGCATTGGAGCAGAATTAGTGCATTCAGTCCATCGGGTCTGCTCCGCCATTCAATCATGGCTGATTTATCTTACCTTCTCAATCCCATTCTCCTACCTTCTCCCCGTAACCTGTAACACCCTTTCTAATCAAGAACCTATCAATCTCTGCTTTATAAACAGGAGAGATTATGAAATGAATTGTAAGGCACAACATGGAAACAATCACTTCGGCCTACCTAGCCATGCAAGCATCGATTAACCGTTCATGTTAGTTCTATGTTATCCCACTCTCTCGTCCATTCCCTACACACTAGGGGCAATTTTACAGGGGCCAATTAACCTGCAAACCCACACGTCTTTGGGATGTGGGAGGAAGCCGGAGCAATGCCTCACGATCACAGGGAGAATGTGCACGCTCTACACAGACAACACCCAAAGTCAGGATCGAACCCAGGCCTCTGTTGTTGTGAGACAGCAGCTCTACCAGCTGCACACTGTGGGAATAACATAAAATTGAAATGAAGTGGTCCAATCGCATTGGAACAGGCATATCTGGCTGAACTGCCTGTCCTGTTGTCTCTTTCTAGTTGTAATGTTGAGTTTAGTTCAGAGATACAGTGTGGAAACAGGCCATTCAGCTCATCCCATCCGCGCCAACCTGCGATCCCCATACACTTGAACTATCCTACGCACTAGTGATAATTTACAGTTTTTACTGAAACCAAGTAACCTGCAAACCTGATGTCTTTAGAGTGTGGAAGGAAACCGAAGCACCCAGAGAAAGCCCACGCGGTCACAGGGAGACCGTACAAACTCTGTGCAGACAAGCACCTGTAGTCAGGTTTGAACCCGGGTTTCTGGTGCTGTAAGGAAGCAACTCCACTGCTGTGTCACTGTGCTGCCCACCAACGGCCATATGTCACTGGACACGTTGACAAACAAGGGGCCTTCTTTTCCCTTTATGTTCCAAGGCAAGTCATTTAGAACCGTAGACACATCTTAGCAAATAGCCAGTGTTCAAAAGGTAAATTTTAAAACAAATAAAAATTTTAAACTTTGGGGTTGATTCAGGAGAAAGTCTGAGAGATGACACAATCGATGTTATTAGCTCAGCTTTACACAGCGTCAGCATTGCACAAAGCCACTCGCTCTAAGATAGACACAAAGTGCTGGAGTAACTCAGCGGAGTGTGGAGTGTCTGTGTGGAGTTTGCACGTCCTCCTGGATATTGCATGACATTGCTCCAGTTTCCTCTCACGTCGCAAAGACGTGCAAAGAAGGGCTCTGTGAATGAGCTCGTATACGTATCGAAGATATTCCCCTGATCCCCGCGCATCCTTTTAGCGACTAGGGAGTTAATTTCCCGAAAGATATGAAAATCTGCCGCTACATGCGGGTTTGGAAGATAATTGGCCCTCTTGTAAAATTGCCTCAAGAGTCTGAAGAAGGGTCCTGACCCGACACATCACCCATCCTTTTCCCCAGAGATGCTGCCTGACCAGCTGAGTTACTTCAGCACTTTGTGTCAACCATTCGCACTAATCCAGTCCAACAAACCCTACGATCCTGCAGCAGTGGAAGATTTAAATG
Source organism: Malacoraja senta (assembly GCA_038087875.1). NCBI lineage: Eukaryota > Metazoa > Chordata > Chondrichthyes > Rajiformes > Rajidae > Malacoraja > Malacoraja senta. The sequence continues at coordinate 43,779,708 of CM075984.1, forward strand.
CTCCAGAGAAATGAGTTTAAATGAGCACAGTTTAAGAATAAGGGGGGTAGGCCATTTAGGACTTAGATGAGGAAAATCCTTTCACCCAGAGAGTTGAGAATCTGTGGAATTCTCTGCCACAGAAGGTAGTGGAGGCCAATTCATTGGATGTTTTCAAGAGAGAGTTAGATTTAACTCTTAGGGCTAATGGAATCAAGGGATATGCGGAAAAAGCAGGAATGGGGTACCGATTTTAGATGATCAGCCATGATCAAATTGAATGGTGGTGCTGGCTCAAAGGGCCGAATGGCCTACTGCACCTATTTTTCTATGTTTCTATAAGGTTAAGGTTAAGCCTGGGTTTTTCAGTTACGTCCACATTACTTCAAGCACACTTGTCTATTTCTGCAATATATATATTTTTCTATTGAAACTGCTCCAACTCTTGACTAGTGTAGCTGGGACATGTTTTATTTGTATCAAAAAATAATGTATTTAATTTCAACACGATACAAAAACCAAATAAAACCAAAACCATGGTGACATACCCACCACCATGTTACAAAATCATCAAACAACTATTTTACAAATATTCTATTAACTACTATACAACCCCGGTAAAGGGGCTAGCATCTGGCTCGGGGCGTTGGACCGAAGAGCCTGTTTCCACACTGTATCACTCTATGCCTCTATGACTCTACTCATGAAGAGAAAAATTAAAGAAAACACAATTTAATGAGAAATGGAATGATGATGATTACCTTTAAACTGGGTCAATCTTAATCAGAGGCCGTGAGCACTTTTGATTGCCTACTAAGTAAATTTACTACGCTGTGCAGTCAGTCATCAAAATTAGCCTAAACCTGGTTTGGATCCGATAGTTTTTACTGAATGTTCTAATCTTAATCAGTGGGCTGCTCGGATTGCTATAATTATCCTGCAGTTCCCCAGCAGAAAGACGGAGAGAGAGAGAGAGAGAGAGAGGGGGGGGGGAAATAAATCAGCCAGCCACAACCAGATTATTTTACTAATGTCTGAACTGTGAAGCAGAGGATTAGATTCTGTTGCGTATGCTAAAAAAAACAGCAAGATATTATTTAAGGCACGTTTTGTATTTCCAATTGGCAAAAAACGTGTCAATGGAACTTGTTTTATGTGCATGGAAATCCCAGGCTCTGCAATCGCTCTCTGGAGCAGTGCGAACCAGTATCATTTGTCAGACTGCTGTGAATTAACCAAAGGGCCAGGAAAAGGGGCACAAAAAGCTGGAGTAACTCAGCGGGACAGGCAGCATCTCTGGAGAGAAGGAACGGGTAACATTTCAGGTCGAGACCCTTCTTCACGAAGGGTCTCGACCTGAAACGTCACCAACTACTTCTCTCCAGAGATGCTGCCTGTCCCGCTGAGTTACTCCAGCTTTTTGTGTCTATCTTCGGTTTAAACCAGCATCTGCAGTTCCTTCCCACACAGGAAAAGGGGCAGTTGAGCCTTGTGAAACCAGAGGAAAGAAACATCGTCAGATCTCAGGGAGACATTTGCTTTCAATTTGGTCCTAAGTCGTGTTTTGGGTAGATAACGTTGAGGAATTACAACTGCAGGAAAAAGAAACAAATCCCAGAGGAAGAAAGGTCTCAGATGCAAACAGAACAGTGAAGGGTTACAACTACAGCCCTGTGAGGATGAAATCAGCAGAAATAGCACAGAGGAAATGAAACTGAAAGGGACTGAAAGTACAGATTAGAGGAAAAGGAGAACAAAGATGCTCAAAGTTTGACAAAAATAAATAGAATCCACTTTTTTAGTTGCCGACCAACGATCACCCATTCACTAGTTACATACATAGATACATAGAAAATAGGTGCAGGAGTAGGCCATTCGGCACTTCGAGCCTGCACCGCCATTCAATATGATCATGGCTGATCATCCAACTCAGTATCCCGTACCTGCCTTCTCTCCATACCCCCTGATCCCCTTAGCCACAAGAGCCACATCTAACTCCCTCTTAAATATAGCCAATGAACTGGCCTCAACTACCCTCTGTGGCAGAGAGTTCCAGAGATTCACCACTCTCTGTGTGAAAACGTTTTCCCTCATCTCGGTCTTAAAGGATTTCCCCCTTATCCTTAAGCTGTGACCCCTTGTCCTGGACTTCCCCAACATCGGGAACAATCTTCCTGCATCTAGCCTGTCCAACCCCATAAGAATTTTGTACGTTTCTATAAGATCCCCTCTCAATCTCCTAAATTCTAGCGAGTATAAGCCAAGTCTATCCAGTCTTTCTTCATATGAAAGTCCTGACATCCCAGGAATCAGTCTGGTGAACCTTCTCTGCACTCCCTCTATGGCTATAATGTCCTTCCTCAGATTTGGATACCAAAACTGTACGCAATACTCCAGGTGTGGTCTCACCAAGACCCTGTACAACTGCAGTAGAACCTCCCTGCTCCTATACTCAAATCCTCTTGCTATGAAAGCCAACATACCATTCGCTTTCTTCACTGCCTGCTGCACCTGCATGCCTACTTTCAATGACTGGTGTACCATGCCACCCAGGTCTCGCTGCATCTCCCCATTTCCTAATCGGCCACCATTTAGATAATAGTCTGCCTTCCCGTTTTTGCCACCAAAGTGGATAACCTCACATTTATCCACATTATACTGCATCTGCCAAACATTTGCCCACTCACCCAGCCTATCCAAGTCACCTTGCAGTCTCCTAGCATCCTCCTCATAGCTAACACTGCCCCCCCAGCTTAGTGTCATCCGCAAACTTGGAGATGTTGCTTTCAATTCCCTCATCCAGGTCATTAATATAAATTGTAAATAGCTGGGGTCCCAGCACTGAGCCTTGCGGTACCCCACTAGTCACTGCCTGCCATTGTGAAAAGGACCCGTTTACTCCTACTCTTTGCTTCCTGTTTGCCAGCCAGTTCTCTATCCACATCAATACTGAACCCCCAATACCGTGTGCTTTAAGTTTGTATCCTAATCTCTTATGTGGGACCTTGTCGAAAGCCTTCTGAAAGTCCAGATACAACACATCCACTGGTTCTCCCATCCACTCTACTCGTTACATCCTCGAAAAATTCTATAAGATTTGTCAGACACGATTTACCTTTCGTAAATCCATGCTGACTTTGTCCAATGATTTCACCACTTTCCAAATGTGCTGCTATCCCATCTTTAATAACTGACTCTAGCAGTTTCCCCACTACCGATGTTAGACTAACTGGTCTGTAATTCCCCGTTTTCTCTCTCCCTCCCTTCTTAAAAAGTGGGGTTACGTTTGCTACCCTCCAATCCTCAGGAACTACTCCATTTCTACCCTACACCCCAGAAAAAAATTACTGAAGCCAGTCAACCTACAAACCTGTACATCTCTGGCGTGTGGGAGGAAACTAGAGCACCTGGAGAAAACCCACGTGGTCACAGGGAGAACGTACAAACTCCGTACAGACAGCACCCGTAGTCAGGATTGAACCCGGGTCTCTGCTGCTGTAAGGCTGCATCTCTTCCGCTGCACCACTGTGCCGCCAACTGGTTGTGCAATATATTTTTAAGATTCATACGCACATACATTTGGAAATATTTACCGTGTGAGATGTTTTTAATATCTGTTATTCAATGATATATGAGTGCTGGGTTGTCATAATGCACAACGGCACTAGTAATGTTTTTCAGCTCATTTACTGCAGAATGATTGCATTTCTTAATGGGAGGAAAATGCTAGCACATAATATTTACTAGCTAGACAGCATCTTAATGAAAACTATTTTCCATTGAAATTATTACACAACATAGAACATGGTGTGTAATACTGTTCTGACCCACAATATCCTTGCCAAACATAATGTCAACTTAAACCAATCTCCTCGACCTGTACGATCCATATCTGTCCATTTCCTACATATACATTCCTTCTCTCCAAAGATGCTGCCTGTCCCGCTGAGTTGCTCCAGCATTTTGTGTCTACCTTCAATTTGAACCAGCATCTGCAGTTCCATGTTTCTATTCAAAACCCTTGTAAATGCTTCCATTGTATCTACCTCCACCGTATATTTACTGACAATCAAACAGTGAAATTCTTACTTGCAGCAGCTTAATAAGCTGGTAAATGCAATACACACAGATAAATATATAATAAACAAAAACGTATTCAATACATTAATAGTTACATTTGTTGTCACGTGTACTGAGGTACAGTGAAACGCTTTTTTGTTGCCTGCTGTCTAGTCAGTGGAAAGACTATGCATGATTACAGTCAAGCTGTTCACAAAGTAGGTATAATAGTGCCAAAACCTAAGTCTGTAGTGCAACCAAAGAACCTCGTTCACTTCTATATCTTCTGACTTGGAAATATGTTCCTGATCCTCCATCATTACTGGATCCAAAGCATGGAAATTCCCTCTCAACAGTAACTTCACCTGAAGAATTGCAGTAGTTCAATAAAACAAGGTCGTTAATAACTTCTCATGGGTAAATAGAATGGGCAGTACTCGTCTTGCCGATCCCAACAGATCATATATGAGAAATATCTGATGAAGGGTCTCGACGCGAAACGTCACCTGGGCGGCAGACACCTCCCAGATGTGTGGGACCACTCCCTGAGGGGGGAGAACAAAGGACGTGGTGTGGGATAGCTTTGTCAGCGCCCTTTATGTAGCGACTCTTTGCATACCTTGGGCATACCTTTGTATTGGGTATGCAATACAAAGAATTTCACTGTGACTTGTCACATGTGACAATAAAGTATTATTCATTCATTCACTCTCCAAAGATGCTACCTGAACCTCCGAGTTACTCCAGCATTTTCTGTCTATCGTCGGTGAAAACCAGCATCTGCAGTTCCTTCTTACACATCATATAAGAATAATTAAACTCAAATGGGCATCAAGACATTAGGAAATATCAAGTGTTTAAGAAGGAACTGCAGATGCTGGAAAATCGAAGGGAGACAAAAATGCTGGAGAAACTCAGCGGGTGAGGCAGCATCTATGGAGCGAAGGAAATAGGCAATGTTTCGGGTCGAAACTCTTCTTCAGACTGAAGAAGGGTTTCGACCCGAAACATTGCCTATTTCCTTCGCTCCATAGATGTTGCCTCACCCGCTAAGTTTCTCCAGCATTTTTGTCTACCTAGGAAATATTAAGTGCTGGAATAACTTAGTAGGTCAGGCAGCATCTCTGGAGAACATGGATAAGTGATGTTTCAAATTGGGACATTTTTTCAGGTTGAGAATCTGAAGAAGGCTCCCAATTGGAAAGGTCAGGTCACCTATACATGGTCTCATAAGTACATAAGTCACAGGAGCAGAAGAAGGCCATTGAGTCCATCGAGTCTATTCTGCCATTCAATCATAGCTGATCTATCTTTCGCTCTCAACCCAATTCTCCTGCTTTCTCCCCATAACCCTTGACACCCTTAGTAATTAGGTATCTGTCAATCTCCACCTTAAAAATACCCAGAAATATCTCAACATTGTTGAGAGATGCTGCCTGACCTACTGAAGTTACTCCAGCACTCTAGGTCTTTTGTGGTAAACCAGCTTCTGCAGTTCCTCGAGTCTCCATTATGAAATATCAATTCACTTGAGCAGACGCTTCGTTGAAGTGAGACAATAGACAATAGATGCAGGAGTAGGCCATTCGGCCCTTCAAGCCAGCACCGCCATTCAATGTGATCATGGCTGAACATCCACAATCAGTACCCCGTTCCTGCCTTCTCCCCCTGACTCCGCTATCTTCAAGAGCCCTATCTAGCTCTCTCTTGAAAGTATCCAGAGAACCGACCTCCACCACCCTCTGAGGCAGAGAATTCCACAGACTCACAACTCTCTGTGTGAAAAAGCGTTTCCTCATCTCCGTTCTAAAAAGTAATTCCTCATCTCTGTTCTAAAAAAGTGTTTCCCCATCTCTGTTCTACGGTTTCAGCATTGCCATATAGAAGGGAACGAAGGACTTTGGTTGTGGTTGCTTCATAAATCCCTTTTCACTTTTCACTCATATTTTTGTCCTAACCTCAGATTTCCTCCTGCTGGGCTGCGCAATCTTTTTTTCAATATCAATATCAACCCTATATGTAGACATTTTGCGGTAATTTACAATTGATTTACAAATGTAACTAACTTATTGGCAGTGCTGAGGGTTCACTTGCCAAGAAACTACTCATAGTTCAAGCTGGTTCCAGTTTTATCCCCACCCGCTTGCTGAACAGATTGTGCAAGCAGTTGAAATTGTAGGAATTCACTTAACCTCTGTTTCTGCATGAGCCCAGGTCTGAAACACACCAACTGGTAATTGATATATTCTCGTTAGGGCCCCATGTTGTTACTGGGACTCTGCTGCTATTTGAAACTAAGCTCAGCGAAGCCTTGAGACAGTTAGCCTCAGAAACCAACACTTGAAGAGAGGAACAGAAAGTGTTTAGGGCGGCATGGTAGCTCAACGGCAGAGTTGCTGCCTTACGCTGCCAGAGACCCGGGTTCGATCTTGACTATGGGTTCTGTCCTTGTAGAGTTTGTACGTTCGCCCTGTGACTGCATGGGTTTTCTATGGGTGCCCCAGATTGCATCCCCGAGTTGGAGATGAAGAAGGATCCGCTGAAGAGCTTCCCTCTGCTGCTCTTTTACAACCATTGAGAGGAACAGATCGGGTAGATGCACAGAATCTGTTGCCCAGAGTGGGGGAATCGAGAATCAGAGGACATAGGTTCAAGGGCGGTCACGGTGGTACAGCAGTAGAGTTGCTGCCTTACAGCGAATGTGGCGCCGGATCGATCCCGACCACAGGTGCTGTCTGTATGGAGTTTGTACGTTCTCCCCATGACCTGCGTGGGTTTTCTCCGAGATCTACAGTTTCCTCCCACGCTTCAAAGACATACAGGTTTGTAGGTTAAGTGGCTTGGTAAATGTAAAAATTGTCCCTAGTGGGTGTAGGATAGTGTTAATGTGCGGGGGATCGCTGGTCGGCACGGACCCCGGTGGGCCGAAGGGCCTGTTTCCGCACTGTATCTCTAAACTAAACTAAATTAAAGGTTAAGGGGAAAAGATTTAATAGGAATCTGAGGGGTACCTTTTTCGCATGTATGGAACAAGCTGCCAGAGGAGGTAGTTGAGGCTCGGACTATCCCAATGTTTATGAAACAGTTAGACAGGTACATGGATAGGACAGTTTTGGAGGGATATGGAACAAGCCCAGGCAGGTGGGACTAGCGTAACTGGGACATGTTGGCCGGTGTGGGCAAGTTGGGCCGAAGGGCCTCTTTCCACACTGTATCACTATGACTCTATGGCCATTGAAATAATTTGTGTACTGCATCCAAACGCCAAGAGTTGATGTCCCTGCAACTAAAGATCTTTGAACAGCAGGGCTTTGGGAATTCTCCAGGGAAATAAAAGTCCCCTTTTGCTTTTCCATTATAGTAGAGAGTGTTCAGGATCACGGAGGGAAAGCCCAAGCTAATTACAGAGCAAATTCTTGCAGCAAGATGGAAATTAAAGGATTCACAAGGGAACCCAACTAATTTTTTTAGAGGTACGTTCCCACTTAATTATGGGGCCTCTGACTGACCTGATGGATAGTTTTTTTCTCTCTCTGGAAATGAAACCAGTTTCCAGTCAGGTCATCTCATTTTGTGGGAAAGCCACTGGGTAAGATTCTTATGATACCCAGGAGTTAAATCAGCTCTGGATTTTAATCAAGCTCCCTTCTCTCAAACGATATGTTACCATTCAGAACTGTCAACAGAGCTTATGAGGACCTGTAAAATGTAATGCACGACCTTTAATGAGTTAAAATCATTTTTTTGTTTTTTATTTCCAGTGTTCTACCCAACACGAGAACTGATTTCCTGTAGGTAACATCTGGATAGCTTTTGAAACTTTGGATGATGGTAACCGCCAGGATGAGACGGTGACCGTTCCATGTTCAGCCACCAACTTATTGGCTTGTTAATTTGACAGTTTTTCAATTAAGTCTTTAAATTTGATAAAGAATTCTTCTCCACATTAGTGAGTTCAACCCGCAAAATTTTACAATCAAAAAAGATCTACTTTATACCAACACATAATGATATTAAGCCTGTATATCAACAGAAACCTATTTTTATGTTTCCTTTTCCTATGATAAACAGAACAAATTATAAAAATTAACACTTTACATGTCATCTGGTTTCAACTGGCGGCATCAACTTTAAACAACAGTTCCCTGCAAACCAAATGTTGTTGGCTTGCACCATAAACCGCACTATTAAGAGTGCACAATACATTATACTTAGTATTAAGATAGGTTTGCATTCAGGACATAGAACAATACAGCACAGGAATAGGCCCTTCGGCCCACAACATCTGTGCTGAACATGATGCCAAGACTAACTTATCTGCCTGCACATATTCCATATCCCTCCATTCCCTGCATATCCACTTATGCTGCATCAATGTTTTTTTTCTTTAGCTTGTCACTGTACCTGAGGTACAGTGAAAAGCTTTTGTTGCTTGCTATCCAGTCAGCGGATAGATTATATATCGGACAATCAAGCCGTCCACAGTGTACAATACAGGATAAAATAGAATAACATTTAGTGCAAGATAGTCCAAGGGTCTCCAAGGAGGTAGATGGTAGCTCAGTGCCATTCTCTAGTTGTTGATAGGATGGTTCAGTTGCCTGATGACCCATTTCTTTGAAGCACCATCTAAACTTATTTCATTTACACGCCACACTTTAGTTTGTTCCTTTCTACACACTTTAGTTTAGTTTAGTTTAGAGATACAGCATGGAAACAGGCACTTTGGCCCACCGAGTCCTAGCCGACTAGCGATCTCCGTACACCAGCACTATCTACACACTTGGGACAATTTACAATTTTTCCCGAAGCCAATTAACCTACAAACCTGTACATCTTTGGGAGCATGGGAGTAATCCCGTGCACCCGGAGAAATCCCTCACGGTCATGAGGAGAATGTACAAACTCCGTACAGACCACA
>CM075984.1:43788866-43838866 GCA_038087875.1 Malacoraja senta
GATTGGGTAATGTTTAAAGAACAACAGAAGATAACTAAAAAGACAATACGGGGAAAAGATGAGGTACGAAGGTAAGCTAGCCAAGAATATAAAGGAGGATAGTAAAAGCTTCTTTAGGTATGTGAAGAGGAAAAAATTAGTTTAGACCAAAGTTGGAACCTTGAAGACTGAAAAAGGTGAATTTACTATGGGGAACAAGGAAATGGCAGATGAGTTGAACAGGTACTTTGGATCCGTCTTCACTAAGGAGGACACAAACAATCTTCCTGATATAGTAGTGGCCAGAGTATCTGGGGTGACAGAGGAACTGAAGGAAATCCACATTAGGCAGGAAATGGTGTTGGAAAGACTGATGGGACTGCCGAAGGCTGATAAATCCCCAGGGTCTGATGATCTGCATCCCAGGGTACTTAAGGAAGTGGCTCTAGAAATCGTGGATGCATTGGTGATAATTTTCCAATGTTCGATAGACTCAGGATCAGTTCCTGTAGATTGCAGGGTAGATAATGTTATCCCACTTTTTAAGAAAGGCAGGAGAGAGAAAACGGAATTATAGACCAGTTAGCCTGACATCGGTGGTGGGGAAGATGCTGGAGTCAATTATAAAAGATGCAATAGCCGCACATTTGGATAGCAGTAACAGGATCGGTCCGAGTCAGCATGGATCTACTCCTGCAGCTATTGTTTATTGTCTATTGAGAACCGGTGGACATGGGTTTAAGGCGACGCGGGGAAAGACTTCATAGGAATGGTGGCACAGTGGCGCGGCGGTAGAGTTGCTGCCTAACAGTGCCAGAGACCTGGATTCAATCCTGACTGCGGGTGCTTGTCTGTACGGAGTTTGTACGTTTTCCCCGAGAGCTCTGGTTTCCTCCCACACTCCAAAGACAAACAGTTTTGTAAGTTAACTGGCTTGGTAAAATTGTAAATTGTCCCTGTTGTGTAGGATAGTGTTAATGTCCAGGGATCGCTGGTCAGCGAGGAATTGGTCGGCCAAAGGGCCTATTTCCGCGCTGTATCTCTAAACGAAAATAGGAGGAACCGAAGAGATAATTCTTTTTTGTTTACACAAAGTGTGGTGGGTGTATGGAACGATTTGCCTGAGGATGTAGTTGAAGCAGGTACTATCACAACATTTAAGAAACATTTTGAGAGGTAGATGGCTAGGACAGGTTTGGAGGGATATGGGGTAAATGCAGGCAGGTGGGACTAATGTAGATGGGACATGTTGGTCGTTTTGTGGGCAAGTTGGGCCAAAATCCTGTTTCCACGGTGTAAGACTCTATGACTCCTCACCTGATGGATTATTTCTCTTCCAGCACTTTGGAGAATAAACCTGGTAAAGGACTTCAATATCCATCACCAAAGACATAGCACTGATGAACATAGTTGCCAGATTGGACACACTATGATTGTTGGCACAGCTAAAATGGCATCACTCACGCCAGCAGCAAAAGCACATTATTATTGTAGTGCTAAACACCGCACACATCTTAAGGTCCCATCTTCTTGCTGAAGATGCCCTCTGTTAAGCATCTGTGTATCTATGTGAATGTCTTTGAAGCATTTTAATTGCACCTGCCTGTACAGCTTCTTCTGGCAGCTCGTTCCACATTCCCACCACTCTCAATGCAAGTTGCCCTTCATGTCCCCTTTGAATCTTCCCCCTCTCACTTTCAATCCAAGTCCTCCAGTTTTACATTCACCTTTTGTGGAATTCCCTGCCACAGTGGAGGCCAAATCACTGGATGGATTTAAGAGAGAGTTAGATAGAGCTCTAGGGGTTAGTGGAATCAAGGGATATGGGGAGAAGGCAGGCACGGGTTATTGATTGGGGATGATCAGCCATGATCACAATGAATGGCGGTGCTGGCTCGAAGGGCCGAATGGCCTCCTCCTGCACCTATTTTCTATGTTTCTATTATCTATGCCCCTCACAATTTCATGTATCCATAAGGTCACCGACTATCAAGTGTGCAGTCCCAACACCTGCCTGCTTCATCACCTTGTCTACCTATGGAGGGAACTATTGTATGTAGTTGTACACCTCTGTTCTACACCACTTTCCATGGGCAGTGCCATTTCCTGTGTAATTCATGCCCTGGACCAACTTACTAAGTTGCAATACTTCGCAATGAGTTAAATTCCATTTGCTATTCTCTTCCCCTCTTTCCCAATTCATCGAGATACTGTGGTAACCTCAGTTAACCTTCTGTGCTGTCCACTGTATATATCACCAGTTTTTGATTCATTCTGCACACCTACTATCCATGCCAACTACTGAATGCAGATGACAAACAACAGTGGACCCAGCACTGCTCTCTGCAGCACACTACTGGTCACAGGCCTACAACCAGAATATCACCCCTCCACTACCAGCCTCTGACTCCTATCTCCAAACTAGTTTTGTATCTAATTTGCTAGGTCACACTGGATCCCACGTGATCCAACCTTAGTTCATAAGATCATAAGTGATAGGAGTAGAATTAGGTCATTCGGCCCATCGTCTATGCTGCCATTCAGTCATGACTAATCTATCTCTTCCTCCTAACCCTATTCTCCTGCCTTTTCCCCATAACCTCCGACACCCGTACTAATCAAGAATCTATCTATCTCGTCCTTAAATATATCCACTGACTTTGGCTCCATGGCCTTCTGTGGCAACCTTCCTTATTAGCACACCATAAGGGACCTTATCATAGACAATTCTAAGTCCACAGAGACAACATCTACTGCCATGCTTTCATCAATCGTCTTCAGGGCCTGTCCCACTTTGGGCATCATTTGCGCATCACGCAGGTCATTTGCGCGTCACCCAAAATTCTGGGGCGCTGCGCGCTATCGCGCATCACTGCCTACACCACCATGTCACACCACGCGCCATGCGTGCCTAAATGCACGCCATGTACGCGTCATGTGTCGTGATGCGTAAATGATGTCGCGTAAATGACGCGCAAATAACGCCCAAGTGGGACAGGCCTTTTGAGACCTCTTCAAAAGACAATCAAATTTGGGAGACAAATTTTCCACGCAAAAAGTAATGCTGACAAGCCCTAATCATCATATCTTCAGTCACCCTGGCCACTCCCTCTTCTCCTCTGTCCCATCCAGTAAAAGGTATAGAAGTGTGAAAACGCACATCTCCAGATTCAGGGACAGTTTCTTCCCAGCAACTTAACCATCTTACTGCAACCAGAGAGCAGTCCTGAACTACTATCTGCCTCATCGGGGACCCTCAGACTATCTTTGATTGGATTTACTGGCTTTGACCTTGTACTAAATGTTATTCCTTTATCGTGTATCAGTACACTACGAATGACTCGATTGTAATCGCGTATTGTCTTTCCGCTGGCTGGTTAGAATGCAACAAAAGCTTTTCCCTGTACCTCGATACATGTGACAATAAACTAAACTAACTAACTACTAATCAATCCATGCGCTGAGAAAAATCCGATAATCGATAGTACCTTACGAATCTGGAAACAAGTGAAGTCAACCCTTAAATTGAGAATTTTATCTCTTCTCTCACCAATCGCCAACAATCCCTCGTTTAAGCCATCTACCTTAGACAAGGCGTTCATACAATGGGAAAGATTAGGAATTAAAAAACTGGGAGATCTTTATGAGGGGGACTCTCCTCTCATTTCAAGAATTACAGTTGAAATATCATCTGAAAGGTAGCTAATACTTTAGATATCTTCAAATACGAGACTATCTGAAATCACATACCCAAGACTATCAATATATGGTTCCAGACATACTAGACGAATGCATGAATAGAAACTCGGATTCAAATAAGTTAATATCGTACCTTTATAATACCCTTTTAAATATACAAATCCCATCGTCGGAAATAATTAGGTGAGCTTGGGAAGATGAATCGGGCCTAAACATTTTTAAAGATAGATGGGAGGAAAGCCTTCTATATATACATAACTGTTCTCTTAACGTTAGGCATTCGTTAATAAAATTTAAAATACTGCATAGACTTTATTATTCAAAGTCTAAACTGAATAAAATCTTCCCAAATGTTTCCCCTATTTGTGATAAATGTCTCCTTCAGGAAGCAACCATAACTCATTCTTTTGTCTCCTGAATAAAGTTACATAATTTCTGGAGAGGAAGTTTTGAAATTTTTTCTAAAATACTTAAAATAAAATTGGACCCCGACACAGAATTGATTACTCTAGGTACGTCAGAAGCCTGTTCTGAGCTAACATTATTTCAAAGACGTTTCCTTAACTATGGCCTGATAACGGCGAAAAACTAATGCTAAATTTTGGAAACACACATCAGTCCCTACTGTAAAGATGTGGATTACAACCATGTCCGAGACACTACATTTGGAAAATATCAGGGTTATCTTGGCAGAAAAACCAGATAAATTTTTAAGACATGGACACCCTTTACCGAATTCTGACAAGGATAGTATGGCGCAACACAAATTTAGATTTAAATCCAATTATGGGTCGGGTGTGGTGGGCGGGCGGGGGGGGGGAACGAGAGGGTCCACTTTTTTCTTTTTTTCTTTTTTTTTTCTCTATCTCCTCTCTTATATTTTTATTCACTCTTTGGCCACACTATTTTGGTAGTCTAGGGGTCCTATCTTTTCACTTTTCACTTTTACCCTCTCTTGTTCTTTCTCTCTTCTTTTCCCTCATTTTTAGGTTAAAAGGTCAAAATTGAAGCTGTACAATAATTGTATAATTTTACATGCCGGATGTTTTATTCTTGTACAATTGCTTCTAATAAAAATAATTTAAAAAATTTAAAAAAAAATCCATGCTCATCTAAATGCTGGCAGACCTGTCCCTAAAAATCCCCTGCAGTGGCTTCCCCACCATTTTAGTTTAGTTTAGATTAGAATTACGGCGCGGAAACAGGCCCTTCAGCCTACCAAGACCGCACCGACCAGCGACCCCTGCACATTAACACTATCCTACACACACACTAGGGACAATTTACTGTGCACATACATCAAGCCAATAAACTTACAAGCCAATTAGCCTGTACGTCTTTGGAGTGTGGGAGGAAACCGAAGATCTCGGATAAAACCCACGCGGTCACGGGGAGAACGTACAAACTCCGTACAGACAGCACCCATAGCCGGGATCTAACCCGGGTCTCCGGCGCTGCAAGCGCTGTATGGCAGCAACTTTACCGCTGTGCCACCGTGGGTGTCCATTGATGTTAGGCTCACTGTAGTTTTCTAGCTTGTTCTTACAGATCTCCTTAAATAAAGGCACAACATTAACACACCATCCAGTCTTCCAGTGTCTCATCTGTGCCAAAACATGATGCAAAACTCTCTTGCAAAGCTCATGCAATTTCTTCCCAAGTTTTCCACAATGTCCTCTGACACACTTGGTCAGGCCCGGGGATTTATTCACTTTAATATGCTTTAAGATTGGCAGCATAATGTGGACATATTCCAAAACTTCACTATTCTTTACCCTTAATTGCTTAGAAATAATTTACTATGGCAACCAGGTGAAAACTAGAAACTTTATGAAATATGTCTTGCATTCATTAGATTTTCACACTGAACTTTAGAAACTGCTAAAACTGTAGTACAAAATGGATATGATTTCACAGTGAAATACAGGTCTCAGTTATATCCCCCATTGCAAGGCCCTGAGGGTTTTCGAGTTGGTGCTTATCACTGTGTAAGATTACTTTTATATGGATAAATGACCATATTAATCATCATTAGCATCTTCTGTGGTGTCTTTAGACTTTGGACATATAGAGCGGAAACCAGCCCTTTGGCCCACCAAATCCACACCAACCAGCGATCGCCTCGTACACTAATCTACACACACTAGGGACAATTTTTACAACTTACCGAAGCCAAATAAACCTACAAACCTGTTTGAGGAAACCGGAGCACCTGGAGAAAACCCATGCGACCACAGGGAGAACGTACAGACAACACCCGTAGTCAGCATCAAACCCAGGTCTCTGACACTGCAAGATAGCAACTCTACCGTTGCATCACCGTGCCACCCTGTGGCGTTTAAGGGGTTGAACTCAAGATCTGTAAAGAGCCTGTCCCACTTACGCGTCCTTGGCTCGCAAATTACGCGACCTCGTGGTCGCTTGAGGCATACGGGCACCGTATGGCCGCGCGGGGCCGGTCCCACTTAGAAGCGCGGAGGGGTATGGAGTTGTGCGGGGCCGGTCCCGACATCGCACGGGGCTCCGAAATTCTTGCAGTGAACTAAATCTTTGCGCGCCAACGGCCTGTCACGGAACTGACGGCCAAAGTGGGACAGGCCCAAGACCCTGGCGCGACGCAACGTCTCACCTTCAACAGCAGCAGAAGCAGGCAAATGATCGCCGAACTCGGCCTGGGGCTCACGGCCGTTGCGGTCCGGATCCGCCCCCACTTCTACTCCCAGAGCGGGGCCAAGAAAATTGAAGATAGACACAAAATGCAGGAGTAACTCAGCGGGACCGGCAGCATCTCTGGAGAGAAGCAATGGGTGACGTTTCGGGTCAAGACCCTTCTTTTCAAACTGAAGAAGAGTCTCGACACGAAACGTCACCCATTACTTCTCTCCAGAGATGCTGCCGGTCCCGCTGAGTTACTCCAGCTTTGTGTCCATCTTCAAATGACGTCACGCGTTCCAGACGGCTGTGCGTACGCATGTAATCGCGCCCGACCTTCGCTCGACCGTCTCGGCTCAACGCGACCACAAGGTCGCGTAATTTGCGTGCCAAGGACACGTAAGTGGGACAGGCCCTTAAGTTATCTGCATCAATGTCAGTTTGCATATCACTCAACAATATGGAATATCTGTTATATAACAAGCATTAGCAGAGCTCCTTTCAAAGTACGGAACAATTTTCAAATGCCAAATTGCAAAATGATCGCTTTCATGATATGGGACAAAGAAGACCTCTAATGACTAACAAATATGAATAAACCACTATTTTTAATATATTAACAGGAAACTGTTAATTCTTGTTCACTTGAATTAATCACATGATAATCATGGACAATAAAGCTTTTCTACTAAGATACAGGTCTTTACTTAAGAGAATAGAAAATAATCAATTAAGCATTCGAAGCCGATGTGAGAAAAGTGAGTTTAATTAACTTTTGACCTTGTACTAAGGCTGGGAAAGCATTGGCTGTGACATTCAGGCTAATTATTTCATAATACATAATGGGAACAGCCAGATTTAGCTTCAGATATGTTCCTCATTAAATTGAATGTGCAATTGATATCTAATATCGAGCCACAATATCAAACTGACCAGTGAGATATGTCCATATGTGCTGGATCATGTCGTCCACTTTATGGGTCAGCTGGTGTTGTATGCTGCATGTATTGACATAGAGGTCAGAGATAAGCTGATTTACACATAAGGCATTCTCCATAGAACTGCCAAGCAATAGAATTTTGACCAAGTATGCAGAATATCAGTTATGGAGAGAGAGAGTCATAGGAAGATGTAACATAGGAACAGGCCCTTCAGCCCACCAAGTCTGTTCTGACCTCAAAGCATCCATTACTATTCTATCTTGAGGTTTAATTTAGTTCAGGCCCTTTGGCCCACCGGGTCCGCACTGACCAGTGATCCCCACACATTAACACTATACTACACTAGGGACAATTTTATTTTAACACATATACCAAGTCAATTTTCCTGCAAACCTGTACGCCTTTGGAGTGTGGGAGGAAACCAAAGTTTTCTGAGAAAACCTATGCAGTCACAAGGAGACCATATAAACACTGTACAGACAAGCATCCGTAGCCAGGATCGAACCTATAAGCGCTATAAGGCAGCAACTCAACTGCTGCGCCACCGTGCTGCTCCAGTTGTGCAGAGATAGAGCCATAGAAAGATATAGCATAGGAACAGGCCCTTCAGCCCACCAAGTCTGTGCTGACCACCAAGCATCCATTACTATTTTATCCTGAGGATTAGTTTAGTTTAGCTTACTGTCACGTGTACCAAAGTACCGCAAAAAGCTTTTGTTGCGTGCAAACCATTCAGTGGAAAGATTATAGATGATTACAATTACACTGTGTACAGATACATGATAAAGGGATTTTTTTGGATTGAATTCTGTCTTTCATTTTTGTATTGGTAACTTATTTTACCCCAATTATTTGTTTCTTTGTTAAACTCTGTAAGGTGTCCTTGAGACTTTTGTATAGGCGCCCACAAATACAATTTATTATTATTATTATTATTAAGATAAAGTTCCGTAAAGTCCAATTAAAGATAGTCCGAGTTCAGTTTATTATTGTCACATCTACCGAGATAAAGTGAAAAGCTATTTTGTTGCCTGCTATCCAGTCAGCGAAAAGACAATACTTGATTATAATCTAGCCATCCAGAGTTTACAGATGCAGGGTTAAGGGAATAGCGTTTAGTGCAAGATAAAGTCCGATTAAAGATGGTATGAGGTTCTCCAATGAGATAGATGCATTGTCAGGACTGCTCTCTGCTTGGTGATAGGATGGTCCAGTTGATAACAGCTGGGAAGAAACTGTCCCTGAATCTGGAGGTGTGCGTTTTCACACTTTTGTACCTCTTGCCTGATGAGAGAGGGGAGAAGAGGGAGTGACCGGGGTGAGACTTGTCTTTGATTATCCTAACCTTTTTTATTCTCCCTACATTGATAACACCATAGTGTTATTCTTCCTCAGCAACTGTCCAGAGTCTACCATTCACCGAGGACAATTTACAACAGCTAAGTAACCTGCCAACCCAAGCATTTATGGAAGGAAACCAGAGCCTCTGGAGGAAACTCGAGTAGACACAGGAAGACGAGCAAACTCCGCACAGAGAGCACTGAAGGTCATTATTGAACCTGGGTCATGGGAACTATGAGGCCTGCACCTCTGTGCCATCCAACTATCATAAATCATTCACTTGTTCACTTCAGAGCTTCCATAAAAAGAAGGAATGGGGACTTTAGAAACAAAATGCCATGGAAAGGAGACTTCGCAAAATAAAGTAGTAACAACCGGAATCAACAAGTGAAAAAGACTCATCGTCAAACATGCTACAAGGTGGAATTCCGAGCTGCAACAGAGGAGGAGAAGTTGAAAGGTGTCGAAGAGATTGGAGCTTGCATGTATACTGAAGTCATGTGTTTTGGAAAAGAAGTTCAGTGGGTGGAGAGACTGGCCTTTCATGGAAGAGCAAGAGGGAGTAATGAACACATCATCTGGCACTCATGACTGAGATGGTTGCTAGGGTATGGGGGAGACAGTATGGATTAAGGCCCTGGAGGGATTTGAAGGCCGAGTGAGGAGATTTACTTCAATATTTTGTGTCAGTTCACCTGAAGTGCCTTTCCAAACACAGGTGGAAGCCATTTTATGTTCCCATCTCCCTGTAGATTCCACTTAATGAGGTGACCCTTGGTGCAAAATATATTGCCTCTCCGTTTCAAGACCAGCTGCCCTGGTTTTAGTGTTGAGCAGAACAGCGGAGAAGCAACTGTGTGCATCTGGCAATCATTTAATGTTTTCCTAAAATATGGCAGCCCCCCAAAAAAAAATAACCGATGACATTACCTAATGGGCTACAATACATACATTGCAAAATGGCAAATACCTAGCTTTTGAGAAACATTGCACAAAGTCATTTGCAAACCATTTATTTAGAATTTAATTTATAAATCTAAGCAAAATAACAGATCGCCATAATTGTTTCTTTAAGGCTCCATTTGACATTAAATTACTAGCAGCGCAGATTAGTACTGACAGTAATGTGACATTTGACAAGCATTTGCCAGTGCAGTGTAATTACAATGCAGCACAGATGTAGATTGCAATGCAGCTCATAAATACATGTACATGACCGCATCTGCTGATACCAGGAGATGTCTTTACTGAGAATCAACATATTAGCGGAGAAACGGCAACTAATTTAATTACGAGTGATATCTGCAATGTCATTCCAAACAGCCAAGAGGTTTGAGTATTTTTTTTACGTTTGATTACCTTGATAATGTAATTCCAGTTTGATCATGCTACACGTTTCAATCCCTGTTTCTGCCAGTTTGATTCATGGCATGAAAATTAGCCCTTTTCTCCTTCCGCTAATTCCTTTACAACTCGTGGATTTTCAGTGACAGAACTTGCAGGAGGTAATAGAATATTTCCTCTCACTTTTATCTCTCTGTATTCTCATTTCCCTCTTTAAACACATCATCTTTTCTTTCTACGACTTTCTACTCACTTGCACATCGGCTGCTCCTTTATATCCCCCCACCCTTTCCTCTCAATAGAAACTGATCTAGTAAGAAATACGTTTCGGGGAACTGGAAGACATACGTTCAGGTGGAGATTACGGGTGTGGACTGACCCAGGGCCAAAGATTTGTTTTGAGGCAGAGAATCGCAGGTACAATCGTGACATTTAAGAAACATTGAGACAGGTACATGGATAGGATAGGTTTAGAGGGATATGGGCCAAATGCAGGCAGGTGGGACTAGTGTAGATGGGACATGTTGGTCGGTGTGGGGGAGTTGGGCTGAAGTGCCTGTTTCCGCGCTGTATGATTCTACGACTCTATTTGCAGGCATTTTTCTTTAAAAGCACGGCTGCTTGATAGCGTGCAGATATGCTTCAGATCACAAGAGCAGATGGTAGATAGATAGATAGATAGATTCCTTTATTGTCATTCAGACCTTTCGGTCTGAACGAAATTATGTTGCCTGCAGTCATACACAGAACCAATAATAACAAAACATAAAATAAACACAAATTAAACATCCACCACAGTGAGTTCACCAAGCACATCCTCACTGTGATGGAGGCAAAGTCTTAGTCTCCGTCTCTTCCCTCCTTGTTCTCCCTCTGCGCTGAGGCGATCGATCCAGGCCAAAGATGCCGCCCTCCAGTCCAGCAGACCTCTGTGGTGATGTCGCCGCCGCCGAAAGCCGGAACGCCGTCTCCGCTCCGAGACGGCCCACCACAGCATCAGCTCCGGGCCGCCGCCCCAGCTCCGGGTCCCGCAGTCTCCGCTCCAGGCCGCTGCCCCAGCTTCGGGTCCTGCAGTCTCCGCTCCGGACCCCGCTGTATCAGCTCCAGGCCGCCGCTGAAAGCCAGAATGACGCTCCAGCCAGTCGGGCCACCGCTGCCTCAGCCCTGAAGATGGCCAGCCTCTCGTTGGTAAGTCCTGGCTGGCTCTGCCTCCGAAGCCTCGGGGTCGGTCGCAGGTTGGAGGCCGCCAGCTCCGCCATTAGGCCTCACCGCAGACGGAGGCAGAGAAGGGGGATACAACACGAAAAAGTCGCATTCCCCCGAAGGAAGAGACAGAGAACATGTTTCACCCCCCCTAACACAACCCAACGAACTAAAACTTAACCAAAACAAGCCAAAAAAACAACAACAAAAAGTAAAAACAGACGGACTGCAGGCGAGCCGCAGCTGTTAAACAGCGCCGCCACTTCCGGACTTGGAGGTCTGACCAGGGTGGTGGCAAGGAAGCACTGATGTGGTGGAAAGACACAAAACTCAGCAGGTCAGGCAGCATCCCTGGAGAAAATGGATAGATGATGTTTCAGGTCGGAACCCTTCTTCAGACTGAAGCATCAGTTTAATCAGCTGAACTTCAGTCTGAAGAAGGATCCCGACAATGAAACATCACCTGTCCATGTTCTCCAGGGATGCTGCCTGACCCGCTGAGTTACTCCAGCGTTTTTTGTCTTCCCTGCGAGTAAACCAGCACCTGCTGTTCCTCATTTCAATTGGTGTGGTGGAACTGAGATTGGAATCAGTTCTCCTCACTCTTCCTTTCCCATCTGTATCGTGCTTGGCCCCCTCGGTCTTGGCAAGTACAAAAACCAAGAAAATTTTAAAAAACAAAAAAACAAAACAAAAACTCAGGGTAAAAATAACTTGACAAGGCTGTGACTCCTGCAAGATGAAATGTGACAGAATGTAAGTGTTACACAGCAGGCCATGTGGGCAGATGGAAGATATTTAAATTGTAAATATCCTGGCAATGAAAATGCAAACGTGCCAAGGTTAACAAATGCAAAAATATATATGTTGAGGACTTCTCACAAGATCTGTCGTATATCACAAAGGGCAGTAATATTTCATCTTATCACAACACAGGAGGCCATTCAGTCGAAGATAGACACAAAATGCTGAAGTAACTCAGCGGGTCAGGCAGCATCTCTGGAGAGAAGGAGCGGGTGACGTTTCGGGGCGAGACCCTCCGTCGGACTGAGAGTCAGGGGAGAGGGAATCTAGAGGTCTGAAAAAGTTCAGAGCAAATCCATAGAGGGTGGGGGGCAGTGAGGGAGAATGTGGCAGAACTCCCCTCGAAGAGAGCAGAAGAACTTCTTCAAAGTAGGTTAACCTTGAGGAGATTTCGCAGTGGAACAGACAAAATGTGTAGTCCTTTGGGTCAATGTTAGGGAAACAATTCCATGAATTCCACTCTTTTTTCCCTGACAGCGCTGCAATTTATTCTCTCTTGCTTGTCTATCAACGTTTATATGATTATTTTTGTCACTAACATACACTGAGGGGTAATTTGCAATGGCCAATTAATCCGTCAGCATGCCTTTGGGACACGAGAGGATATTGCAGCACCTGCCCCGAATCCCACATGATCGCTGAGAGAATGTACAAATTCTGCACGGACAGTACCCAAGGTCAGGGTCAAACCTAGGCGACCGTGAGACAGTATTATTAACTGCTGCACAACGTCATAGAGTCTTACAGCGTGGAAACAGGCCTTTCCATCCAACTTGCCCACACCGGCCAACATGTCCCATCTACCACCTGCCTGCTTTTGGCCCGTACCCCTCTAAACCTGTCCAATTTGTGCACCTGTCTAAATGTTTCATAAATGTCCTGATGGTAGCTGCCTCAACTACCTCCTCCAGCAGCTCGTTCCATACACCCACTATCTTTTGTGTGAAAAAGTTCTCCCTCAAGTTCCTATTAAATCTTTCCCCCATCACCTTAAACCTAGGTCCCCTGGTTCTCAATTCCCCTAATCTGGGCAATAGACTTGTACATCTACCCGATCTATTCCTCTCATGATTTTGTACACCTCTTCATGATCACCCCTCATCTTCCTGCGCTCCAAGGAATATAGTCCTCGCTTGCTCAACCACTCCCTATAGCTCAGGCCATTGAGTCCTGGCAACGTCCTCGTAAATCTTCCCTGCACCCTTTCCAGCTTGACAACATCTTTCTTACAACATATCACATGTAGTGCTGTGCAGCAGCAGAAACCAACAGATAATCATCATGGGAACTTAATGGACAGAAATTATGGGGAAAGTTACAAACAAGGAGGTAGCTAATGTTTAATTCTTAACGGGATATAAGCAATGCTGGCAAGGCTGCCATTTATTGGCTGGTGAAGGTAATGATGAACTGTGTCCTAGAACCTTTTCAATCTTTCTGAAGAAGGCACAACATACTTGTTGGATAGGGAGTTCCAGGAATCATGAACTAATAATGTAGGGATAGACACAAAATGCTGAAGTAACTCAGCGGGACAGGCAGCATCTCTGGAGAGAGGGAATGGGTGACATTTCGGATCGAGACTTCTTCAGTTTTGATTTCTTGTATTCAAAAAACATCCAGCATCTCTGTGCCACATTCTTCTCCCTCATCCACTACATCTGCACGTTCTGCAAAACATCTTCCCTCCTCTGATCCTGTGATCTTACACTAATTAGCCTGTTAATCATTCCACTTCTCACAGCCATTCTGTGGTAGTCTTATTGCCTGGGATACCCTCTCTACTCTCGCTACCTCACAGTTCATCTTCAAGTTAGTCAATGGCCAACACATGTGAAAAAGAGTCTCGACCTGAAACATCACCCATTCCTTCTCTCCAGAGATGCTGCTTGACCCGCTGAGTTACTCCAGCATTTTGTGTCTACCTTTGATTTTACCAGCATCTGCAGTTCTTTCTTATTATATACTATAGTCAATGGCTAAGTTTGATTTAAAATAAAGCTTAACTTTGGAGTTGTGATATGAATACAAATTGATTTTGTCGCTGTTATCCCAAACAATGGAGTTACAGAACTCCAGTCTTGGCACAAGCGTCAATGACTGTCTTACAGTTGGCTCCAGTGATAGTAAATCTTAAATTCATCATATGGAATTCTTTATAGCATAGCCCATGAAACATAAACCATTAAACATTTATGTTAGAAGTACATTTGGTTACCAGCCATCCAAAGCATTTAATCTATATTTATGCTCAAAATACTTCTACTATTATGAATATGGTACAAGGAAAGAACTCAGTCTGTCTCTCTAGCTTCTAATAAGGTATCAAGTTCACCCAACTGTACGAAATGATATCACGCTGGCCTCAGGAAAAGTCCCAATTATTAGGCACAACTTTCTCTCCTGAATTAACAGTAAGAGATTACACATATGAAGTGAAGTCTATTTTGGGTAATGACAAACAAGAGACATCTTTGCTCACTGATAAAATATTTCTTCAGCTCTTTTCTGGTCACTGTACAGAAGGGAAAAAAACACAAATGTTGAATAAGCTTGTATTATAAATATTGTTAAGTGTTATAGACTGGTAAATAAGCCATTGAAAGGGCATTGATTTGATCTTTTCTTAACTTTCCATACTTCTAGGACTTTACTGTTGCAGCAGAATATAAAGAATTATTTCCCCCAATAGGCAAATACTTTTTGAATGGTTTACTGAAAGGTCTGTGTGTGGTTCTTCCCGTGGCAAATAAGAGAAGTATTTATCTTCCAGATCTAACCTCTTACTAAATTTCTAAAGCATTTAAATGAAGGTACATGGCCCATCCCTATCACCACAAATGAGCACCTTACATCAGTAGATCCATCTTGAGGTGCCATTACCAATGTTTATTCCCTACTAGGTTTCTTCACTGCTCCTCATCTCCTTACAGTACATACACCTTGGTGATAGTTTAGAGATACAGTATGGAAACAGGCCCTTCGGCCCACCAGGTCCACGTTGAGCAACGATCCAGTACAGACAGCACCCGTAGTATGAACACGGGTCTCCGACGTTGCAAGTGCTGTAAGGCAGCAACTCTACCGCTGCACCACCGTGCAGAGCTTTAAACAGCAACAAACCAACTGAGCTTCCAGGCAATGACATCTATTTCTTGTTGATGCCAAGATATACATGTGGGTGGATAGTACAACTGTATTAGGACACCACGCCAATTCTGAATTTTGTTGTCTTAAGCAACATTTTTCTCTTCAAATAAAATATTCTTTATCACATTCCGTGACATCTTGGTAAATGTTTTTTATATCCCTCTTTGACTTGTTGTTCCAATTTATTTGATTTATTCTATTTATTCTATGTGTTCCAATGAACACAAATCTACAAAGCTGGGATAATCGTACAATAATAAATACTTTTTAACATAACCTGCTGAGGTTTCAGCATAAATTTCAACATGTTTCCAGTCCAAAAACACGCATTCACTCTATTACAAAGTTCGTGAGATGCTTTTGTTGGTAGACAGTCGCCTACAATTAGGAACTTTAGGAAGCATAGTAAACCATTTGGCCCTTCAAGCCTGCTTTGCCCTTCAGTACAATGATGGTGTAGTGATATTCAGACTGGGTAGGCAATGCCCACCTGATGAAACTAAATACTTTAAATTGCATTAGATTGTTTAATATTTTTATATTTTACAATGCACAACTTGCATAATCCAAATCGTTATGGGCAGAAACTACAAAAATAATTTGACTGCAATTTTATATCATAAAAGCAGTGGAAAACTGGCAAGGCCATGCCTTTTTAACATTATCAATTAAATTCAGTTCTGATAAGTGTACATATTTCCTTCTCAACATCATAGTTTAGTTTTTTTTATGTTTAGTGATACAGCGCAGAAACAGGCCCTTCCACCCACCAAGTTCGCGTTGACCAGTAATCACTGTACACTAACACGATCCTACACACTGGGGAAAATGTACATTTTTCACCAAGACCAATTAACCAATAAACCTGTACATCTTTGGAATGTGGGAGGAAACTGGAGCACCCGGAGAAAACTCACGAGGTCATGTGGAGATCATGCAAACCCGTAGTCAGGATCGAACCCCGGTCTCTAACGCTGTAAGGCAGAAACTCTACCGCTGTGCCATGTTGACTATCCCTATCCCTGATTAGCCCCTCCATTATTAAATACACACAAGTCTTGTCCCTCAGGATATTCTCCAATAATTCACCAATAATTTCCCTACAACTGACATAAGATTCACTGACATACGTAAGAGATGCTGTCTGACCCGCTGAGTTACCATCTTTTTGTGTCTATCTATGGTTAAACCAGCATCTGCAGTTCTTTCCTACACACTAAAGGGCCTGCCCACTTACATGACCTAAGTCATGAACTTTTTTACTCTGGGACATTTTTCATCAGGCTAGAAAAAACGCCGCGATCTACTTGATGCCACCAGTACCTAGGCCTAGCATCATGACCTGCTACGACCTACCTACGACCTCCTACGACCTCGTGACGACCATGCTGCGAGTGTGAGTCAAGGGCAGAGGTCGTGAAAGTGGGACAGGCCCTTAAGACTCCCTGGCCTGAAGTTACCTGGCTTATCCCCGTTGATCTCCTGAGATAAAAGAAAAAAACAGTAAAGATTCTTCAAACGTCTAATACCTCAACTGTGGCTAACAAAGATGCAAAAGTCTCCCTCAAGGTCCCTGTATCGCCTTCCTTGCTTTGATCTTGGTACTATAAGGCAGGATATGACACTCAACATGGAAGCCGTATCATTCTCACTGTGGAATAGATTTGCATATTAAACGTTGAGTTGAAGTGCTTCCAGTAAACACTGACAACGAAATTCATTTGCCCGGCACCCAAGAAATTCTTGCTGCACTGATTAACTCAGCACCAGAGGAGGTGGCTAAATCAGATTTAATCACTATGTTTAAGATACATTTAGACAGGCAATTAAAAGTCAAGGAATAGAAAAATAAAGGCTTGATGTGGGCAAATGGATTAGTCTCAATGGGAAAAAGAGCTATGCATGGACATGATGAGCACAGACATCTCTCTGTCTGTTCAGGTTTACGTCTGGGAAAATGCTATACTTTAAGTGCTGAGATGGACTAGCATATTATTCACTTAAATGTCCCATTGATCAGTAAAGTGACGTCAGTGCTCATTTCCCCAAATTCCTTCAAAACTGGGTTCTTGGAAATCAATTACAAAAAGTGTAAAATAATTCCTACCCATCCAAGCTGAAATACTGACATTTTTTTATGGGGCTTTGTACTGGATTATACTCATTTTGACAATTTATTTTTGTTCCCCTGCGAGATACATGCTTAACTAACATTTCTTGTCAGTTATCTTTCTCTAAAGGAACACCATGAACCAGGTGGATGTTCACTCAACCGATTTAGTCACCTATCCAGATTTATTTAATTAATTGAATCAAATTGTGTTACTATCATGTCAGGATTTGAATTTAGATCTCCAGATCATTAGTCCAGACGAGATTACTAGTCTAGTAATGTAACTAATCAAATGCCTCTACTTCCTTAGAAGACTTAGGAAGTTTGACATGTCTCCAACAACTCTCTCCAACTTCTACAGATGCGTCGCGGAAGGCATTTTATCAAGTCAAGTCAAGAGAGTTTATTGTCATGTGTCCCAGATAGGACAATGAAATTCTTGCTTGCTGCAGCACAACTGAATATTGTAAGCAAAAATACAGAACAGTTCAGTTCAATATACACATAAATAAGCAGATAAAGTGCAATAGGCTGTTACAGTTCAGAGTCTGTTAGCGAATTTAATAGACTGATGGCTGCGGGGCCAGGATGGTGTGGGTCTTTGATGATGATGCCAGCCTTTTTGAGGCAGCGACTGCGATAGATCCCTTCGATGGTGGGGAGGTCAGAGCCGATGATGGATTGGGCAGTGTTTACTACTTTATGCATTCTTTTCTGCTCCTGGACGCTCAAGTTGCCGAACCAAGCCACGATGCAACCTGTCAGCATGCTCTCTACCGTGCACCTGTAGAAGTTCGAGAGAATCCTCTTTGACATACCGACTCTCCGTAATCTTCGCAGGAAGTAGAAGCGCTGATGAACTTGCTTTATAATTGCATCAGTGTGCTGGGACCAGGAAAGATCTTCGGAAATATGCACGCCCAGGAATTTGAAGTTCTTGACCCTTTCCACCATCGTCCTGTTGATATAAACGGGATTGTGGGTCCCTATCCTACCCGTTCCAAAGTCCACAATCAGTTCCTTGGTTTTGCTGGTGTTGAGAGCCAGGTTATTGTGCTGGCACCATTTGGTCAATCGGTCGATATCTCGTCCCCATCAGTGATACGTCCCACAAAAGTGCTGTCTTCGGCGAACTTGATGATGGAGTTCGCACTATGTCCGGCTACGCATTCATGGATCGGGAAGGCAGCGGGACAGTCAGCGGGACAGTCAGCATCTCTGGAAAAAGATGCCGTCCAACCTAGGCGACTATTTACAC
Source organism: Malacoraja senta (assembly GCA_038087875.1). Classification (NCBI taxonomy): domain Eukaryota; kingdom Metazoa; phylum Chordata; class Chondrichthyes; order Rajiformes; family Rajidae; genus Malacoraja; species Malacoraja senta. Next base: position 43,807,351 of record CM075984.1, read on the forward strand.
GCTAGCCACAGAAGCAGATCTACAAACTCATATTACAATCGCTCCACACTCTTAAATCTCTATTCCTACAGTGATATTTCTTACTTTAACTGTGATATCGGACTTTGCCGGCTATACCTTGCACTAAACGTTATTCCCTTATTATGTATCTAGGTATGTTACAATACTTACCTTCAGTGGCGCTGTAATTCTGCCACTGGCCGTGTGCGCGATTTTGGCGCCTTTGAGGGGGGGCGGGGTTAAAACATGGGTTTCTCCTACCTCGTCCTGTATTATATTTCGTTGGAGAACAAGCTTTTGCGGAAGAATCGTTCCGAGGGGCGTTTTGAGTATTTAAAAAAAAAAATCTCCCGACAATTTCAGCGCTGCAGTCATTTTAAAATCAGCTTCTGAAGCCGTCAACGCCAACAACGGGGATGGATTTCACGTAAGGGACAGGTAAATGAAAGTGGTTTATTTTAATGTATAAAAGTGCTTCTTAAGAAGCCTTTAATTCACATTTTTTCATGCGAAACGGTGATTTTATTCCCCGAACTAACGGCAGCATTTTTCATGCCGATACGGGGTTAAATTCACCGCAAATTAACGTTCCAAATGATCGCGTTCCAGAAATCCTCACTCGCAAAATGATTTAAATGTCCATTAATTTACAGGTATTAAACATTAAATTCCTTCCATTTGGCCTGTAAATCCATGACAATGAGATTTAAAAATTATGTTATATTGTGAATTCTTGTGTGAATGTTATTTGGACACTTAGGTTATTTAAAAATGTTAATCTATTCTTAAGTAATTGATAGATGTTTAGATCTAGTAATTGAATTTTGTAATTAGCTATAATTAGGTAACTAACTAATTATATGCTTTAATTTAATGTCATCTAAATAAGATTGTTTCATATTTGTTTCAGAATGCTTCAATCTATAATAACTGAAAATTTCTTTCAGTTCTCTTAATTTTTAAGAAAGTTATGGGCTTTTGACTGTCCTCGATCACAGCTTTTGTGTTAGGTCAATGGAAAAGCAATAGGGAACAAGATGCTAATTTCCGGCTATGAAAATGGCCATAACTTTTTTAATACTGAAGATATGAAAGTGAATTAGGTGTCAAATTCAACTTCTTTTTATGCTTTATCTGATGGGATAAATTGCAGACTTTATTTTTAAAATCTCAAAATTTTGTAACATTGCTAATGTATCTATACACTGTAAATGGATCGATTGTAATGATGCATTTTCTTTCTGCTGACTGATTAGCACGCAACAAAAGCTTTTCACTGTACCTCAGTACACATGACAATATACTAAACTGAAACTGAAGAAGCATGAAGAAAGGTCTCAAACCGAAACGTCACCCATTCCTTCTCTCCAGAGATGCTGCTTGTCCCGCTGAATCTCTCCTGCATTTTGTGTTGAATACAGATAGTTTGAGGGTCATACTAAGTGGAAGGCAAAGATAATTGATCAACCTTTCCGTTTGTTAAAAGAAACATCCAATGCCTAATTAAAACAGAAATATACCAACGGCAGCTTTAAATCTTGCTTTCCTGCCAAATGCAAGAAAATGCAGTAATGGAAGTAAGATTCTGTCTGGTATTGAACCAACTTCCATTGACTGTAAACGGTGACCCGACTGGGAAAGAGATATTCCAGACAGACAGGATATCAAATATTTGAAACTAAACTCTCTGAGAATCTGTACAGTTGCCAAGGAAAAAAAACCTCATTCCCATCCGTGGCCAAAAACAAAGATTTTCTTCAGTTGCCAAGGGTGGGTTCTGGTCACTTTATGTGGACAAAAGTAATTAGCGCTTTTGAGTTCCTGCTGCTGCTTAATTTTACTTTGCTCATATATTGGTTGAAGGTGTCCCTAGCAAAAGAAACATAAATTTAGTTTAGTTTAGAGATACAGTGCGGAAACAGGCCCTTCGGCCCACTGAGTCCGCGCCATCCAGCGATCCCCACACATTAACACTATCCTACACACACTAAGGACAATTTTACACTTATACCAAGCCAATTAACCTACATACCTGCACGTCTTTGGAATGTGGGTGGAAACCGAAAATCCCGGAGAACACCCCCACGCGGTCACGGGGAGAACGTACAAACTCTGTACCAACAGCGCCCGTAGTCAGGATCGAACCCAGGCCTCTAGCGCTGCAAATGCTGCATGGCAGCAACTCTACCGCTGCACTACCATGCCGCCCGTTGTCCATTATAATTGGCCTTAACATGTCAGTGGTAAACTGCAGCCTTTAAATTGTGTATTTACTGCGATGTTAAGGAAAATAAATGGAATGTATGTGGTAGGGTGGAAATTGAAGGTTTAAATTTAAAAGCACCTTGTGATCGCAGGACCTTCATAAGTGCTTTACAACAAACAATGTACTTTTAAGCTGCTGTTCATATTTTCGACAATAGGGAAGAGTTTCACAGCAATTTTCTACAAGCAATAATAACACGGTAACTGAATAATCTTTCACTGAGATGGGCATTCAGATGGCTTTTAGATAGGCACATGGCGGAATATGGATCATGTACAGGCAGATGAGATCAGTTTAACTTGACATCGTGTTCAGCGCAGACATTGTCGACCGATGGCCAGGGCTAATTCTTTTGATATTTGAAATCTTGTCACAGCGTCCCTTACATCCAGCCGAGTCTAAAGAAGGGTCTCGATCTGTAAAGCCATCCATTCCTTCTCTCCAGAGATGCTGCCTGTCCCGCTGAGTTACTCCAGCATTTTGTGTTTATCTTCTTGGGAGAATATGGTACTGGGTTCCTGCTTGAGCCCCACTGCTCCATATAGAAGACCAATCCATCATAATCAGGATTTGTGCAGTGATAAGTCTTGGGTGGGGGAATCAAGAAAGTCAGCCCTTGAATTCCCAATGACTTTCCACTACCTACAGGACAAAAAATGAGGAGTACACTGTAAATCTCAAGTAGCTAACCTTCTGTTATATCTTAATTTTTTATGCAGCATGTCCAGCAAAAGTTCTAATCATTTGTGACTGCAGAATGCTGACGGTGAGGGATTTGACGATGATATTGTTTCTTTTAAAATGATGTAAGGAGGTTGTCATTTGCTCTCTGATCTGAGAGTTAGTTTAGAAATACAGCGCGGAAACAGGCCCTTTGGCCCATCGAGTCTGCACAGAGCAGCGATCCCCGCACATTAACGCTATCCAACACCAGGGATACGTTTTACATTTTCCAAGCCAATTAACCTACAAACCTGTACATCTTTGGAGTGTGGGAGGAAACCGAAGTTCTCGGAGTAAATCCACGCAATCATGGATAGAACGTACAAACTCCGTCCAGGCCAGCACCCGTAGCCAGGATTGAACCCACGTCGCTGGCACTGTACCGCTGAGCCATCGTGCCGCTCTAAAGTGCAGGGAGAGTCATTGATAAAATAACAGTAGGTGGTCTGGACTATGTTGCTATTCTGTGGAACTCTAACAATAATACCTTGGGACTGAGATGACTGATCATTTCCACTAATCTAATTTCCACCGTGCCACATGATACCAGAATTGGTCAAATAAAGGCGATGATTTTCACCTCATCTTTGGGAATTTTCTCTCCACACTCAGATCAAAGCAGAGGTTTTGAACAGATTGGTGTTGGTAGAACCCAGACTGTGCATTGGTGAACAGGTTCCTTGTGAGTTCATGCGAAAAACTATTACAGCTATTCTTGCTGGTCTTTGATAATTATCAGATAGAGAAGGTGCATCAACTCCAGCCTCCAAGACAGACTTGATCCACTGCAATTCGCCCGCTGCATCAACAGTGTCCTCAGCAAACTCCATCTCACTTGCCCTAAACTTATCCCTGGAAAAGATCTGGATACTTCCGTGGACTTGAAGGCCTGAGCTACAGGGAGAGCATGGGCTGATCTCATAGAGGTGCATAAAACCATGAGGGAAATAGATAGGGTGAATGTGCAGAGTCTTTTACCCCGAGGTGGGAAATCAAGAACCAGAGGACATAGGTTTAAAGTGAGAGGGAAAAGATTTAACAGGAATCGGAAAGGCAACTTTTTCCACACAGAGGGTGGTGGGTGAATGGAACAAGTTGTCAGAGGAGGTAGTTGAGGCAAGTACTATAGCAATGTTTAAAGACATTTGGATATGTACATGGATAGGAAAGGTTTAGAGGGATATGGGCCACAAGTCAGCAGGTGGGACTAGCATAGATGACTACAACTCCAACTTCAACACCATAATTCCAACCAAGCACATCTCCAAACCCGTGGTCCTAAGTATCTGCAACTGGATCCTCAACTTATAGACCGCAATTGGCACAGATAGGCAACAAAACACCCTCCACGATAATTCTCAACATTGGTGCCCTACAAAGATGCGTTCTCAGCTCCTATTGAGACATGAGTATGCTGCCAAACTCTACTCTAACCTCTGCAGATAACCCTACCACAGGGGCAGGATCTGGAACCATGATGAGATGGGGTACAGGAAGGCGATAGAGTGTGTGTAACACGGTGTCAAGACAACAACCTCTCCTTCAATGTCAGCAAGACGGAGGAACTAATCTTCCAGTCTGCATCATTGGTGCTGAAGTCGAGGATGTGAATACCATGACCAATATCACAAACAATTTCTTCTGGTCCAACCACACTGGCGCTACAGCCCAGAAAGCACATTGACACCTCCGCTTCCTCAGAAGACCTAGGAAATTTGGCACGTCTCCATTGCCTCTTACCAATATCTACAGACACACCACAGAAAGCATCCTGTCAGGATGCATCACAACTTGGTTTGGCAACTGCTTTATCAAAGACCGCAAGAGGTTACAGAGACTTGTGGATGCAGCCCCTGTCCATCTTGCAAACCGGCCTTTCTCCCATTAACATCCATGCTTCACGTTGCCTTGGAAACGCAGTCAACATAATCAAGGACTGCTCAGATTTTGTGCATTTTAAGAATTGTGCATGAAGTATTTTGAATGCCATTGGTTCTAAGTTTTTAACGCAAATAATATTTCCGGGCCTTCCAACTAATATCACAACCGGGAAACAAAGTGGAACAAAGTCCGTTTGAATGAATCTTTCAATGCAGCTTTTGCACTTCATGCTGATAAACTAAAGAGAATGAGGTATGAAGTTTCTTATCTTCATAGCAGGAAGAAAGCAGGAACATGGTACTGATTTTGGATGATCAGCCATGATCATCTTCAATGGTGGTGCTGGTTCGAAGTGCCAAATGGCCTACCCTTGCACCTATTTGCTATGTTTCTATGCTTTGCTGAAGGAAATACTGGAATACACTGGAATAAACTTGGAACTTACCAAATTTGAAATTTCTATTCCAGGAAAAGTTTCTATATCACCTCATACCTAATATCTTAATAAGTAAAGCTTATTTATTTAAATCATTCTAATGCTCTGCTGCTAATCTACATGATCTAACCTGCTTGTAATTTGTTCCGTGATACTCATCCAGTCCTAACTATGCTTTAGACTAGAATTAACTTCAAGATATTTATCCTAAAGTCACTGTGTGTGTCATGTTAATCTTACTCTGGTCCTAAACACCTCTGCTGGTGAGGGATAGAATTCAGTCACTGGCATGTAACAAAGGTAATGCCACTGTGGTGATGGGGGATTTCAATATGGTAGACTGGGAAAATCAGGTTGGTTCAGGACCCCAAGAAAGAGAGTTTGTAGAATGCCTCCGAGATGGATTCTTAGAGCAGCTTGTAATGGAGCCGACCAGAGAAAAGGCAATTCTGGATTTAGTGTTGTCCAATGAACCAGATATGATAAGAGAACTCGAGGTAAAGGAACCGCTTGGAGGTAGTGATCATAATATGATTTGTTTTAATCTGCAATTTGAGAAGGAGAACGTTAAATCGGAAGTGGCAGTGATGCAGTTGAACAAAGGGGACTATGAAGGCATGAGAGGGGAGCTGGCCAAAGTAGACTGGAAAGGGATCCTAGCAGGAATGACGGTGGAACAGCAATGGCAGGAATTTCTGGGCATAATCCGGGAGACGCAGGATCATTTCATTCCAAAAAGGAAGAAAGATTCTAAGGGTAGTAGGAGGCAACCGTGGCTGACAAGAGAAGTTAGGGATAGAATAAAACTAAAAGAAAAGATGTATAACACAGCAAAGAGTAGCCGGAAGCCAGAGGATTGGGGAACTTTCATAGGACAACAGAAGGAAACAAAACGGGCAATGCGCGCTGAAAAGATGAAGTATGAGGGGCCAGGAATATAAAGAAGGACAGTAAAAGCTTCTTTAGATATGTTAAGGGAAAAAGAGTAGCAAAGTCAAATGTGGGTCCCTTGAAGGCAGACACGGGTGAAATTATTATGGGCAACAAGGAAATGGCAGTAGAGTTGAATAGGTACTTCGGATCTGTCTTCACTAAGGAAGACACAAACAATCTCCCAGATGTACTGGAGGACAGAGGATCTAAGGGGGTAGAGGAACTGAAAGAAATTTTCATGAGGCGAGAAATAGTATTGGGTAGGTTAATGGGACTGAAGGATGGGCCTGATGGTCTGCATCCCAGGGTCCTCAGGGAGGTGGCTCTAGAAATAGTGGACGCATTGGTGATCATTTTCCAATGTTCAATAGATTCAGGATCAGTTCCTGTGGATTGGAGGATAGCTAATGTTATCCCAATTTTCAAGAAATGAGCGAGAGAGAAAACGGGGAATTATAGACCAGTTAGCCTGACTTTGGTGGTGGGAAAGATGCTGGAGTCAATTATTAAAGATGTAATAATGGGGCATTTGGATAGTAGCAAAAGGATTAGTCCAAGTCAACATGGATTTATGAAAGGGATATCATGCTTGATTAATCTTCTGGAATTTTTTGAGGATGTGACAAGTAAAATGAATGAAGGGATGTAGTGTATCTAGACTTTCAGAAAGCCTTTGATAAGGTCCCGCACGGGAGACTGGTGACTAAAATTAGAGCACATGGTATTGGGGGTAGGGTGTTGCCATGGATAGAAAATTGGTTGGCAGACCGGAAGCAAAGAGTAGGAGTGAACGGGTCCTTTTCAGAATGGCAGGCAGTGGCGAGTGGAGTGCCGCAAGGCTCGGTGTTGGGGCCGCAACTGTTTACCATATATATTAATGATTTGGAAGAGGGAATTAGGAGCAACATTAGCAAGTTTGCGGATGACACAAAGCTGGGTGGCAGTGTGAACTGTGAAGAGGATGTTAGGAGGTTGCAGGGTGACCTGGACAGGTTGAGTGAGTGGGCAGATGCGTGGCAGATGCAGTATAATATAGATAAATGTGAGGTTATCCACCTTGGCGGCAAAAACAAGGGGGCAGATTATTACCTCAGTGGGGTTAGGTTAATTAAGGGGGAGATGCAGCGAGACCTGGGTGTCCTTGCACACCGGTCACTGAAAGTTGGCGTGCAGGTACAGCAGGCAGTGAAGAAAGCTAATGGAATGTTGGCCTTCATAACAAGAGGATTTCAGTATAGGAGTAAAGAGGTTCTTCTGCAGTTGTATAGGGCTCTGGTGAGACCACATCTGGAGTATTGTGTAAAGTTTTGGTCTCCTAATTTGAGGAAGGACATCCTGGGATGGCGGGACTGTCATATGAGGAAAGATTGAAAAGACTAGGCTTGTATTCACTGGAGTTTAGAAGAATGAGGGGATATCTTATAGAAACATATAAAATTATAAAAGGCTGGACAAGCTAGATGCAGGAAAAATGTTCCCAATGTTGGGCGAGTCCAGAACCAGGGGCCACAGTCTTAGAATATTAGGGAGGACATTTAAGACTGAGGTGAGAAAAAAAGTTTTCACCCAGAGAGTTGTGAATTTATGGAATTCCCTACCACAGAGGGCAGTGGAGGCCAAATCACTGGATGGATTTAAGAGAGAGTTAGATAGAGCTCTAGGGGCTAGTGGAGTCAAGGGATATGGGGAGAAGGCAGGCACGGGTTATTGATAGGGGACGATCAGCCATGATCACAATGAATGGCGGTGCTGGCTCGAAGGGCCGAATGGCCACCTCCTGCACCTATTTTCTATGTTTCTATGTAAAGTAGACATTCCTGTCCCTCAATTAATCAGTTCAAGATTTTTGTCCTCTTCTTCTGATCCTTACTTTCATTCCCATCTCATGTTCATACAACAGCATCAAAGCCTCTCCTAACCCGCCTCTCTCACTCGTCACACTTCTCTGCTTTAGTTTGTCCTTCTCCAAAAGACAACCTCCGCTATCCTTCCTAAAACTGGATCATCCCAAGTCAGTGTTTTATTAAGAGTAGTTCATTCACCTGAATTCTGATGAAAGGTCACTGATTTAAAGTATTATCGGCCTGCGTTTGTCTCCAAACATATATCCTGACCCTTTGGGCATCTGTGGCCTTTTCTGTCTTTATATCAGATTTTCACCGGCTGAATGTTTGTTTTTGTGTTTTTGAACAGTCCCTTATTATGTTTGCTGACATTTTACTTTCAAAGAATCAAAGCCACAAATGTAGAAAGGGGGAGAGATGGGTCAGCGGGTTGCAGGTTTCACAGTTGAAGCCTGGAATATGGTGAGCAACACAGAGTTTAGATTAGTTTAGTGTAGTTTAGAGAGACAGCCCGGAAACAGGCCCTTCGGCCCACCGGGTCCGCGCCGACCAGCGATCCCTGCACATTAACACTATCCTACACACACTCGGGACAATTTTACATTTCATACCAAGCCAATTGACTTACAAACCTGCACGTCTTTGGAATGTGGGAGGGAATCGAAGATCTCGGAGAAAACCCACGCGGGTCACAGGGAGAACGTACAAACTCCATATAGACAGTACCCGTAGTCGGGATCGAACCCAGTTCTCTGGCACTGCATTAGCTGAACAGCAGCAACTCTACCGCTGCGTCACCGTGACCGACCACAATGTACAAAGAACATTTGGAAACCTGATTCAGACAACATGTGGGGTGGCACAGTGGCGCAACGCCAGAAACCCGGGTTCAATCCTCACTGTGGGTGCTGTCTGTACAAAATTTGTACGTTCTCCCTGCGAACGTGTGGGTTTTCTCCAGGTGTTCCGGATGTCTTCCACATCCCAAAGTTGCGTGGGTTTGTAGGTTAATTGGCTTCCTTAAATTGACCCAAAAGTGTGCAGGATAGAACGGCTGATCGATGGCCAGAGTGGACTTGGTAAGCTGAAGGGCACGTTTCCACGCTGCATCTCTAAACTAAATTAAACTCGAGGATGTGCTGCATTCTATGCTTTAAAACATACTCTCCTTGACTTTGAAGGAACCTAAATCAGGTTTCCAAATGTTCTTTGTAGTTTATGGTGAGGAAGTCAGTTTTGCTCTCCAAATTCCAGGCTTCAACTGTGAAACCCGCAGACTCCCCTTTCACCCGCTATCCCACCTCACTCCCTTTCTACATTTGTGGCTTTGATTCTTTGAATGTAAAATGTCTGCAAACTGGCATAATGTCTGCAAACTTATCTCAATTAAGTTTACAAGCGTGATCGGGAGTTTCCAAGTGTCTGCCACTTTAATCCCATCCAACTCCCTCTCTGATTTTGGCCTGTTACACTGCTTCAGTGAACCACAATGCAAACTGAAGGAACAACATCCTATCTTTAGTCAGAGGGTAGTGAATCTGTGGAATTCTTTGCCACAGGAGGGTCTGGAGGTCGTCAGAGGATATTTATAAGGCAGAGACACAGAGATTCTTGATTAGTATGGGTGTCAGAGGTTATGGGGAGAAAGCAGGAGAATGGGGTCAGGAGAAAGAGATAATCAGCCATGATTGAATGGCGGAGTAGACTTGATGGCGGAGTAGACTTGATGGGCCAAATGGCCTAATTCTGCTCCCATCTCTTAGAATCTTCTGACCTTCTGATTTGACATACCATCAGACTCGATATTGAATTCTTTACCTTCACTGTGTTTCAACACCAGGTGGCGCCACCTGCAGTGGCTGCCTCGCCAACAGTCTGTCTGTCCTTTCTTCTTTTTTGTTATTTTTAGTATGTGTTAAAAAGTATGTTTTAGTGTTCCTTGGTTTGTTTTATGTGGGGGGGGGTGAGGCGGGGGGGGTTGGGGGAAACTCTTTTCAATCTCTTATCTCGATGGAGATGCATTTTTTTTCCATATCGCATCTCCGTCCCCACTGCGGCTTAACATCATGGAGTTGGCGGCCTTTCCTGGAGACCGATGGGCACTCTGCGGGACTTTAACGTTGCGGAGCTTGCGCTCCCTTTGCCGGGGATCGAAGCTCCAACCGCGGGGCCTGTGGACTTCAACATCGTAAAGCCCGCGGTCTCTGGTAAGAGAGGCCAACTCGGGAGCTCCTTGCCGCTGAGAGTTTCAACCGCCCCGACGTGGAAGTTTCGATCATCCCAATGGGGGCTTTGATCGTCAGCTGCGGGGGGCTTTGTTCGTCCCAACTGCAGATGGTTTGACTGCCCCGACTGCGGGAGAACAAAGAGGAAGATGATTGAACTTTATTGCCTTCCATCACAGTGAGGAATGTGGAATCCACTGCGATGGATGTCTATGTTAACTTTTATGAGGTTGTGTGTCTTGTTACTTTTCACTTCGTATGGCTGTATGGTAACTCAAATGTCACTGTACCTTAGTTGGTACATGTGGCAATTAACTGACCTTGAAACCTTGAAACTGGCCAGAAATACCAGAAGATCTTCAACCTTTATTGTTAACTCAAGTTTTCTTCTGCTACCACCTGTGGAATTCATTGTCACAGAAGGCTGGCGAGGCCAAGTCAATGGATATTTGATTAGTATGAGTGTCAGAGGTTATGGGGAGAAGGCAGGAGAACGGGGTTTAGAGGAAAAGATAGATCAGCCATAATTGAATGGCGGAGTAGGCCTGAAGGGCCGAATGACATAATTCTGCTCCTATCACTTATGAACTTATGAACCCGATAGCGGGTTTTGAGCATCCTCTTTTTTTTCAGAATTTCAGCAGCTGCAAAGTTCGACGTCTATGAGTTCCGGCATTGGTCTCTTTAGCTTCCAACCTACCACAGACTTTCCCAGTGTTTCTGTCCACCCGTCCCTTTTCTCTGCAACTTAAAACCCATTCAAGTTCTATGGGCTAATGCTAGGTTATTGACACAGGTAGACAGGGAAAGCATTGCGTTTGAACACTTGAATCCATTGGCCATGGTCTTGGAGTGGCACGGTGGCGCAGCTAAAACGAAATGCTGCCTTAAAGCGCCAGAGAGCCGGGTTCAATCCTGACTACCGGTGCTGCCTGTTTTGGAGTTTGCACGTTCTTCCTGTGACCATGTGGATTTTTTCAGGTGTTCTGGTTTCCTCCCGCACTCCAAAGACATTTAGGTTTGTAGGTTAATTGGCTTTGGTAAAATTATAAATTGTTCTTAGTGCATAGGATAGTGCTAGTGTATGGGGTGATTGCTGTGTGGTGCAGACTCGGTGGGCAGAAGGGCCTGTTTCCGTGCTGTATCTCTAAAGTCTAAATATAGTTGATGGGACATCAAGTTACAAATGTACAAGACATGGGTGCAATAACACCTGAAGTATTGTGTGTGTTCTGGTCACTTAGCTCGAGGAAGGATGTCAGTAAGCTACAAAGGGTGCAGAAAGGACATGCATGATTTTACCAGGACTGGAAGTCTCGCGTTACAAAGAGACTGGGGCTGTTTTACCTGGAGCATTGGAGGCTGATAGGTGACCTTTTGGAGCTACATAAAAGGCATCAGGGCCAGACCAGATACCAGCCAGAGTTTTAAAGAATTGTGCAGCAAGCTTAGCTCCAGTCTTCCAAAAGATTTTTCAGAAGTCTGTGGATGGTGGAGAACTCCCAAAAGATTGGCTGAATGCTAACATTGTTCCCATCTATAAAAAAGGAGCTAGGATAAATCCTGCAAATTATCGCCCAGTTTCTCTGACCTCCATACCATGCAAGATTTTCGAACATATAATCCACCGACATCCTTGTGATTGAGGCAGTGCAGCGTAGGTTCACGAGATTGATCCCTGGGATGGCGGGACTGTCATATGAGGAAAGATTGAAAAGACTAGGCTTGTATTCACTGGAGTTTAGAAGGATGAGGGGGAATCTTATAGAAACATATACAATTATAAAAGGACTGGACAAGCTAGAAGCAGGAAAAATGTTCCCAATGTTGGGCGAGTCCAGAGCCAGGGGCCACAGTGTTAGAATAAAGGGGAGGTCATTTAAGACTGAGGTGAGAAAAAAAAAATCACCCAGATAGTTGTGAATTTATGGAATTCCCTGCCACAGAGGGCAGTGGAGGCCAAATCACTGGACGGATTTAAGAGAGAGTTAGATAGAGCTCTAGGGGCTAGTGGAGTCAAGGGATATGGGGAGAAGGCAGGCACGGGTTATTGATAGGGGACGATCAGCCATGATCACAATGAATGGCGGTGCTGGCTCAAAGGGCCGAATGGCCTTCTCCTGCACCTATTTTCTATGTTTCTATGTTTCTATATTATGGACTATATTGACTTCCACAAGGTACTAACAAACGACCAACATGGCTTTAGACAGGGTCGATCATGTGAAACCCAACTGGCGGGACTCATTGATGATCTACCAGGTCACTCGATAACAAGGGTCAGACTGACCTGATCATATTAGACTTCAATAAGGCTCTTGATAAGGTTCCCCATAAGCAGCTCCTGTACAAGCTCAACCATGTAGGAATAGACAGCAACCTCTTAAAATGGACTGAGATTTTTTGACAAGGAGACACCAGCAAGTTCTGGTGAGAGACGTCTATTGAAACTTCTGTGACATCAGGTGTACCACAGGGGACTGTCATGGGTCCATTGCTCTTCCTACTGTGTATCAATGACATTCCAAATGCAGTTTTGTCCAGAGTTTGACTCTTTGCAGATGATGCCATAATTTATAGAGAGATTAAAACACCAGCTTGTCCTTACAGAAGGGTCTGGATGCTCTCTGTGAGTGGGGAAAAACCTGGCAGATGTCAATCAATACAACCAAATGTCATGCCATGCATGTCTCACACAAGACTAAACCACTTTTATCGGAATACAACATGGGTAGCCATACATTGTTTGCTGTCGACCATCACCCATATCTAGGAGTCGAATTAAGCAAAGATTTAAGTTGGGCGACGCATATTAATCAAGTATCTAACAAGGCAAATAGAACTCTCGGCCTACTCAAAAGAAATTTTCACTCATGTAGTACATCCGTCAAAGAGAATGCCTACAAGTCCTTGATCAGGCCCAAATTGGAGCATTGTGGAGCCGTATGGGATCTTTTCAACAACAACACAACAAGATCACCCTGGAGAAAGTACAACGCCGAGCAACCCGCTTTATATGTAATGACTACAAGCGCAAATCAAGCGTGAATAAAATGCTGACCTCTCGGATGGGGTACCCTAGAGCTCCGCAGAATCAGGCTAAGACTTATTGCAATTTACAAGGAGATTCACAAAATCACACTATCAAATCTTCCATCATCCCAGAGCACCAACTGCCATGAAACAAGATCAAAGGACAAAAAAATGGTTCTTCTGTTGACAACATAAAACGCCGGATAGAAACAGCTGGGTGACTGCCCAAGTGTTACCAGCAAGTTTTTATAGTTGGGCTGAGGCCACATAGCTGAGACTATTTACAGTACTTTTTGACAGTCGTATTGTTCTGTTGGCCAAATCCTTTTACACACAGTAGATCTGCAGGAAAATAAAATCTCTTCAAAATATACTTTGACATTCGCATTGAGTGAAATTGGTTACATTTAATCCTCGTTTTTTTCCCCCCCTTGGTTCAAAAAGATCGGATTTGGTTTTCTGAAATGGATGATTGTTTTGGGGTGTCTTCCATTATAGTGTCTGGAACAGGCAGGGTTCTTGGTCCATAAAAGGGAAAAGTATTTAAATCTCGATTTATCCATTTCAGACTCTGAAATGACTTCAGGGTTCACCTTATTGCATGTCAACTTTAACTACTTCTGCCAGGTATTCTCCTGCACCAGGTTTGCACCTAATTGACTCTGATTCCCCTGCATGTGCACAAACTGATTTCAGCTGCGTGACCAAAAAATCTGCAATTTTGAATTTGACTCGGGAGCCATTAGTATCACATCACAGGAGTTGGCAAACCTGCCCTGCACTTGTAAAACACCAGGAGTTTTGTTTATTATTGGTTCAATAATCCGAGCTGCTGGAGAAGTTCACTTCATAATTTCTACATCTGGTAATGCAAGTTCGTGTGTGCGATACATGATACTGCCAGCAAGTTTTACAATGCTGGTTGGTGGACAATTTGCTTTACATTTTCAATTACGGTAAATTATTTACAACTCTTTTAAAAAAAAAAAAGAAGAAAACTTAAGCCCAGAAGTGTTGGAATTTGCCACTCTTTTACATGTTTTGGAATTGTGTCAGAAATCCAAATTCGTTTTGTAAACCACCTAGGTTTAAATGCCTTAAATACAAGTACATGCAAACGTATTGTCAGAAATAATTAAGCCAATCTAGATTGATTTTCTTTGTATTAAATCATTAATTTTTGCAAATTCATTTTAGAATGTGGATTTCATTGGCTTTTGATATAAACTAAAACTGAAATTATTTTGGAGTCAATAACATCGTTGCAAGTCTGGAGTCACAAGTAGGTCTGACCCCAGGCAAAGATGGCAGATTTCCTCACCTAACCTTCATTAGCGAGCCAGCTGAATTTTTGCAGCAATCCAGTACTTGGTGGTCATCGGGACTAATTCTCTCTTGCACTCAAATTCAACTATTATTGTATAAGTAATATTATTGTAATAATAGGACAACGTACCACTTACTTTTCTAATTGCTTGCTCCGCTTGTATGGTGGCTTTCAATGACCCACACCCTGGGACATCACAGTCCTTTTGAACACACCATTACCCAACCTGTCGCTACTTAAATAATAATCTGCTTTCATGCATTGTGCCTGCCAATGAGGATGCCTCACATTTTCTACATTGCATTGCATGGGCATTGGCATTGCTCCTGTCCAGTCATTCAGCCAGTGTACAGCCCTTTGAAGCCTCTTTAAACCTTCGTCCTCATTCATTATCCTATCTATTTTTGCTCATCAGCAAAATTGAATACAAGTCATTTGGTTGCCTCACGGCGGAGATCATGAATATCTGGGGACCAAGGACCGATCGCTTTGGGCCACACACTAGTTACAACATGATCTGTTTATTCACACACATTATTTTTTGAACAATAATCAATCCATGTCATTATATCATCATATGTTCCATACCCTATAACCTGCTCACCAACCTCCATTATTGAAAGCCTTCCGAAATACCAAAGGTGCTGGTTCAGCGTATCTGTACTACTAACAGCAAGGAGGTCCAGTAGATTAGTGAAACATATATTCACGCTGAAGATGGACACTAAATGCTGGAGTAACTCAGCGGGTCAGGCAACATCTTTGGAGAGAAAGAATAGGTGACATTTCGGGTGGATAGTCTTCTTCAGACAGAGAGTCAGGGGAGAGGGAAACTAGAGGTATGAAAAGGTACAGAGCCCACAATGGTCCATTGTTAGCTGTAGAGGACGGAATAAGAACATTAAAACTATCAGGACGACTAGAGTGGGGGTGGGATGGAAGATTCATGCTGACTCTGCTCAATCCTATTATTCTTTTCATGGCACAGAGTGGTGGTGGAACTCAGCAGGTCAGGCAGCATCTGGGGAGGGAATGGATAGGCTAAGGTTTAGTTTAGTTTAGTTTAGTTTAATTTAGTTTAGAGATACAGTGGGGAAACGGGCCCTTCGGCCCACCGAGTCCGCACCGACCAGTGATCATCGCACATTAACACTGCCATACACACACTAGGGACAATTTTACATTTATACCAAGCCAATTAACCTACAAACCTGTATGTCTTTGAAATGTGGGAGGAAACCGAAGATCTCGGAGAAAACATATGCAGGTCACGGGAAGAACGTACAAACTGCGAAACAGACAAGCACTCGTTGCCAGGATCGAACCCGGGTCTCTGGAGCTGTAAGGCAGCAGCTCTACTGCTATGCCACTGTGCCGCCCTTTTCTAGGTAGTTAGAAACATAAAACAAAAAGAGAGAAAAAAGATACTGAGTCTTCAGACATCTGAGTCTGAAGAAGGGTCCAAACGTGGAATGTCCTGGTAGAGTGGGGAGGGTCTGGGGGGGGGGGGTGGGTCTCCCTGTCGGTTTGCTCCTGGACCTGGCCAAGATGGTCATTCGTGGGTCCAGGCAGCGGGCAGTCGAGGGTTCTGCGCGAGCCGACTGCCTGCCCCTCTTCCGGGCCTACGTTCGTGCTCGCGTCCCTGCAGAGGGAGCACATGGTGTCATTGGGGACTCTGGAGGCTTTCCGTGAACGCTGGTTGCCGCGGGGGGGTCGAGTGTATTGTCGATAAAGTTGACAATATTTTAATCTGATAACTCTTTGATTGTAAACTGCAAACGGCAGTCTTGATTTTGTTACTACTTGTGTATAATTGAATAAAAGCATTTTGTATTATTAAAAAAACCTGGAACTTCATCCACCCATTCCCTACCCAAATGCTGCCTGACCCGATGAGTTCCTCCAGCACTGTGTTTTGCTTAAGGTTCCAGCATCTGCAACTGCTTGAGTCTAAATTCTTTTCAAGGCATTGCACTCTGATATTCTGTTGCCGTTTATTTGTATAGTTCAAAAAAGCATATTTTTTAACGAAGTATTTAAAATGGATAGGCCAAATACATTTTTCTTCATTCTGGGGGGGGGGGGGGGGGGGCGACAAAAGCAATGATCTGAATAGAGAATATAAGTGTGGTTATTGCCACTGAATGCAGCACATTCTCAAATATGTCGTTCTGGAGCAACTAAGGAAATACAGTTTTGAATCACCCTCTGGAGGTTGCACTTCTGTGAAAACAATGGCAGCCAAATTTCAGTTGGTAGCACTTTTACTGCTGAGTCAGAAGGATGTAAACTAAATGATGGGCCTGTCCCACTTAGGCTATTTTTAGGCGACTGCCGGCGACTGTCATAGTCATAGCAGGTCGGCGAAAAACCGCCAACTGGACCGCCCTTCAACATAAAATTTGAAATAGAATCATACTTTCACACAAAAACCCCGAAGTCAGCACCGGTGCCAACCTACATCATCCAGGCGACAACCTACGACACCACCTACGTCAGGAGAAGTCAAGCTACGCTCATTGGCGTCAAACCCACTGTTGTCGACTGTTGCCGAAAAGTTTTGAACATTTCAAAATCCAGCGCCGACCAGAAAAACGCTACGATTCTTTGGGCAACTGAGGAGACTACTCAGGACCATACAGGCAACACCCCGGAGACCATGTGGCGACAGCCTGGTCGCCTGTAGTCGCCTAAAATATCGCCTAAGTGAGACAGGGGCGATTTTTACTTCTGCAGAAATACTTCTGCAGAAATACTTCTGCAGAAAAGCCTAGCCTGACTCTCTGTCATGTGTCCTAAGGAATTGCTGCACAGTCGGAGGTGCCTTCTTCCTGACGAGATGTTACAGAGTGAGTCGCCTCTCTTGAATGGGTATAAAAAAAAACAAGGCACTGTGATATCCCTTGCATTGGATTCCATTTGTACCTCACACTGACTCGGCAAGGCCAGCAGCATATTCAAGGACGAGTCGCACCCTGGCCACTCCCTCTTCTCCACTCTCCCATCAGGCAAATAGGTATAGAGGTGTGAAAAAACACAGGGACTTTCTTCCTAGCTGTTATCAGGTAACTGAATCATCCTACCACAACCAGAGAGCAGTCTTGAACTACTATCGACCTCATTGATGACTCTCAGACTATCCTTATTGGGACTTTGCTGGCTTTACCTTGCACTGAACATTATTCCCTTATCATGCATCTATACACTGTAAATGGCTCGCTTGTAATTATGTATTGGCTTTCCGCTGACTAGTTAGCACGCAACAAAAGCTTTTCACTGCACCTCGGTGCATGTGACAATAAACTAAACTGAATTCTTATGGTTGTCATGGGCAATGTTGATCCCACAGCAGATACTAAAAGATGCATTATTTCCGCTGCTGGACATTGGGGTATAGGGTGTGGTGGAGACACCCTAAAATGAGGAAAGGGATATCACTCCAGTGGGCCACAGGAGTGGCAAGGGAATCGGGTCTAATGGTATCTCTCTGAACACTACGATACAACGCAAATGAATATATGTATAGCCTCTGCGAATGTCAGAATAATTTTTGCACAGTTATTGTTTTTGTATATAATTTTTATTCTGGATAATGTCTATTTTGATTTTTAAATAATTACCTGATCCTGACCAGATTGGTGCTACGGAACTTGCTTTGCCAAGTGGCTGCTGTGTTTCTGAGACCACAACTATGGCTAAGCTTCAAACATCTGTGCCAGGAACAGTATAGGCAGATGCATCAAGTAGGATTTAATGTAATGGTTGGCAAGTCAAAAAGACCTACCAACAATCCCACTGGAACCATAAATATAATTTACAAGTGTGCAGTCTCACTTTTTTGGAAATGACTTAGTGTTTGAGATTTATATTTTTTAACCTTTTAGTGCCTGTGTCCTTTTCCCGTTTCTGTTCCCCCCCCTCCCCCTCCTCTCCCCCTCCTCTCCCCCCTCCCTCTCCCTCTCCCCCTCCCTCTCCCCTTCCCTCTCCCCCTCCCTCTCCCCCTCCCTCTCCCCCTCCCTCTCCCCTCCCTCTCCCCCTCCCTCTCCCCCTCCTCTCCCCTCCTCTCCCCCTCCTCTCCCCCTCCTCTCCCCCCCTCTCCCCCACCCCCCATTGCACCCATTCCTCCCACAATCCAGCCTCTCTTTCTCCTCTCTCTCCTCTCTCTCTTCTCTACCACCACCCCCCTCCCCTCCCCTCCCCTCCCATGGCCCCTTCCATCTACAGTATTTCCCTCTCTCTGGCTTGACATTTCTCTTCTCTCTCCATCAGCACCCTTTTGCCTCCTTTTCATGAGCCTTTGTCACTTACTCCACCCATCTGCCAATTGCACCACCCTTACCTGTAGCCACCTATCACTTTCCAGGCCTTGTCCTGGCCCCACCTCCCTTCCAGCTATCTCCCCCAGTCTACCACAATCAGTCTGAAGAAGCTTCCCGACCCAAAAGGTCATCTCTCCATTCCTTCCACTGATGCTGCCTGACCTGCTGTGTCACTCCAACACTTTGCGATTTGCTCAAAATTCCACCATCTACAATTCTTTGTGTCTTCCTTTTTACTTTCTTTCATTCCTATATTTCCATCCTTCGCAATTTTGATTGTCATGCATGTTTCGCATTTAGTTTCAACTTCTTAGTTTGAAACCTTGCACGGCTTGGGGGTATTCCTCAGCCTGAATAGTTGAGATGTGACAATGATGCATGGCCTTATCATTCAGGCCTCCAATCCCCTCGAGGAGTCGCTCTGAATCAGATTTTTAATTATATCAAGACTCTGCTCAAAAGCCCACAGAAGGAGCAGCACGATGGCACAGCGGTAGAGCCACTGCCTTACAGCGCCAGACATCCTGGTTCGATCCTGACTACGGGTGCTTGCCTGTACGGAGTTTGTACGTTTTCCCCGTGGCCTGCGTGGGTTTTCTCCAAAATCTTTGGTTTCCTCCCACAGTCCAAAGACGTACAGGTTTATAGGTTAATTGGCTTGATATAAATGTAAATTGTCCCTGGTGTGTGTAAGTGTAAGTGTGCGGTGGATCGCTGATTGGTGCGGCCTCAGTGGGCCGAGGGGCCTGTTTCCGTGCTGTATCACAAAACTAAACTAAACTAAAACTAAAGAAGGTCTCTGGGCACCTGTCAACATTGCGAATGATAAGCACATTCTTGCACAGTGTCCAGAAACCCACAGCTTGCCTTTGTTATCGACCGTCACAGCTCTAAATTGGCACTTAGCCAAAATAAAAGCAAACATAAAATTACCATTAAACAAAAACCTAATCATACCAAAGACACACAATCATCCACTAATCACTCTTGCATGTTTTACTTCATACCAGATGTATTTGTCTTTGTGATTCAAAGCACTGGCTGGAAGAATCCTTGAGGATGGTTTTGAACAGCTCTCCACCAATAGCACCCATCAACAAAAACAGTATCACTCGTCACAAAGAGCAGTGATCCAGGGCGACATGTTGGGCATTGATGGATAACCATGATACAAACACACACACTGCCATCCTACCAAAGGAGCTCCGACTCGCACTAATTGCGACGGAAACTCAGCAATCAATTGGCTGCAGGAGGATCGTGACAACTAACCTCGAGTATTGATACCAACAGCAATTACTACAGCAGTCTAGACTTCCCTGACAACAGACAAGCACTGCATGTTTATGGGAGTTTGGGGCGGCACAGTGGCGCAGTGTTAGAGTTGCTGCCTTACAGTGCCAGAGATCTGTGTTCGATCCTGACTACGGGTGCTGTCTTTAGGGAGTTTGTACCTTCTCCTTGTGACCGCATGGGTTTTCTCCGGGTCTCTGGCGCTGTAATGGGCCTGTCCCACTTACGCAATTTTTTCGGCGACTTGCCGGCACCCGTCATAGTCGCAGCAGGTCGCCGAAAATTTTCAACATGTTGAAAATCCTGCGGCGATCAGAACAAGGTATGACTCTTTGGTCGACTACTCACGACCGTACAGTCTTCACATGTCGCCAGTCGCCCAAAGAGTCGTAGCGTCTTTCTGGTCGCCGTTGAATTTTCAACATGTTGAACATTGTCGGCGACTTGCAACGGACTATGACGGGTGCCGGCAGTCGTCAAAAAAGTTGCGTAAGTGGGACAGGCCATAAGGCAGCAACTCTACTGCTGCACCACTGTGCCACCACATATATATTCATGTATACGATGCATATCATCGATAAAGGTTTTATGCCTGCTTAATTCACCATCTCAAAGTTTGCAAACCATGCAAAGCTGGGTATGAGGAGGAAGTAGAGCAGGTGATTACGAAGACAAAAGTGTGCTGACCTTCATAGTGAGAGGATTCATGTGTGGGAATAAATATTATTCTACAGCACCTTGGTGAGACCTCACCTTGAGTACTGTGTGCTGTTTTGGTCTCCTTATCAGAGCTCTTTGTTCGGAGAGAGTTCATTGAAGATTCAACAGACTGATTTCTTGGATGGCAGAACTGATGTAAAAAGGGAGATTAGAACAAAGAGAGTTTAGAACAATTGGGTTGAGTTGAGAAGAAGGAGAAGAATGAGCGCAGATCTGCACAAAATACAGACAAAACTGAACAGAGTAGATGTGGGAAGTATGATAGACAAAAAGCTGGAGAAACTCAGCGGGACAGGCAGCATCTCTGGAGAGAAGGAATGGGCGACATTTTGGGTCGAGACCCTGCTTCAGACTAGTCAGGGGAAAGTTAAATGAGAGATATAGATGATAATTTAGAGAGATAAAGAGCAATGAATGAAATATATGCAAAAATGTAACGATGATAAAGGAAACGGGCCATTGTTAGCTGTTTGAAAATGAGAAGCTAGTGTGACTTGGGTGGAAGGGGGGGGGGGGATGGGGAGAGAGGGAAGAATGTTCCTGATGGAAGTGAAGAGGTGAGACATTGGAGATTAGGAGGGATTCTCTTCTTTGATTCCCACTGAGATTAAACAATTTTTGTACCCTTTTCAGTGAGCAGTTTGTCATACAATCAGGGCGGCATGATGGTGATGGGGAATAGTTGCTGCGTTACAGCGCCTGAGACTTGGGTTCATTCCTGACTATGGGGTTTGTACGTTCTCCCCGTCACCTGCGTGGGTTTTCTCTGAGATCTTCAGTTTCCTCCCATACTCCAAAGACATACAGGTTTGTAGGTTAATTGGTTGGGTATAAATATAAATTGTCCCTAGTGTGTAGGATAGTGTTTATGTGCGGGGATTGCTGGTGAGTGCGGACTCGGTGGGCCGAAGGGCCTGTTTCCATGCTGCATCTCTAAACTGAACTAAGCTAAACTAAGTATTGGAGCGACAAATAGAGGAACATGGCTGGGAGCATTTTATGAGGCCAAGAATGTGAATAGATGGTTGAAACTGATGCAATGCTGGATGAATTATACAACAATATCACTGTTGTTAATTCAGTTCTCACACACGGTCAACTTTAGTAATTCTTGGTAATGCAATTGAACATTGAGATAAGCATGACTGATTACAAGCATAATTTTACGTTGCTCATATTTCTATTTACATTTCTTGCTCACATTGGTTCTTTAAAGTTATCGTGCTGTATTTCAATCTTGGCCTAGAAATTGCTGGCATGTGGCATAATCAAACTTATTCCTCCAGATTTGTTATTTTTATTTGTACTGCAAATTGTTGGAAATGTGAAGTGATGAAAACACTGTGATGTTCTTTGTCATATCTGGGATGTTGTGAATATTGTGCCCAAAGGCTCCTCTCCAGAATCAGCGACAAAGTATCAATGACTGAGTGCTTTCGGATCAACCTGTTGAATTAGAGATGGAATGGGAAAAAGTAGGAGAGGAAGGTAACGGTTTAGCGAAAGGTAACGGAAGAGCGAAACTACGAGGGACCTTAAAATGTGCCTGTATAAAGAAAGAAAAATGAAACCCAGTTTGTGTTTGGAAACTTGATCCTTGAGACATTGGGATTGAATGTTGGGGGCAAGGGTGTGGTGTACAAATATTATTGAGCCCCTCTGCACTGAACAAGCATGGATTACTAAGGTCAGATACAATGGAATTGCTATTATTTATTAGGTCTAGTTAGAGTTTACCAATCATGCAACCAATTCCTTGGGATGTGGGGTGAACATAAGAACATGCATACAGAAAGGTCATAAGATCATAAGTGATAGGAGCAGAATTAGGCCATTTGGTCCATCAAGTCTACTCTGCCATTCAATCATGGCTGATCTATCTCTCCCGCCTAACCCCATTCTCCTGCCTTCTCCCCATAACCTCTGACACTCATACTAATCAAGAATCTATCTATCTCCGCCTTGAAAATACCCATTGACTTAGCCTCCACAGCATTCTGTGGCAAAGAATTCCACAGATTCACCACCTTCTGACTAAAGAAGTTCCTCCTCATCTCCTTCCCAAAGGAACGTCCTTTAATTCTGAGGTAATGACCTCTAGTCCTAGACTCTCCCACTAGTGGAAACATTGAATCAGCTGTAAAAATCTGTACAGGATGAGTTGAAAATAAATTTCCGGTCCCAGAAATTCCATTGCATGTATACTGTGTCATGAAATTTCACCCCCCAAAAGCTAAATGAAGGATGAGTCTCAACCCAGTCACTCCCTCTTCACCCCTCTCCCATCAGGCAAGAGGCACAGAAGTTTAAAAATTCACACCTCCAGATTCAAGGACAGTTTCATCCCACCTGTTATCAGGCAACTGAACCGTCCTCTCACCAAATAGAGAGCGTTCCTGACTTCCCATCTACCTCATGGGAGACATTCGAACTATCTTTAATCGGACTTTACTTTGCACTAAACGTTATACACTTTATCCTGTATCTGTAGCAATGTTACAAAATTTTGAGATTTAAAAAATCAAGTCTATAATTTATCCCATCAGATAAAGCATTAAAATAAGTTTAATTTGACACCTAATTCACTTTCATATCTTCAGTATTAAAAATGTTATGGCCATTTTCATACTCGGAAATTAGCATCTTGTTCCCTATTGCTTTTCCATTGACTTATCTCAAAAGCTGTGATCGAGGACAGTCAAAAGCCCATAACTTTCTTAAAAATTAAGAGAACTGAACGAAATTTTCAGTTATTATAGATTGAAGCATTCTGAAACAAATATAAAACAATCTTACTTGGATGACCTGAAATTGAAGCATATAATTAGTTAGTTACTTAATTGTAGCTAATTACAAAATTGACCGTTGTGTCGGAAATAGTAATAAACACCCAGACTGCTTTGAAAATTCAAAAATGTGATATTCTCAAGATCAGAACTTTAATATTATTGTATTATATGCTATGTCCATAACAGATAGGTAAATAATTTACAATTTCTAGCAAAAGACCAAATCTTTAAGGAGAAGATCAGCTGCTAGCTGGTACATTGGCATATCAAAATCATACTCCTCAGATTGCAACCAATAAGCAACTCTGTACACCTTGTTTTTCCTCAACTTTTCAATTTTGGCATTGTAAACTATAGGTTTTTGCTCTTCAAACCACACATGACATGCCTTTCTGCCCACTACTTTCCCATTAAGTATGTCCTGTGGTTCATCACATTTGGAGTAGTCCACATTTGGATAATCTCTGCGAATGCTGTTTAAATCAGTCTCTTTCAATTTTTTTTTCTAGTTTTTTCCTCTCTTTCGTGTCCCGAGCATGCTCCTTGCCTTTCTGTCACTTGATGATTTCTGCTCTCAATTCCTTCTGTTTTTTCTTCCGTCTGTTCCTCTGCACTCTCCCCCATGTCACTGCCTTACAGAGCACCACCTCCCTACGTTGCTCCTCGAGATTATCAAGGTAATTGACTGTTTTATTCTTGCAGGCCCGCATCCTACATGACAAATAACACATGGTGGCATTGGAAGATTTCTGTTTCGATGAGCTAAACATCCCCATTATCTCCTCCGCATCAATGTTGTGTGATCTTGCTGATGCAGTCTCCTCCTTCAGTTTCTCAGTTACATCAAGTTCAAAGTATTTACTATATTGCCTCTCCAACACAGTGATGACAGCTTGAAGACAGCTCCTCATCTTTGAACTGAACTGTGGATGTACTGGTAGCTCCCAAAGTTTTTTCAATGTGGCATCAAGATGTACCTCCTCACCGAAGAAATCTTCCCTTGCCAATATCAAGTTCTCTGGATTTTCTGTGGCTTCCTTTAGAGCAGCAATCACCCCTTTAACCACTTTGATGCCATCAACATGGTTGATCTGATTCTGGCTTGAAGTGTAGAAGCGCTTCATCCAAGGCCTAGTCAGATATTTGCCAAGTAAGCCTAATATCTGAAGTTCTACTTTTGCTTCAGCCTGGGTGAAGTCATGGAGGATGGCGCTTTTCAACCCCACACAGGATGTTCCGCTATTCAGCAGGGCTACAAAGTCATCATAATGTTCTATGAGCTTGCCACTAATATGAAACAGTATGTGCAATCTGTTGCCACGGTACCGTGGGAGGACACTTCGGGGGATGTTCCTGTCATCTAAAAATGTGACAAATCCTTTTGGGTCCCCTTTTCCGTTTTTGTATCTAAGTTTGCTCATCTGCAGTATGGCATTTACTGCTGGACAGTCTTTCCCAAATAAGAATTGTCCTCCGGATTGTTTCTGCATTTTTAGGGCTGAGCGAACTGATGTAGCAATGGAGTCAAGAGGATGCAAGTGGCAGTAGAGCTCGTTCAAATATTTACCCCACTCACTACTCACAATTCTAATAGCACCATGATTAGCTGCACACCTGTCACTCATTGTGTTTGAAATGTTGTCGATTATCTTTTGTCTTGTATCTTGAAAATTTGTTTGCTCATTGTAGATGAGATATGCATGTGCCTTTAACATAGTGACCTCATACCTACTAACCACTCCCCATATCGCAAGTATATCTACAACCTCCACACCCACAGATCGCTCTCTAGTTCCTGTGACAGACCACGTACAGCTACTGCAATGTGTAATGATCCAGTATGAATAAAGATAGTAAAGTAACGACGCCTCGTTAACAATCATTTACATGGTGTCAAATAACTTACCTTGCGCCTCCTGTTTATCGGTTTATCATTTAATTTTGTCCCAGTTTTTTGTTTCCCCCGCCCTGTTTCTTGTCATGGCCTCTTCTGCCCGTAAGCCCGATGTGCTCGTTTTTGATTTAGACATCGCCCTTCGATGGGACATATTCAAACGTGACTTTGAACACTATTTCACGATTGCTCATCCTGGCGCCACCCCCGCTCTCAAAGCCTCCCTGCTTCTCAACTTGGCTGGTCCCGAGGCCCTGACTCGCTCTGACTTCTTCGTCTACGCTGCTGGAGAAACAGCTCGGGACCCGGTATGTCTGTTGGCTAAGTTTGACGCTATTTGTGACATTCCGACTAATTGCATCTTAGAACGTTTTAAACTGTTCGCGCGGCGTCAGCTCCCTGGGGAATCTGCTGAGAACTATGTCATTGCGCTGCGGCACCTGGGCAGGCGCTGCCGGCTCCCCACGTGGACCCCCGATGATATAATCAGGGACCTACTGGTTTACGGTCTCCGTGATGAGAAGCTCAGGGCCGAACTTCTGCGCAAGCCGGATCTGACCTTGGCCGATGCCATGCACGTTACTCGCTTAGCTGACGCTGTTTCCTCGGCGGCGCCGCCGGCTGAGCAGGAGATCAACTTTGCCAGCACTCCTAGTCATCTCATGAACACACCCCAGTCGCGACCACCAGGGTCGCTCGCTGCTCGAGGGGGACGCGCCCCGGGGTTCGGTGCTGCTACAAGGGGAGGTACCCAGCAAAGGTGCCCTAATTGCAACTTCACAACTCATCAGTTCAATGTGTGCCCTGCTGTAGGTAAGACTTGCAATGTCTGCAATAAATTGAACCATTTTGCTGCAGCTTGTCGTTCCCGTGGGAAGCCTGTCGCTGCTCGAAGGCGAAATTTAAACAACCTTCTACAAGCTGATAATGAGCTCAGCTCCCAGTGCTATTCCGATGAACGTTCTGTTTCTACATCTGACTCCTCTCAGGGGGAGACCAACTTGTTTACCGTGTTGGACGCACCTGCTATGATAACGGATCCTTCTGTGCAAGTCACTGTGAACAACTCAACCTTCACTGCTAAAATCGACACGGGGGCGGTGACCAACGTAATGTCAACATCCCTTTTCAACCAGATAAGAACTAATGAGCAGATATTTTCTCAGAGCTCAACCTTGCATGCCTACGGTGGGGAGATCCTTACTCCTGTGGGCAAGGCCACACTACACTGTAAGATACTAGAGACCACTCGGCCCCTCACCTTCTATCTCCTCAATCGAAAATGCATTCCCCTGCTGGGGATCCAGGCATGCCAGGAAATGGGACTGGTGTCCTTCCACCGGGACATCCACCAGGTGCAGGCTCTTATGGACCCGCTGGCCGATTATCCCGACCGCTTTGATGATAAGCTAGGCAAACTACCCTGCAGCTACAAGATTGTAGTGGACCATAAGATCGTTCCTGTGGTCCATGCTCCTCACCGTGTCTCCTTCGCCATGAAGGACAAAGTGGAGGCGACCCTACACAGTATGGTACAAATGGGCGTCCTAAAGGCGGTCGTCGAGCCCACCAGCTGGGTCTCTTCCATGGTTGTTGCTGCTAAAAAGGACATGAGCGAGATACGCATCTGCATCAACCCCAGAGACCTCAACCTGGCCATTCGACGCCCTCACTACCCTATGAGAACGGTGGAAGACGTCGCTGCACAGGTTGGTCCAGCAACGGTTTTTTCTGTCCTCGATGCCAAAAGCTCCTTCTGGCAGATACCACTGGACGAGCGGTCGTCCATTTTGACAACTTTCGCCACCCCCTACGGAAGGTTTCGGTTCCTCCGAATGCCATTCGGAATCAACTCTGCCAGCGAGGTATTTCAGCGAACCATGGAGCAGTTGTTTTCAGATCTGCCTTGCGCCATAATTGTTGACGACATCCTCGTTTACGGTAAGGACGTTGCCGAACACGATGTCAACCTACGCCTGGTCCTGGACCGGGCCCGGCAAATCAACTTGAAACTGAACCCCAAGAAGTGCCGATTCCGCGTCTCGGAGGTCACCTATGTTGGACATGTATTCACCGCTGAGGGGCTAAAGCCAGACCCGCAGAAAACGGCTGCCATCTCAGGGATGCCCCCTCCTACCAACGTGGCTGGCCTGCAACGCTTCCTCGGCTTGGTAAACTACCTGGGGAAGTTCATCCCCGACCTCAGCGAGCTCAGCGCTCCCCTGAGGGATCTGATCAAAAAGGACACGTCCTGGCTTTGGTTACCCAATCATCAGAAGGTATTTGACATTCTTAAGTCTAAGCTGATCAGCACACCCACGCTCAAGTTCTTTGACCTGCAGCGTCCCATTGTCCTCACCTGCGACGCCTCTCAATTCGGTCTCGGTGCCGCCTGCCTCCAGGTCCATGACGGCCTGCAGCTGCCTGTCTCCTACGCGTCCCGCACCATGACCGCCACCGAACAGCACTACGCGCAGATTGAGAAGGAGCTACTGGCCGTGGTGTTTGCCTGCTCCAAATTCCGGGACTACATCGTGGGCAACACTTTCACCGTTGAAACTGACCATCAGCCACTTGTCACCATCCTCAACAAATCGATCCATGTGGCCTCATCACGTCTGCAGCGCATGATGCTGCAGCTCCAGCGTTTCACGTTCACGGTGGTTTATCGTAAGGGCAAGGACATGTTCGTGGCCGACACGTTGTCTCGCGCCCCGCTGACGTCCACTGCTCGCCACCAATACGAAATGTCTGAGTTATTGGTGCTACGATTGAACTTCGTCCCCTCGCCGCAGCTAAAGTCCCTGGTTGAACACACTACCAATGACCCTGCCCTGCAACAGCTGTCTGCCGTCATCCGGCAGGGCTGGCCTGACCGTCGCTCGGCACTGCCGGCTGGTGCCGTGCCCTACTTCCTGATTCGGGACGAGCTCGTACTGCACGACGGCGTGGTGGTGAAGGGTCACAAAGTGGTCGTGCCCGCGGCGCTGCACGACCAATATTTTCAAGTCGCACACCGCGGTCACCCTGGGGCCGAAGCCACTGTGTCTCTCGCCAAGAGCCAGTTCTATTGGCCGGATATGGCCAAGTACATCCGGGAGAGGGTCTCCTCGTCTTCCACCTGCAACAGCCGCGCCCCCCATCAGCAGCGTCAGCCGCTTCTACAGCAGCCCGCGCCCGGACTGCCCTGGATGGCGCTCGCCACAGACATTTTCGAGTGGCGGGGCAAACATTTCCTGGTACTCGTTGACTCCTACTCCAGCTGGTTTGTGGTCGACCGGCTGCATTCCGTGACCTCTTCGGCCGTCATCGACAGGTTGTACCCTCACTTTAGCACTTTTGGTCCCCCGGCAAGCTTGCAGTCGGACAATGGCAGCCAGTTCACGAGCTCCGAGTTTAAAGCGTTCGCTTCCAGTTGGAACTTTCGCCATTTCACCAGCAGCCCGGAGTACCCACAAAGCAACGGTTTGGCCGAGCGCGCGGTCCGCAGTGCTAAGCACCTGTTGGAACAGTGTGGTGGCATTAACTCCGACTTCCACCTGGCCCTCCTCAACCTTCGGAACATTTCCCGCGACTCTGCCATGGGTTCACCTGCTCAGCGGCTCATGTCTCGCGCTACCAGACTCCCGCTCCCTGTGGCCCAGCGCTCCCTCATACCCTCCATCCTCCCACCTGCGGCGGTTCAGAAACGCATTGCCTTCAGGCACGACGTCCAAAAGCGTTCCCATGACAGGTCCTGCCACCCGCTGCCGCGCCTCTTCCCCGGTCAAGTAGTCCGTATGCAGACCACTCCCGGTCACTCCAAGCTCGCTACTGTCGTCGGCTCTGCGGGGTCGCCCAGGTCCTATTTCGTCGACCACGCTGGGGCCATTTACCGACGGTCCCGCCAGCACCTTCGGCTCGTCAACGAGCCGCGTCCTCCTGCTGCGGATCCCTTTGCTCCCCCATTGCCTGTTTCGCGTCCGGGCGTTGCTCTGCCCGTCATTCCTGACATGCATCGCTCTGCTCCTCCTCCGCCCCTTCCGTTCCATCCCACTCCGACTAGTCCTCGCTCGCCTGCCCGCGCTCGTCCCGGTCCCGACCCCGCATCCCCTCCGGGTTCGGTGCCGCGGTCTCTTCCGTCTCCTCCCGTTTCTCCCTTTCAGGATCGTCTTTCCCCGCCGGTGCCTCTTCCTCCTGCAGGAAGGGTGGATGGCGAGACGCGAACCCGGGCGGGACGTCTTGTCAAACCGCCTGACCGCTATGGCGATGTTGCTTAGCTATCCTAGCGCATGAGCCGTGGTCGCCATGTCACCATTGTATTTGCCTGTCGTTTCGGAGAGGAAGGATGTAGATGAGATATGCATGTGCCTTTAACATAGTGACCTCATACCTACTAACCACTCCCCATATCGCAAGTATATCTACAACCTCCACACCCACAGATCGCTCTCTAGTTCCTGTGACAGACCACGTACAGCTAGTGCAATGTGTAATGATCCAGTATGAATAAAGATAGTAAAGTAACGACGCCTCGTTATCAATCCTTTACACTCATTAAAATAAATGTAAGTTTTACACAAATTGTCAATTGTTTCGCAAATATGTTGTGCATAGTCCTCAGTAGTCCCACCAGCCAATTCATCAACTGCTGCAGAGAGACATTTGTTTGTGGTGGTGAAATGAACACTGTTAATGTGGGTCTCTTCCTGGGTGGTTGCATCAAACCCCACAGTCAAACCCCTTGTTGCAAGGAGCATCTCTGCTGTTTGCAACTCAGCAATAGGCCCCAATTCTCGGGCCATAACTTCAACTGCACTGCTTCGAGGAACATAATCCAGATGAAGTCCACTCCGCTTGTAGAACTGGCTTATCAGGATTGGAATGTTTGAATGGGAGTTTTGTTTACAATACAGTCAAACACATGCATCCTTATTGTTGAGGAGTAGGTTTTCTGGCCCACCTTTGCCTTGACAATACTGGCAGCCTGCAGATTTTCGATTGTTTCTTTGAGGACAAGATTGTCAAATTCGAGGCGTCTCACATCCTCTTCCCTGTCCTTTAGATTTTCATGAACTTTTCTGTACTGGTGAATTGAAACAGTTTTCCTCTTTTTCGTACTGCCACGAAACATCAGCAATTGTCTGTGTGCTTTTTTAAGTTTCAAAAACTCTGCCTTGGTGTTAGCAAGCACTCGTGCAGAAGTATTATCACGTAATTTGGTTTTGAGTTCCTGAATCTTTCTGTCCTTTAAATCTATTTGGTTTTGCTTTCTCTTTAAGGCTTGATTAACTATACGTTTGGGAGTTTTCAACCGTGCCCTAAGTTCACTGATCTTTGTGTGATACTTTGTTGAAAGAGCAGCCCTGGATTCGTACATATACTTTAGTCTTTTCGTCAATTTTTGTTTCCCTGGTGAAAGACTTAGAAATTCTCTGCTACATCTTTTTGAAACACTAGATGTCGATGGCATTGGTTCAGGAGAGGCAGCAGGTGTCGTTGGCATTGCTAGATTCAGTGGAGGATGCAGACTATGACTGTCATCGCCCATGTCCTCAGTGTCTTGAAATATGGGCACTTGGCTTTCGGCAGATGTCAAGGATTCAGGATCTTGAGCACCAGGCAGTGGAATGTCATCTAAAGAAATGTGTTGACTGCCTTCTGGAAGTTTAAAAGTTTCATCACAAATTTCCATAAATACTCCAAGTTCCTTGGGATTGGTGAGTTTTTTAAACTTAAGCAAAGTCCGGTTAACGAGAGTCTTCACTTTAAACTTAACAGTAACGAATGAATAGCCTTCTGCATCCGACAAAGAGAAATGTGAACTCAGCGATTTCTCTGTTTCAGGCAGACT
>CM075984.1:43843866-43899768 GCA_038087875.1 Malacoraja senta
AAAAACACCATCAATCAAACAATCCAGACTTACGTATTAGATATAATGAAACTCTTAAAAGGTATAAACACACGATTAGGAACAAAAGACAAAATTACACACATAAAATACTTGAAGAAATTGAAAATTCCATCAATCAAAACCAATTTTGGGTTATGTGGAATAACCTGAGCACAACAAAACTACAAACATTACCAATTCAAGACGGTGATATCTGGAGAGCACATTTCAAAAATCTATATAAAGACATCCCAATAAATAAAATAAACATAAATTATTCTCATATCAAAGAAAAACTCCAAACATTAGAAACAGTAATTAAAGATTATCAAAACCCTCTTGATTTCCCAATTACTTTGGAAGAATTGACCATAAAAATATAATCTCTTCACTCAAAGAAAGTCTGTGGTCCAGACAGCATTAAAAATTAAATGCTCAAGTACAGCACTCCGGAGATGCAGGACAAAGTGCTTAGGCTATTCAACATCATACTACGTTCAGGTTATTTCCCTGATATTTGGTGTCAAGGGCTTATTTCACCCATTTATAAAAGTGGAAACAAATTACACCCAAATAATTATCATGGCATCTGTGTCAGTTGCTGCATAGGGAAGTTATTCTGCAGTATCATAAATAACAGAATGCAGGATTTCCTTAACAAATACAACATTCTCAGTAAAAAACAAATTGGCTTCCTCCCAAAACACCGTACCACTGACCACATTTATACCCTCCACACTCTCATTGAAAAACATGTTCACCAAGCAAAAAAAGGGGAAATATTTGCCTGTTTTATTGAGTTTGAGAAAGCATTTGACTCTTTGGCATAAAGGGCTCTATTACAAACTCCTCTGTAGTGGTATAGGAGGAAAGGTATATGACCTTATCAAATCAATGTATCTGAATAATAAATGTGGCGTTAAAATTGGGGACAAATGCACTGATCTCTTCGCCCAGAGAAGAGGCATCCAGCAAGGCTGCAATCTGAGCCCGACACTGTTTAATGTATATCTCAACGATTTGGCAGTAAAGTTGGACCAGAGCACAGCGCCGGGCCTCTGTCTTCTGGACGGAGAGGTAAAATCCCTATTTTATGCAAATGACTTGGTTCTGCTGTCCCCCACAAAACAGGGACTGCAGCAACAGTTGGACCTACTGGATGAGTACTGCCAAAATTGGGCGCTGGCAGTAAATCTAAAGAAAACCAACATCATGATTTTTCAGAAAAGACCCAGATGTCAGGAAGATAAATCCAAATTTACTCTCAATGGTATTATTATCGAACACACTATGAGCTGTACCTACCTTGGTCTAACTGTTTCAGCATCAGGGAGCTTCAATATGGCAGTGAATGCACTAAAGAGAAAGCTCAAAGAGCTCTGTATGCAATAAAAAGAAGATTCTACAACATCCACATTCCAGTTAAAATCTGGCTTAAAATATTTGACAGTGTAATCCAGCCTATTGCGCTTTATGGTAGTGAAGTATGGGGTCCGTTCAGTCACCATAGTTATAGTAAATGGGAAAAACATACAACGGAGGCCCTGCATGCAGAATTTTGTCGGAACATCCTCCATATCCAAAGGAAAACACCAACAAACGCATTTAGGGCGGAATTAGGCAGATACCCACTGATAATAAATATCCACAAAAGAGCACTAAATTTTTGGAATCACCTTAAATCTAGCCCCCCAGATACCCTCCAGTTTAAAGCCCTTAAAACACAAGAGGGGAGCCCAGAAAAGAGTTTGCTGTGTCAGTTGGTACTGAGACCAACTACCCCTATTCAGTTAAAACCTATCCTGTTAAACCCTGACCAGCCTCAGATCAACACTGATTCCCAATCACCAGTTAGAGTGAACCAAATTATCAAACAATGTAAAGAAACGTATTTGGAACATTGGGATAAAGAAACCAAAAGCCAAAGCAGATTAAAATGTTACCGTGCCCTAAAAAGAGATTATAAATTGGCAGACTATCTCTCAATTCTTACAGACATAAAGCAGACAGACCCTCACCAAATACAGGTTAAGTGACCACTATTTGGCAGTTGAAAAGGGAAGACAGAAGAGATTCTGGCAACCAAGAGAAAACAGAATATGCGGCCACTGTTTGACAGATGAGGTTGAAGCAGAGGTGCACTTCCTCCTAAAATGCAAAAAAATTGACAAAACAAGGAAAACTTACTTTGACAAACACAGTCTGGCAACCACTGATTTTGAAGAACTGGATGATACATCAAAACTAAGAATAATCCTTGGTGCGCAATACGTAACAGCATGCCATAACCTGAGAGACGGTGAATGACCAATATGCACATATGCACGCACACACTAATTGACATTGACTGACACTAAGAAATTAATGTTGAATTGCTAAACTTGCTATTCTGTTGTACTGCCTACAGCTGCAAGAACGCATAGCAATCAATAAAGGGCTATAGGCCTATTGCGAGTTTATGTACAGGGACATATCTATCCATGCACTGTATACTTGTATTTATACTTATGCATTTTAAATATGTATGTCATGTTTTATAATTTGGCAATATAACGATGTAGTTTATCATGCCAATAAAGTTTTTAAATTGAATTGAAAATTGAAAATTGAATTGAAAGAGAGTGAGACAGAGATAGAGAGAGAGCGTGGGGAGGGGTGGAGAGAGAGAGAGAGTCAGAGATAGAGAGATAGTCAAA
The DNA here is from genome assembly GCA_038087875.1 of Malacoraja senta. Classification (NCBI taxonomy): domain Eukaryota; kingdom Metazoa; phylum Chordata; class Chondrichthyes; order Rajiformes; family Rajidae; genus Malacoraja; species Malacoraja senta. The sequence continues at coordinate 43,846,563 of CM075984.1, forward strand.
GACACAGGGAGAAAAAGAGAGAGAGAGAGATGGAGAGAGAGAGAGAGAGAGAGTGGGGTGGAGGGTGGAGAGGGGTGAGAGGCTGGAGGTGGAAAGGGGTGAAGTGAGTAGCGGGAGGATAACATGGAGCAAAGGGAGGGGGGAGGAATTAAGCGGGATTGGGTTTGGTGCCGAGGGAGATGAATGGGGGGGCAGGGAACTGGGGGGGAGAGAGAGGGGTCAAGTGAGCCAAGGAAGTGGGTAGGGAGCCAGGTGGGTGTGTTCACATTGTTTGGGGCTGGGGACGAGGGGGGGGGAGCAAAGGGAGGTAAGGAGCATGAGGTGGCGGTAGGGGTAAGGGGCAGGGAGCCACAGGGAGGAGGTCACATTGTTTGGGGGTGGGGAGGGTGTTGCAGTTTAGGAAGTCAAACCGGAGCAGGGTTTTCACTGTGAATGGCAGGGCCATGGGGGAATGTGTGGAGCCGAGGGATCTAGGAGTGCAGGAACGAGTTGGGCCGAAGGGCCTCATTCCAACGTTGTATCACTCTAAATCTATGACAAAGTGCTGCAGTAACTCAGCAGGTCAGGCAGCATCTGTGGAGAAGATAGACACAAAGTGCTGGAGTAACTCAGCGGGTCAGGCAGCATCTGTGGAGAGATTGAATGGGTAACATTTTGGGTCAACACCCTTCTTTGGTTTAGTTTAGTTTAGAGATGCAGCGTGGAAACAGGTGTTTTGGCCCGCGGAGTCCGCACCGACCAGTGATCCCCGTACACTGGCACTATCCTACACACATTAGGGACATTGTAACAATTTTGCGGAGTCCAATTAATCTACAACCCTGAACATCTTTGAAATGTTGGAGGAAACCGGAGCACCTGGAGTAAAAACCCACGCAGGTCAAGGGGAGAACGGACAAACTCCACACAGACAGCACCCATAGTCAGGATCGTACCCGGGTCTCTGGTGGTGAGGCAGCAACTGCCGCACAGAAAATATATAATGGTTTCCTCCGCCATAAACGCACCCAATATGTGCTAGTAATGTCCTGTTTGCCAGCTTGTTGACCCTCTGTGTTCCACTCCTGCAGGGTTTAGGAGCCGTTGCTGTGGATGGAGAGACGGGGACGTGAGCGGCCATTGAGGGTGGCCAGGGTGCCGGTGAGCCCCCCCCCCCCCATCTGCTCGGTGTGCGGCTGAGCTTCGAGGGGCTGAGCTTCGATGGAGGACCACATGACGGGGCACAACAAGGAGAAGCGTTATGAGTGCGACGTATGTGGCAAGGCCTGGCAGCAGCCGTGCCTGCTGGAGACCCACCGGCGGGTGCACACGGGAGAACGCCCCTTCGACTGCTCGGAGTGCGGCAAGAGTTTCACCTGCTCTAGCAGCCTGCTGCAGCACAACCGCGTGCACTCCAGCGAGAGGCCCTTCACCTGCTCCGACTGGGGCAAGAGCTTCAAGATGGTGAAACACCTGAAGGTGCACCAGTGGGTGCACACGGGCGAGAAGCCCTATGGCTGTTCCACCTGCGGCAAGAGATTTGCCCGGTTGGCGGGGTTGCGGTATCACCAGCGGGTGCACAGCAGTGAGCGCCCCTTCACCTGCTCCGACTGCAGCAAAGGCTTCAAGTCGTCCAACCACCTGAAGGTGCACAGGCGCCTGCACACCGGGAGACGGCCCTACACCTGCGCCCAGTGCGGCAAGGGCTTCACCCACTCCAGCAGCCTGCTGGTGCACCAGCGCACCCACACCGGCGAGCGTCCCTACACCTGCGCCGAGTGCGGCAAGGGCTTCACCCAGTCCATTCATCTGCTGACCTACCAGCGGGTGCACACCGGCGAGCACCCCTTCACTTGCACCCAGTGCAGCAAGGGCTTCATCTGCTCCAGCAAGCTGCTGTCCCACCAGCGCACACACACCGGCGAGCACCTCTACACCTGCAGCTACTGCGGCAAGGGCTTCATCTGCTCCAGCACCCTGCTGGTGCAGCAGCGCACGCACACCGGCGAGCGCCCCTTCACCTGTGCCCAGTGCGGCAAGAGCTTCACCCATTCCAGCACCCTTCTGTCCCACCAGCGCACCCACACTGGGAAGCGCCCCTTCACCTGTGCCCAGTGCGGCAAGAGCTTCACCCAGTCCAGCAACCTGCTGAAGCACCAGCGCAACACACTGGCGAGCGCCCCTACACCTGTGCCCAGTGCGGCAAGGGCTTCACCCAGTCCAGCAACCTGCTGGAGCACCAGCGCACCCACACTGGCGAGCGGCCCTTCACCTGTGCCCAGTGCGGCAAGGGCTTCACCCAGTCCAGTCACCTGCTGGTGCACCAGCACACCCACACCGGCGCCCGATCCTACACCTGCGCCCAGTGCGGCAAGGGCTTCACCCAGTCCAGCACCCTGCTGTTGCACCAGCGCACCCACTCCGGCGAGCGTCCCTACACCTGTACCCAGTGTGGCAAGGGCTTCACCCGCTCCAGTCACCTGCTGTCCCACCAGCGGGTGCACGCCGGCGACCGACCCGACCCAGCCCGGTGTGTGGAGAACGCTTTGCCATGACGTTCCACGCCCTGTGTCACCAGCGCGTGCACACCAGTGGCCAGCCCTACGACTGCCCGTACTGCGGTGTGGAGTTTGACAGCTCACGGGGGTTGCGGCAGCACCGGTGGGCCCACGCCGGTGAGCAGCTGCTCCCACTGTGACGAGAGAGCATGGGGGCTGCGGGAGCACCAGCGGTTACACACCGGAGAGAGACCCTTTGTGTGCGCTGAGTGTGGCAAGGGTTGCACCCACATGTCCAGCCTGTGGCAGCACCGACGTACTCACAGCGGTGAGCGTCCCTTCCCCTGCCCGTCCTGTGGCAAGGCCTTTGCCAGCTCCTCCAGCACTCTGGCACACCGCCACGTGGATAGGCGCTGTTTAGGTAGACACACAATTCTGGAAAGAATGGGTAACGTTTTGGGTCGTTTCTTCAGTCACCCATTCCATCCTCCCAGAGATGCTGCCTGTCCCGCTGAGTTACTCCAGTACTTTGTGTACTTTTTTGTAAACCAGTATCTGCAGTTCCTTGTTTTTAAACCATTCTGGTTAACCATCTCTGCACCTTCCCCAAAACCTCCACATCAGTCCTGTAATGGAGTGACCAGAACTGTATGCGATACTCCAATTGTGTGAAACAAGAAAAAAAAAATCACACAGAGAGTGCTGAATCTCTGGAACTCTCTGCCACAGAATGTAGTTGAGGCCAGTTCATACGCTATATTAAAGAGGGAGTTAGATGTGGCCCTTGTGGCTAAAGGGATCAGAGGGTATGGAGAGAAGGCAGGTACAGGAGTTGTATGATCAGCCATGATCATATTGAATGGCGGTGCAGGCTCGAAGGGCCGAATGGCGTACTCTTGCACCTATGTTCTATGTTTCTATGTTTCTGATTGCTACCTGACCAATGTCGCTTAAAGCTGCACATATTCATTCCTCTCTCTCCTCTCTCCCCTCTCCCCCCACTCGTACACAAATTCTCTCCACTCCACCCTCTCGTGCCCTCTTCCCCGCTCTCACACTCCGCCTCTCTCTCCCTGTCTCTCTCACACACTCGCTCTCTCGCTTCCTGTCTCTGTCCCACACACCTCTCTCTCTGTCTCACTCTCACACACGCCCTCCCTCTCTTGCTCTCTCTCACACATACTCTCTCTCTCTCACACACTACTTCTCTCCTGCTCTCTCACACACACACTCCCGCTCTCTCACATACACACAAACACTGCCTCCCTCTCACACACACACACAAACACTGCCTCCCTCTCTCACACACACACTCCCGCTCTCTCACACACACACTCCCGCTCTCACACACACACACTCCCACTCTCACACACACACTCCCTCTCTCACACACACACACTCACTCCCGCTCTCACACACACACACTCCCGCTCTCTCACACACACACACACACACACTCCCGCTCTCACACACACACACTGCCGCTCTCTCACACACACACACACACACTCCCGCTCTCTCACACACACACACTCCCGCTCTCTCACACACACACTCCCTCTCTCTCACACACACACACTCCCGCTCTCACACACACACACTCCCGCTCTCTCACACACACACACTCCCGCTCTCTCACACACACACAAACACTCCCTTTCTCACACACACACCACTCCCTATATCTCTCTCTATCTCACCCACACACAGTCCCTCTCTCACACACACACAACACCCCCGCTCTCTCTCTCTCTCTCTCTCTCTCTCTCACACACACACACACTCACACAATCCCTCTCTCACAGACAACACTCCCCCTCTTTCTCTCATTCTCTCTCTCACTCACACACCCACAGTCCCTCCCTCTCTCTCTCACAAACTCCCTCTCTCTCTCTCTCACACACACACTCTCTCATACACACACACTCTCTCACACACACACTCTCTCTCACACACACACACTCTCACACACACACTCTCTCACACACACACTCTCTCACACACATATTGTCACGCACACATGCCGAACACCTCCGCTCGGTTCGCAATAACCAACCTGATCTCCCGGTGGCTCAGCACTTCAACTCCCCCTCCCATTCCGAATCCAACCTTTCTGTCCTGGGCCTCCTCCATGACCAGAGTGAGGACCACCGTAAATTGGAGAAGCAGCACCTCATATTTCGGTTGGGCAGTTTGCACCCCTGCGGTATGAACATTGACTTCTCTAATTTCAGGTAGTCCCTACTTTCTCCTCCCCTTCTCAGCTCTTCCTCAGCCCACTGGCTCCACCTCTTCCTTTCTTCTTCCTGCCTCTCCCCATCCCCCTCACATCAGTCTGAAGAAGGGTTTCGACGCGAAACGTTGCCTATTTCCTTCGCTCCATAGATGCTGCCTCACCCGCTAAGTTACTCCATCATTTTTGTCTCACTTCGATTTTGCAGCATCTGCAGTTCCTTCTAAGGCATTTTAAAGTGTTTTTTTAAGAAAGTTTTGACACATTTGTGCCTGACGTAACATATAAAGCAAGTTTATCCTGACCTCACTCTGAAAGAATTTAATTTAGTCCGTAAATTAAAAATGGATATTAGCTGAAAAACAGAAAGCAGTCAAATTTAAAAGAGAATTTTCCCAGCAGAATACATTCTGGGAAAATCTTAGAAGTTTGGTTTATACTAATCATTGAAACAATGTATTAACAATGTATTAACATAGAGATGTATTGACTGGGCACAGCACCATATTAGATATCTGTCTGAATTGCCTGTCCCAGCTAAGGACAAGGTAGTCGCTTTCATCCAAGTCTTAGAAGCTTGTTTTAGTTCACAGACGGATGCCCATTCTGGAACCAAGATGGAAGTCATTTGAAAACAAAATGTAGTTAGTTGTCCTTCCGGAATGGGCAGCTGTACTGAAGCTGTGCCAAGATTTGAGAATAAGGCTGACATTGCAAATATATGGGTCCAGTCTCCCTTGTTTCCCTTAGGCTACGGATCCTTCACTCAGATTTAGGAGGTGTGTTTTATTGATAAGAAAATGTATAATTACTCTAACTTTCCTTTGTTCTTTGAGTGGAGCCCCAGAAGCGCTGAGCAACGTGTGTGCTCTTTGTAGATCTCGCCACTCCCGTCTGGCAAATTGATTAAAAGATTGCTTTGGTTTACCTTTAACAATTTTGTTGCTGTCTGCTTTCTTTAAGAGACGAACTTTGACAACTGTGCTCTTTGGACTTCTTCAGAATTCATGTTGCACTATCAATAATTAAAGGAAATGCCAACCATCTCCAGAAATGATAAGAAATTACTCTCGCCTCCATACATATCTGTAGCCGTAGGGCAGTCGCACACCTCCCCACTACTTCAAAGATAGTTCCTGCACTTGGCAATATCGTTTGGCCGCTGTTGTGTTTTATTTGTTTCATGGATTTGATTAGATTAGGAAATGTTTCCTTTCCTACAAGGGTCTTTCCTCTGAGGAGTTTCTATAGCAACATGCCCACTCTTGCCTTTACGAAGAGACTGACGATTTGTGCTGCAAGGAATGATGGACAAATAATGGATTAGCTGTACAAAAGAAAGTCTTGACGCATTTGTGCCTTAAGGGCCTGTCCCACTTACGTGTCCTTGGCACGCAAATTGCGCGACCTCATGGTCGCGTTGAGCTGCGACAGTCCCGCTAAAGTCGGGCGCGATTACATGCGTACGCATAGCCGTCTGGAGCCCGTGATGTCATTTGAAGATGGAAACAAAGCTGGAGTAACGCAGCGGGACCGGCAGCATCTCTGGAGAGAAGCAATGGGTGTCGTTTCGTGTCGAGACTCTTCTTCAGTCTGAAAAGAAGGGTCTTTACCCGAAACGTCACCCATTGCTTCTCTCCAGAGATGCTGCCGGTCCCGCTGAGTTACTTCTGCATTTTGTGTCTATCTTCAATTTTCTTGGCCCCACTCTGGGAGTAGACGTGGGGGCGGATCCGGTCCGCAACGGCCGTGAGCCACAGGCCGAGTTCGGCGATCGTTTGCCTGCTTCTGCTGCTGTTGGAGGTGAGACGTTGCGTCGCGCCAGGGTCTTGGGCCTGTCCAACTTTGGCCGTCAGTTGTGCGACAGGCCGTTGGTACGCGAAGATATCGTTCCCTGCAGGATTTTCGGAGCCCCGTGCGATGTCGCGACCGGCCCCGCACAACTCCAGTTCTTCTTGCCTGTTCTCTTATCTGCCAGAAGGTACAGAAGGTTGAAAGCGCACATCACAGCGGAATGGCTTATTTCCCATCGTTATCGAGCTTCTGCCCGATCCCTCCATATGCCAGGATACTGTTCGATTCGTATTGCCCCAACGTAATCAAACACTTGTTAAGACCCGGTCAGTTTTGCTTTCCCCAACCCAAGTCCTGAAGAAGGAACAGAAGCTTGAGAGCGAGCACCAACGGATTAAGCATTAGCTTATTGTCTCCATTATGAGGCTTCTGAACTGTCCCTCTGTAGATGAGTGTACAGTTCAATTCGCTTCTACCGCATTGCGGATATTGGAAATAGTCTAAGTAACAGATGCACGAAAATACACACCAAAGCTGCGAACTATATTCTATACTCTGCATCTTTCACGTTGCTCTATCTATTTTCATAGAATCATGGAATACTACAACATGGTAATGGGACTTTCTACCCAGCTTGCCCATGCCGACCAATGTGCCCCATCTACACGAGTCATCCTACCCACCTTTCGCCCCCCATCCCTATAAATCATTCCTATCCATGCAGCAGTCCAACTGTCTTTGAAAGATGCCCTAATATATGCGGCAACTACCTATGTCAACTCATTCTCTATGTAAATCAGTATACCCACTACTCTATGTGCTCGAGTTTTAAATATTACTCTATATATATGGTATATCTAGTGTGTCTGGATTGCACGTAAAACAAAGCTTTTTACTTTAGCTCGGTACATGCAACAATAAACTTAAATATGAAGCTGATATTTGAAAGCCTCTCCTCTTAATTGTTTACAACATCGCGATCCCAGCGGGATGTCTCATTGCATTATCCACTGCTCCAGACGAGACCTTCTGCAAACTTAAATTATAGTTTTGCAAACCTTTGTTGCTTTGAGATTTTACAAAACTCAAATTATCCAACTGCACTTGTCCAGTTCTACGGAGAACGGATTTATGCAAAGTGGCTTGAGCAAATGTTGTTCATTCTCACAAATACACGGACAATTCAGGGGTTGATGGAAATAACCAACAATATTCAGCATGATATTCTGTAAATAAATATATTCGGCATTCTGTATCTTCCTCCTCGCTCCATCTGCAGGATCTAACTGGTTGTAGTTTAAGAGAGAATTAGATTTAGCTCTAACGGCTGAGGGAATCAGGGGATATGGGGGAAAAGCCGGAACGGGTTACTGATTTTGGAATGTCAGCCATGATCATCTTGAATGGCAGTGCTGGCTCGAAGGGCCGAATGGCCTAATCCTGTACATATTTTATATGTTTATATATATATCTTTATATGGCATATATTGTATATTCCTGTAAGGACTCCATCCCCTACTCCCAATTCCTCCGTCTACACCGCATCTGCTCCCAGGATGAGGTGTTCCACACCAGGGCATCGGAAATGCCCTCATTCTTCAGGGAACGGGGGTTCCTCTCCCCTAATTTAGATGAGGCTCTCACCAGGGTCTCTTCAAAATCCCGTAACACCGCTCTCTCTCCCCATCCCCCCACTCGTAACAAGGGCAGAGTCTCCATAGACCTCACCTTCCACCCCACTAGCCGTCACATACAACTCCGTCATTTCGCCACCTCCAACGGGATCCCACCACTCGCCACATCTTCATATCTCCCCCCCAGTCTGCTTTCCGTAAAGACCGATCCCTCCGTAACTCCCTGGTCAATTCTTCCCTTACCTCCCGCAACACCCGCTCCCCGGGCACTTTCCCTTGCAACCGCAAGAAATGCTACACTTGTCGCTTTACCTCCCCCCTCGACTCCATTCAAGGACCGAAGCAGTCGTTCCAGGTGCGACAGAGGTTCACCTGCACCTCCTCCAACATCATCTATTGCATCCGCTGCTCTAGATGTCAGCTGATCCACATCGGTGAGACCAAGCGTAGGCTTGGCGATCATTTCGCCGAACACATCCGCTCGGTCCGCATTACCAACCTGATCTCCCTGTGGCTCAGCACTTCAACTCCCCCTCCCATTCCGAATCCGACCTTTCTGTCCTGGGCCTCCTCCATGGCCAGAGTGAGCACCACCGCAAATTGGAGGTACAGCACCTCATATTCCGCTTGGGCAGTTTGCACCCTAGCGGCATGAACATTGCCTTCTCCAATTTCCGGGAGCCCTTGCTGTCTCCTCCCCTTCTCCGCTCTCCCTCAGCCCTCTGGCTCCTCCTCTTACTTTCTGCTTTCTTCCCCTCGCCCCCCCCACCCTACATCAATCTGAAGAAGGGTTTCGGCCCGAAACGTTGCCTATTTCCTTCGCTCCCGCTGAGTTTCTCCAGCACTTTGGTCTACCTATGGCATATCTGAACTGAATGGATGGCGTGCAATGCCACGCTTTTCACTGTACCTCGAAATATCTGACAATAATAACCAAGCCTAACCTCAGCTAAACTAATGATCTGACATAACTACCAAGTATGATCAGAGAGGGATACTCGTACCATGACGGCTACTATGATTGTCCATGTAACAACAACAGTATTGATATACAAGAGAAGGTGTTGTATGGGGGTGAACAAATGCGAAGACAAGGTGTGAAGTGGGGACAGGAGGAAGAACTCAGTAAAACACCTGATACCTTATCGTGGACCGTATTAATTACCGCGCATCTGCAATACAGGAGGAAAACATAGTATAGTCAGAAGACGCAGATAACATCCGTCCAGGCAGAAAAAAATATGTGATGTCAGAAGTGAATGATCTTATCAAAGTTCAAACCATGTACCTAGCATTCTCTATTTGTGTCAAGTCTCCCCTTCAGGTTCCTAGTAAATCTTGCTGCTCTCACATTAATCCTTTGAAACCTGCCTTTTGATTCTCAATCCTGGGGAAAATGTTCTGCATTCAGCCGATCTATTCCTCTCATGATGTTATACACCTTCATATCATCACCCCTCATCCTCTTTCGCTCCAGGGAATAAATTCCTCACCTCTCCCTGCAGCTCGGTCACACAAGGAAAGAGTATTGCAGTCGTGCTGTGTTAATGCTATCCAATAACTGAATCGCATTTTCCAGCACTTGGTCCATAGAGTATGATGCCTTAGCCCTCTCTCTTTTAAATAAGGTGATGCTTCCCTTTGAAGCGGTGTAGAGTCAGAAGTGGAGATTTATCCCACGCATCAAGTGGCTGTGAAACGACGAATAATTGACCAGATCCTCTACTCTGTGCAGTTGGTGAGAACAACAAGTCAGTAATTGACGCCGATATGTGGGAGTTTGCGAGGCCCTGAAAGGATGGAGCTTCAGAGCATTAAACAACGGGTATATGGATGGTTACGTTAGGATCAGATGATCAGAATATGAATTCACTTTGGAGTGACTGAGATGTGATGTAATTTACTCTCTCGGATATATGTGAATCTCGAGTACCATCTACCCCAGAAAAACAGCGGTGCCCATTTATTAAATACAAACAGGGTTGGAGTGAAGCTTCTTGTGGCCAATAGGGAACTGAAGACCAATCTGACCAGGTATGGAAACGAACTTGAGACCAGGATAAGATTGATAATTATGATAGTAAATGTCCGAACAGGCTTGAGCTTGGCATTGTGTGTGTGTCCGTGTGTAGCTGTGTCCACAGTCGGGGTTTGGGAGGCGGGGGCTGGTTGCTATCTCCGAACTCCAGGACCTAGGAATGTGCTCTGCCCTCTGCCACTGCTTCCCCGTCTGTACGGCCCACGGACCTCAGTCAGTGACGACAGATGGCAACATCTCCTCCATAATAACTCTCAACACCGGCGCCCTGCAAGGATGATTTGTCAGTCCCCAACGATACTCTCTTTACACATTTCGTCCACAGGTTTGCTGACGACACCACTGTGATGGGCCGGACCAGGAGCAATGAGGAGACAGAGTTCCGGAAAGAGATAGTGGACTTACTGACATTGCGTCAGAAAAAATAACCGACCGCTCAACGTCTTCAAGACGAAAGGGGTAGTAATTAAATTCTGGAAGCATAGGGGAAGGCGTGACCGAATTACGGACAATAACGATACGGAGTACAAGAAGGAGATAGAGAACTTAGTGACCTGGTGTCAGGACATTAACATCTCCGTCAATGTCAGCAAGGCGAAGGAGCTGCCTATTGACTTGGGGAAAGATGGTGGAGTTGATGCCCTAATCTGCATCGATGGAACGGAAATGAAAATTGTTGAGAGGTCATGTTGCTTGGCGTTAATCTTATCAACAATATGTTGGGGAGCAATCACTTTCATGCGACACTCAAGAAGTCACATCAACACCTTTACTTCAGGAGGAGACTGGGAAAAATAATAAACCTGAACCTAAAGCTAAAACATAATGCGCCGCGTATCATAGCTATTTACAACAACACAAACCCAGCTGGATGTCTCAGGGCTTGTAGAAGGATTGCATCATCCATCGTTGTGTACCTCGGCACAGTTAATGAATATATTTTGCACAAATTGCTCGCTTTGTGTGTTTACAGAAGTCGAATTCCCCAAATGCACTGGGCATTTCCAAGGAGAACGGGATGATGCAATGCTGGTAGATAATATAGAGTCATGGTGTCAATGAATCATACAGTGTGGAAACTGGCCTATCGTCCCATTTGCCCGCACCCACAATCATGTCGCATCTACACGAGTCCCCCAGGCCTGCGTTTGGCGCGTGTTACTCTAAACCTGCCCTATTCTTGTACCTATCCAAATATTTCAAACGTAGCGATAGTACGTGCCTCAGCTGTCTGCTCTGGCCGCTGGTTGCATGGACTCACTCCTCCCCTTTTTAAAATGTTTTATCCATCATGTTCCTATTAAATATGTCTCCCTTACCTTAAATCTATATACTCTAGTTTTCGATTCGCCTATTCTGGGCAGGGGTCTCCGCGACCTATTATTCTCATGGTTTTGTACACAAATGTTCATATTTACAAATACATTCAGGATTTAATGGAAATAATAACAATATTGGTATGGCCTTCTGTATCATCAAATATATTATTTTATTCTGTATCTCCACCGGGTGGCGACCGTAATGGCCTCCTCGCCAACAGTCTGTCTCGTCCTTTCACCGTTTAAAATTTTTTTTAAGTATGTCTTAAATGTATGTTTCAATGTTTCTTGCTATGATTTATGTAGGGGTGCGGGTGGGGGGGGGGATCAGTGGAAACTTTTTTCAGTCACTTACTTCGACGGAGATGCGAGTTTTCTCCGTGTCGCATCTCCGTCCACCCTGCGGCCTAACAACATGGAGTGGTGCGGCTTTTGCTGGAACCCGGCCCGGAGCCTCGAGCCGCGGGCCCGGCGTAGACTTACCATCAAGGAGCGTGCGATCCTTTGCCGAGGATCGCCAGCGAAAGTGCTCCGACCGCGGGGCATGTGGACATTTGCATCGCGAAGCCGCGATCTCCGGTAAGAAGAGGCCGAGTCGGGAGCTCCATGCCGCGTAGTGTTCCGATTCGTCCCGACGCTGGAATTTCGATCATCCCGACGGGAGGGCTTGAAAATCGGACCGTCGGCAGCGGCGAACTGCGGAGGGTTCAAAGGCCCCGACCACGGGTGAACAAAGGAGGAAGATGACTGAACTTTATTGCTTCCATCACAGTGAGGAATGTTGATTCCATTGTGGTGGATGTTTATGTTAAATTTTATTTCATGTCACTGTGCATATTGTTGCTTTGCACTCAGTATGGTTGTATGGTAACTCAAATATCACTGTACCTCAATTGGTGCATGTGACAATAAGCGCCAACTTGAACTTGAACTTGAACTTTGCTTCATCCAAAGCACGAGTTTGAATTGATTGTGTCCATGTATGGTAGGTCTGATCTGAGTGGATAGCATGTAAAACCACGCGTTTCACTGTACCTCGGCATGTAATAATAATAAATATAGCCTAACCAAGGCAAACCTAATGATTGGAGATAAGTAATAACTGTGATCAGAGCGGTTCTATTGGTAATATGATGGGGACAAAGAATGTACACGTGACACACCCGGTTTTGCTGCACAAGAGAAGTAAAATTCCTCGTATGTTGCAAAACATATTTGGCGAATAAAATCTGATTCTGATTCTGATTCTGATTCTGAATCTGAAAAGAATCGTTGTTCACCACGAATGAATAGTTCGATAAATGCGAAGAAGGGTTGGGAGGAGGAGAAAGAACACAATGAAATGCTAATACTGTATTGTGCACCGCCGTTATTGCTTGGCATCTGAAATACAAGAGGAAGAACTGTTAAACCCAGGAGATTCAGACTTGAAAGGACAACGGATCTAATGTCAGAAATGAATGACCTCATCAAAGCTCCGATCTTGTAGAAACAAGTGCACGCCGTGTTCATGTTTCACAAAGCACACGCCCGCAAACATTGGTGTTGCACCGCACTGTGGATTAGAGTGTAAACTGGCTAGTCAGCGCATCTCAACATTGCTGCAGAATTAGTTGCTGCCCAACATTTATTGCTCAACAGAAAGAAACAAACATAGCTACCTATTACAACTGTCGAGTTGCCTATTCAAGGAAATAGTGGTGAACCCTACTGACGAAGATACCACGTGTGGAGAAATGTGCATATACTGGACCAATAGTCACTGAGTCACACAGCAGAGAAATGGGCCGGAAAACTGTCTGTTTGCTGCTGTCCTATTATTAAATTCCATCTACGAGCACTTAATCTGCAGAATATTATGCCCTGGAACGACCTCTTTTAGGGGAAGTGATACTTACCTTCGACTCGGGCAGAGACTGAATTCCAGACGTATCCATCGCATCAAGTGGTTCTCAAAGGGCGAACAATTGTTCAGATCATCCATTCTGCGCAGTTGGTAAGAATGACAAGTGAATGTATTGACCCCGACATCGAGACTTCTGCGAGGCCTTTGCAAGATAGATTTGAGAGAATTGCAGCCCGCATATGGATTATTACGTTATGATCATCGTTCAGGATAAGAATTCGCCTTGGAGTGACATGAGGTCAGATGTAATGTATTCTCGCAGATATATTTGAATCTACAGTATTATCTACCCCACAAAATGAGGATGACAATTTATGAAATGCAAACATGGTTGGGGTGAACATATCTGTGGCAAATAGGGAAATGAACACTGGTTGTAAAAGAACAGTTTGTAATTATGATATTGAATTCCAAACAGACTTGAGCCTGGCATTGTGCGTGTGACGGTGTGTACCTGTGTCAGCTGGGGAAGGGTTGGCTGTTATCCCCAAACCACGGGATCTCGGAATCTGCTCTCCCTCAGTACCTGCTTCCAAGGCTCCAATGCCCACGGACCTCAGTCAATGAGGATAGGGGACAGAATCTCCTTCATAATAAATCTCTACATCGATGCCCTGCAAGGACTCAGTCCCCTAATATTCTCCTTTTACACTCTCGACTGTACGGATAAATTTGGCTCTAATCATATCTACAGGTTTACGCACAAACACACTGTGGTTGGTCAAATCAGGAATAATTGCAATATTGAGTACAGGAGGGTGATAGAGAACTAAGATACATGGTGTCCGGACAACAATCTTCCCCTCAATGTCAGCAAGACGAAGGAGCTAGTTATTGACTTCAGGAAACATGGTGCAGGACATGCCCAATCAGCATCAATGGTGCAGAAGTGGAAATAGATGACAGCTTTCCCTTGGTGTTAATACTATCAAATGTCTGTTGTGGATCACCCACAGAGATGCAATAATCCAGAAGGCAGACTAACGTCTTTATATCCCGAGGAGACAGAGAAATCTCATCATGTCTCCAGTGACTGTTCCAAACCTCTGTAGATGCAGCATAGAAAGCATCATGTAGGGTTCCAACACAGCTTGTTTTGAGAAAAGCTCTGCCTAGCAACACAAGCAACTGGGGAGATTTGTAGATGTAGCCCTGTCCGTCACACAGACCAGACTTCTCACCACTGATACAATCTACTCTTTACTCTGCCTCGGAAAAGCAGCCAATGCAACCTATGACCCGTTTCACCCCGACCATTCCTTCTTCTGCCTGCTCCAGTCGGCAGAAAGTACACACGCGGGAAAGCGCGCACCACCAGTAGCTTCTTCTCGTCCGTTATCGGGCATCTTAAGGGTCATTCTAGAAGCTATTATGCTGTTTAGTTCACATTTCCCTATTGATGACATTGGACTTTTCTCTGGAGCTGATACGCTACATCGCTGAAACTGTATTCTGCTCTCTGAAACTTCTCCTTTCCTCTATCTGTTATACGTGAGTTTGAAATGATTGTACCTATGCACGGAATATCTGTTCTGCCTGGATAACATGAAAACACGGTGTTTTTCACTGTACCTCGGTATATTTCACAATAATAATCCTAATCCTGAACCTGTACGTGAAACCTAATGTGCCTCGCTTCTTAATTGTTTACAACTCCGCCAAACCAGTGGGAGGTCTCAAAGGTGAGATCAGTATTGCATCATCTGTCGCTCTAACTGTGCATTTCAGAACAGTTCAATAGGAATGACTGCATCTGCTTGAATGAATCTTTTGTGTTTTGATAAAAAGCTCGAATTCTACAACTGTGAATGACCGTGTCTTAGGACAAAGTTAGACCGGAATTACGCAACGCGGTTTGCGCAGATATTGTTCATTCTGACAAATTTACGGATAAATCAGGCTTTTGATGAGAATTAAGAACAAAGGACAAAGGACAAAGGACATTTATTGTCACATACACCAAATGGTGTAGTGAAATTTGTTCTTGCCCTGCAGCACAAATAGACACAACATTAAAGAAATTTAACATAAAACATAAAAACATCCCCCCCACAATGGATCCCACAGTGGGGGAAGGCACAAAGTCCAGTCCATATCCGCTTGTCCACCCATAGTCTGGCCTATATAGGCCTCCACAGTCGCCGATACGGGGGCCGATGTTACAGGCCCTTCTTCGCCGGGTGATGGAGCTCCGGCGTCGGGAGAACCCTCTCAGCAGTTTGGGACACCTGGAACGGCCGTCTTCCTACCGGAGTCCGCGGCTTCCGAAGCCGACAGGCCGCGCTCGAAGGAGCTCCACCACTGGCGATCTCGTCGCGAGATCCCAGGCTCCCGATGTAAAGTTCAACGCCGCCACCCGCAGCTGGTCAGTCCCGCAGCTCCACGATGTTCACTTGCGGTCTCAGCATTCCGGAGCTCCAGCGCGGCGACCCGGGCAAGGTATCGCCCGCTCCGCTCCGCGATAGCGCTCCAGCGCTGTGCCGCCGCCCGCAGCTGGCCGTTCCACAGTCCCGCAGCTCCGCGATGTTTCACCGGCGGTCCCAGCGCACCGGAGTTCCAGCGCGGCGACCCGGGCAAGGCATCGCCCGCTCCGCTCCGCGATAGCGCTCCAGCGCTGTGCCGCCGCCGAAGCCGAGGTTCTGGGCGGTCCCCTCAGGAAACACCGCTCCAGGCCCGCTGGTAGGCCGCGAGGATAGGTCGAAAGTGCAGCCCAGAGAAAAGCTGCCTCTCCGACCAGGTATGGACCCTAGAAAGTAGTTTCTCCCCCACCCCCCACATAAAAAAGAATAGAACTCCTAAAAAACAAAACAACTAACTGACTAAAAATTAAAAAAACGATGTTCAACATGATATTCTATACCATGAACTTTAGCCTACATTCTGTATCTTCATCTTTGCTCTATGTATTGTACGTTTAAAGTGTTTGCATCTAAATATGATGTATCCGAACATTTTGAATAACATGGAAAACAAAGATTTCCACTGTACCCCAGTACCCATGACAGTAATAGACCTTACCTAAGGTAACCAAACCTAATAATCTGCGGTGAGTAACAACCATGTCCAGAGCGGTAATGTTCGTACTATGATGGAGACAGGAGACGATGAAGATTGGAGACGATGTTGATATATAAGAGAAGGTGATTAATGGCTGTTAACGACAAAGTAATTGTTGGAAAAGTGCAAAGGGAAGGCGCCGAGAGGGCATAGGATGTAACATCGCCGCTAGGCCCATCTGCCAGATTAGGCAAACCTAAACCTAACCTGTTTATGTACCTGTCTAAAAGTTTCTTATACAGTGCGATAGCACCTGCCTCATCCCCCTCCTCCGACAGCTCGATCCACACACCTACCATGCTTTGTTTAAACAATTTGCCGCTCAGGTTCCTAGTAAATCTCTCACTCCGCGCCTTGAACCGTGTCCCATTGTTCTCGATTCCGCTTCTCTGGTTCAAAGTTTGTGTATTTACCCTCTATTTTCATCTCATGATCCTGTATACACGTCCCCCTCTGCTCCAATAAATAAAGACCTAGCCTCATAAACTTCTCCCTTTCGCTCAGCCACTCAAGTCCTGGCGACATCCCTGTAAATCTCTTATGTACCCCCTTCCAGCTTGACACTATCTTTCCACCAACAGGATGACCAAAACTGGACTCAACACTCTGTGAGGCCTCACCAATGTCTTGTACACGTGTAATATGACCACCCTACATCTATATTCAATACTCTGATTGATGATGGCCTATGTGCCAAAAGCCTTCTTGACCACCCTATCTACTTGTGACGCCACGTTCAAGGAGCTACAGTATGTACCTACAATGTTGGATCCCTCTTCACTACAACACTGCCCTGACTCCTACAATTCACTATGTAAGTCCTGCGCTGGTTTGACTTCCCAAAATGCAACTCTTAACAATTATCAGCATTAAAGTCCAACAGAACACCTCAGCCCACCTGCTCAACTGCTCAAGGTCCTGCTACCATTATTAACAACCATCTTCGCTATCGACAATACTACCAACCTTGGTGACATCGGCAAACTTATTAAAGATGCATACGTTCTCATCCAAATCCTTGATATAGATGACAAACAGCAATGGGTCCAGCACCGACCCCCTGAAGTGTGTATGAATAATTGGTGACATGCCGAATTTCCACAGATTCCTTTTGATGCGCTTTTGTGGCTGACGCTTCAATATTGTCGGTGCCCGACACATCTTTGGTGATATTAATGCCGTGGAATTTCTCAACCATTTCCACTTTGGCCCCATAGGTGCAGATTGGGGCAGGGTACTCCATCAAGATTCCTGCTGACAGTAACTAGCTCCTTCGTGTTGCTGGCATTGAGTGAGAGAGTGATCTCCGGACACTAACCATGTCGCTAAGCTCCCCGTCTTCCTCTTGTGCTCCGTCTCGTCAGTGTTCATGATCCGCCCACCACAGAGTTGTCACCTGCAGACTTGTAGATGTGGCTTTTTGCCGAATTTGGCCGCACAGTTCTGAGTGTACAGGAGTCAAGGGAATGCATCCGAGCCAGTAGCTCTCCACAGATTCACTCTCAGGATAGCCGGCCACAGTAACCGTTGGTACAGGTGAACCCGAGACTGATGGAGCGGGAAATATTCCTGCAGACATTCTGTTCAAAGCGGGCGGAGAATGCATTCAGTTCCTCGGGGAGGGACCCATCGTCGCCATCGATGTTGCCCACCTTCGCTTTGTAGCCCGTTCCAGCGTGCAAGCCTTGCCACAATCTGCGGGTATCCGTCTCATTGCCTCGGGTCTCCAGCTTGGTCCGGAATTCCCTCTTGGCATCCTTAATGGCTCTGCGACGGCCATTGATAGATTTCCCGTGCCGCACGGCATAGACTGTCGTGAACGCTGCAGACTTGGGACGGCACGGTGGCGTAGCGGTAGAGTTACTGCCTTGCAGCACCAGAGACCTGGGTTCGTTCCTGACTACGGGTGCAGTCCGTTAGGAGTTGATATGTTCTCCCCGTGACCTGCGTGGATTTTGTCCGGCTGCTCCGGTTCCATCCCACACTCCAAATTCGCACAGAACAAGTTTGTAGATTAATTAGTTTAATAGAATAGTAAATTGTTCCTGGTGTGTGTATGATAGTGTTAGTTTACGGGGATCGCTGGTCAGCGCGGACACGGTGGGCCGAAGGGCCTGTTTCCCGGTTGTATCTCTAAACTAAACAAAAGTAAACTTGAAGGTAGAAAAAAATGCTGGAGAAACGCAGCGGGTGAGGCAGCATCTATGGAGCGAAGGAGTAGTGACGTTTCGGGTCGAGACCCTTCTTGAGACTTGAGATTCACCTGTAAATGGAGATCACGGATCACCCATGGTTTCGGTTTGGGGATTATACGTATCGTACTCTTCGGCTCACAGTGTCCTTGTGTGTATTAATCAGCGTCTGTAGTTCTTTGTTCCCAGCATCAGTTTATGTGCTGTGCTGCTCCCTTCTCCCTTTGTTCTGCAATAAGGGAGCAGGGAGCAGCACAGAAAGAAGAAAACAATAATAAACAGGGTCTGTGATGTGTCTCAACGTGTCCAAGATATCCAGAAAGGGCAGGGAGAGGAGCCCGAGGTCGTGGTACATATAGGTACCAATGACATAGGTAAAAAAAGAGAAGAGGTCCTGAAAGGAGAATTTAGCGAGTTAGGAGGGGAGTTAAAGAGAAGGACAGCAAAGGTAACAATCTCGGGATTACTGCCTGTGCCACGCGACAGTGAGAGTAGGAATGGAGCGAGGTGGAGGATAAATGCGTGGCTGAAGGACTGGTGCAGAAGGCAGGGATTCAAATTTCTGGATCATTGGGACCTCTTTTGTGGAAGGTTCGACCTTTACAAAAAGGATGGGTTGCACTTGAACCTGAGGGGTACCGATATCCTGGCGGGGAGATCTGCAAAGGATACTGGGGAGCCTTTAAACTAGAATGGTTGGGGGGAGGGACTCAAATAGAGAATGCTATTAGACAGTGTGTGAGGCAGGAGGCAGAGAAGGAAAGCACTCAGACCCAACATGTAGGGGGGAAAGAAGAAAACAATAATAAACAGAGAATAAGAGGTGGTGGGGTTCTTAAATGGGTGAGCAGAGAAACAGAGGGGTGTAAAATGCGGGCGGAAGCAATAGGTAGCAAGGTGAAAAGTAAAAGTGGCAGGCAGACAAATCCAGGGCAAAAATCAAAAAGGGCCACTTTTCAACATAATTGTATAAGGGGTAAGAGCGTTGTAAAAACAAGCCTGAAGGCGTTGTGTCTCAATGCAAGGAGCATTCGTAATAAGGTGGATGAGTTGAACGTGCAGATAGCAATTAATGTTTATGAATTAGTTGGGATCACGGAGACATGGCTCCAGGGTGACCAAGGCTGGGGGCTGAACATCTAAAGATATTCAATATTCAGGAGGGATAGAGAGAAATGAAAAGGAGGTGGGGTAGCGTTGCTGGTTAGAGAGGAGATTGACGCAGTGGAAAGGAAGGACATTAGCTTGGAGGATGTGGAATCGATATGGGTAGAGCTGCGAAACACTAAGGGGCAGAAAACGATGGTGGGTGTTGTGTACAGGCCACCTAGCAGTAGTAGTGAAGATGGGGATGGCATCAAACAGGAAATTAGAAATGCGTGCAACAAAGGCAAAACAGTTATAATGGGTGACTTCAATCTACATATAGATTGGGTGAATCAAATTGGCAGGGGTGCTGAGGAAGAGGATTTCTTGAAATGTATGCGGGATAGTTATCTAAACCAACATGTAGAGGAACCAACGAGAGAGCAGGCCATTCTAGACTGGGTATTGAGTAATGAGGAAGGGTTAGTTAGCAGACTTGTTGTGCGTGCCCCCTTGGGCAAGAGTGACCATAATATGGTTGAGTTCTTCATTAGGATGGAGAGTGACATTGTTAATTCAGAAACAACGGTTCTGAACTTAAAGAAAGGTAACTTTGAGGGTATGAGACGTGAATTGGCCAAGATTGACTGGCAATTAGTTCTAAAAGGGTTGACGATGGATATACAATGGAAGGCATTTAAAGACTGCATGGATGAACTACAAAAATTGTTCATCCCAGTTTGGCAAAAGAATAAATCAGGGAAGGTAGTGCATCCGTGGATAACAAGGGAAATCAGGGATAGTATCAAAGCAAAAGATGTTGCGTACAAATTAGCCAGAAAAAGCAGCATACCAGAGGACTGGAAGAAATTCAGAGACCAGCAGAGGAGGACAAAGGGCTTAATTAGGAAAGGGAAAATAGATTATGAAAGGAAACTGGCAGGGAACATAAAAACTGACTGCAAAAGTTTTTATAGATATGTGAAGAGAAAGAGATTAGTTAAAACAAATGTAGGTCCCTTGCAGTCAGAAACAGGTGAATTGATCATGGGGAACAAGGATATGGCGGACCAATTGAATAACTACTTTGGTTCCGTCTTCACTAAGGAAGACATAAATAATCTGCCGGAAATAGCAGGGGGCCGCGGGTCAAAGGAGATGGAGGAACTGAGTGAAATCCAGGTTAGTCGGGAAGTGGTGTTGGGTAAATTGAATGGATTAAAGGCCGATAAATCACCAGGGCCAGATAGGCTGCATCCCAGAGTACTTAAGGAAGTAGCTCCAGAAATAGTGGATGCATTAGTGATAATATTTCAAAACGCTTTAGATTCTGGAGTAGTTCCTGAGGATTGGAGGGTAGCAAACGTAACCCCACTTTTTAAGAAGGGAGGGAGAGAGAAAACGGGGAATTACAGACCAGTTAGTCTAACATCGGTAGTGGGTAAACTGCTAGTCAGTTATTAAAGATGGGATAGCAGCACATTTGGAAAGTGGTGAAATCATTGGACAAAGTCAGCATGGATTTACGAAAGGTAAATCGTGTCTGACGAATCTTATAGAATTTTTCGAGGATGTAACTAGTAGAGTGGATAGGGGAGAACCAGTGGATGTGTTGTATCTGGACTTTCAGAAGGCTTTCGACAAGGTACCACATAAGAGATTAGGATACAAACTTAAATCACACGGTATTGGGGGTTCAGTATTGATGTGGATAGAGAACTGGCTGGCAAACAGGAAGCAAAGAGTAGGAGTAAACGGGTCCTTTTCACAATGGCAGGCAGTGACTAGTGGGGTACCGCAAGGCTCAGTGCTGGGACCCCAGCTATTTACAATTTATATTAATGATCTGGACGAGGGAATTGAAAGCAACATCTCCAAGTTTGCGGATGACACTAAGCTGGGGGGGCAGTGTTAGCTGTGAGGAGGATGCTAGGAGACTGCAAGGTGAATTGGATAGGCTGGGTGAGTGGGCAAATGTTTGGCAGATGCAGTATAATGTGGATAAATGTGAGGTTATCCACTTTGGTGGCAAAAACGGGAAGGCAGACTATTATCTAAATGGTGGCCGATTAGGAAATGGGGAGATGCAGCGAGACCTGGGTGTCATGGTACACCAGTCATTGAAAGTATGCATGCAGGTGCAGCAGGCAGTGAAGAAAGCGAATGGTATGTTGGCCTTCATAGCAAGAGGATTTGAGTATAGGAGCAGGGAGGTTCTACTGCAGTTGTACAGGGTCTTGGTGAGACCACACCTGGAGTATTGCGTACAGTTTTGGTCTCCAAATCTGAGGAAGGACATTATAGCCATAGAGGGAGTGCAGAGAAGGTTCACCAGACTGATTCCTGGGATGTCAGGACTTTCATATGAAGAAAGACTGGATAGACTTGGCTTATACTCGCTAGAATTTAGGAGATTGAGAGGGGATCTTATAGAAACGTAGAACATTCTTATGGGGTTGGACAGGCTAGATGCAGGAAGATTGTTCCCGATGTTGGGGAAGTCCAGGACAAGGGGTCACAGCTTAAGGATAAGGGGGAAATCATTTAAGGAAGAGGAAGGAAAGATGAGGAAAAACTTTTTCACACAGAGAGTGGTGAATCTCTGGAACTCTCTGCCACAGAGGGTAGTTGAGGCCAGTTCATTGGCTATATTTAAGAGGGAGTTAGATGTGGCCCTTGTGGCTAAAGGGATCAGCGGGTATGGAGAGAAGGCAGCTACGGGATACTGAGTTGGATGATCAGCCATGATCATATTGAATGGCGATGCAGGCTCGAAGGGCCGAATGGCCTACTCCTGCACCTATTTTCTATGTATCTATGCCTACTTCCAAGCGCTGCCATGTTGTACTGAAGTCAGCTGTTGTGAGGCACAGCTGCAGGTCTTGGTAATATTTCTTGACCAGTGTGGTGATGAGCTCTGGTACATGGAGAGAGGCAAAAGATTCCCAAAGGAGTTCATGGGGAACTGAACCAAATGCATTGGCCAGATCGAGGAAGATCACATGTAGGTCTCTCTTGTCCTTCTTAGCTGCTTGGATCTGGTGCCAGATCATGCTTGTATGCTCCAAGCAGCCGGAAAATCCTGGAATTCCTGCTTTCTGTACAGATATATCAATGTACTTGTTTGTTACCATATAGGTGGACAGCCTTTGTGATTCAATGCTAAAAAAGATTTTCCCCTCGACGTTGAGGAGACATATTAGCCGGAATTGGCTGATGTCTGACGAATCATTTTCTTTAGGTATTAGCGCGCCGCCGGCCCTTCGCCACGCCTTAGGTATTGTTTGCTTCTTCCACACCACCCTCATGAGCTTCCATAGAAAGCGTAACACATCCGGTGCGTTCTTATAGAGCCTGTATGGTACTCCGTTTGGCCCCGGAGCTGATGCTGCTCTTGCTCGCCGGACCGTGTTCTCCACCTCTTTCCATCTCGGAGGGCTGGTGTCCATGTTGAATTCAGGTGGTTGAATAGGCGGGATGTCATGTGGGATGACTAACTGCTCATGCCTTTTCGTGTCTTTGTGGGCCTTTTCCAGGTGTTCCTCCAATTCCTGTTTTGATGTTTTCAAAGTTCCACTTTTTTCCTTTGCGAAGAGGTCTTTGATGAACTTGAAAGGGTTTTTATAGAACCGTGTTCTTGTGTGTTCTTTCTTCTTGCGAAGTTTCCTCAAGTTCTCTGCTTTTCGCAAGGTTGCCAATCGGTTCTTGATGTCCTCTTGAAGTAGCATGAGACCTTCTCTCTCTGCGTCAGTTGCTTTCTTCCATTGCTTTTTCAACTGTCTCCTCTCTCTGATTAGCCTCTCGATCTCCTGCTGCCTCCTGGACTTGATTGGTGTTGGTAATTTCTTTCCACCTCTCCCTTTACTCACCCCAAACCGTTCTTCTCCATAGCTGTAGATTGTGTTGCCCATCCTTTCAAGCTTTTCCACTGCTGTGCCCGCTTGTTCCTCCAAGATATGTATAAGGTCACTGATGACGGTCTCCCACTCTTTCTTTTCAACAGCCTTGGGCCATTTCACTCCAGGTTTGTGCCCTTTGATCTTTCCCTCCGATGGAGGTCTTTGTAGTTGTTGCGTGGGCTCCTCCACCGGCATTTCTGTGCTTGTATCACCCTCTTCAGTGACATGGGTGCTGATGCTCTGCGAAATTTGGTTTGTGTCCCGTCGCTGTGCTTCACTCGACTGATTTGACTGGTTGCTTCGTAAGAAGTACTGGTCAATGCGAGGCCCATGTTTCTGCTCTCTCAAGCACTTTTTCTTCCCTTGGTGGATCTTCAAGCCCTTCACTGATGTTAATTTCTCCCAACCACAGATACACACCTGAAGTTTGTGTCCCGCAGCTGTTGTGGATGTCTCATTTGCCATGCTCTCCTTGTCAGTAGTCGTTTCCGTTCCTGGGTCTGTAACCGTGTTATCAATCGGTGAGCCATCTTCTCTTGATTTTACTTTTAGTAGCATTTAGCGGGTGTCTCCAACTAGCTGAAACAGCGTTGGGGACTGCTGTCGTGGGTAGCTAGCCCATGACGGCCCCAGTGGGGTCTGTTCCCTCCTGTCAGCTGTCTCTCCAAGCTGTCACATGGACTTTCCCATGTTGTCAGCTGTCCTTTCACAGCAGTCACTGGACGAGTCCAGATTATCAGAATCAAATACACAGGACAAGATGTTAAGAAGTCCCTTGTGCCAATAGGTGGGGAGCATTTCACGACATTCGTTGATTGTTGGGAGTGGTAGACGCTCAACATCGGGGGGGGGGTAACCTTCAGGACAGTTGGGCACAGGACACATCATCAGTAGTGTACCCTTGCATCACTGGGTGTTTCGGCCTTTTAACACTATACACCCTCCACAAGGGCGGCCCGCTGTAGGATGATCAACCCTCAGCGCATGTCCCGTGTCAAACCGTCCCAAAGATTCACCCCGACATACTTGGGGCCCAGCATGGATCTTTCCGCTTGAGCCAAATCCACCGGCTGCTTCTTTCAGCCGCCTCTGAGAGTGATCTTATGGTCTTCCGCAGAGCCTGACCGTGGATTCCAAGCTCCTTCAGCAGTCTGATGGTAGATGACGCAACAAATCCTCTGCATCCCACTTCACCTGGATAGACTTTGGTGTTCCAGCCACGCTGCGTTCCCTCTGGTGCAAGCTCTGCGTAGCGCAGCTTCTTACGCTCATAGGCCTCCTCAACAGAGTTCTCCCATGGAACTGTGAGCTCTATGATGTAAGCAGTCTTCTGTGAAGGGGACCAGAACACCAAGTCTGGCCTGAGGTTGGTGGAAGCAATTTCAGGTGGAACAATTAGTTGTCGGCCGATGTCCGCCAGCATCCTCCAGTCACGGGCCCTGCATTGGCTTCCTTCTTCTGATCTGGTGGAATGAAGTTTAGAAGTTTTCTGTCCTTCTCGGACAAAGGTTGTTACCCTTAGGGGAGGGGGGTTGCTTGCTGTCGGAGGCAAGGAGTTGGTCGCACACCGCCTGTTCTCAAGGGCTGATGCCAGGCTTTTTAGTACCTGATTATGCCGCCACATGTATCTCCCTTGCGTGAGGCTGGTCTTGCAGCCTACCATGATGTGTTTGAGGGTCGCTGGAGTTGGGCAGATGGCACAGGTTGGATCCTCGCCGTACCACTGATGGAGGTTCTTTGGTGATGGAAGCACGTCATATGTCGCTCTGATGATGAAGCTGATCTTGCTTGCTTCCATTTCCCATAGTTCTTTCCAGCTGATCTTCCTCCGCTCCACACCTTCCCACTGCATCCATTGCCCCTGCTTGGCAAGAGAGACCGCCTTCGCACTTCTTGCGGCCTCCTCCTGTCGCCGCACCTCCTCAACCACCAACGTCCTCCGCTCTGATGTTGTGGCCTTTCGCCAAGTTGGTTTACTTGTCGTAAGGCCAAAGCCTCCTCTTCCCTGCTGGACTTGCCCCACTATGTCTTTGTGCCTCAGGGCTGATGAAGCTTGCTGTACTGCATCAGATGGTGTCCACTTCCGGCCAGTTGCTGGGGGCGGCGCAACAGCATTGATGATCTTGTCTCTAGAGTCCCTCAGTGTCATCTGGAGTCTTACTTTAGAACACTTATATTCCTCTGTTAGACTAGTGAGAGGTAGTTCCAGGACCCCTTTGCCATAGAGGCCGATGTTAGTTAGACATCGTGGGACACCGAGCCATTTCTTCACGTATGAAGTCATGGTTCGCTCCATCTTCTCCACAGTTGTTATTGGGGCTTCATAAACGGTCAGTGGCCACATTGTCCGAGGAAGGAGTCCAAACTGTAGGAACCAGAGCTTCAGTTTCCCAGGCAGTAGGGTCTGATTGATGTTCTCCAGTCCATTGACAATTTCTTGCGTTAGTTGTTGCACCTGCTCTTTGTCCTTGAGACTTGCGTTTTACCATCTTCCCAGGCTTTTAACTGGCTGCTCAGACACTGTTGGTATTGGGTCGTCACCGATACAGAACCTTGTGTCTCTAAGCACCCCCTTGACTATGGAGATGCTTCGAGATTTACTTGGTTTGATTTTTATTCGGGCCCACTTGATGTTCTCCTGCAGCTTTCCAAGTAGCCGCTTGTTGCATGCTGCAGTAGTGGTTAGTGTTGTCATGTCGTCCATGTATGCCCTGATGGGTGGCAGACGGAGCCCAGCCCTGGTTCGTTCACCGCCCACCACCCATTTTGAGGCCCTGATGATGACTTCCATGGCCATTGTAAAGGCCAAGGGTGAGACTGTGCAGCCTGCCATGATGCCTACTTCCAAGCGCTGCCATGTTGTACTGAAGTCAGCTGTTGTGAGGCACAGCTGCAGGTCTTGGTAATATTTCTTGACCAGTGTGGTGATGAGCTCTGGTACATGGAAAAAGGCAAAAGATTCCCAAAGGAGTTCATGGGGAACTGAACCAAATGCATTGGCCAGATCGAGGAAGATCACATGTAGGTCTCTCTTGTCCTTCTTAGCTGCTTGGATCTGGTGCCAGATCATGCTTGTGTGCTCCAAGCAGCCGGAAAATCCTGGAATTCCTGCTTTCTGTACAGATGTATCAATGTACTTGTTTGTTACCAGATAGGTGGACAGCCTTTCTGATACAATGCTAAAAAAGATTTTTCCCTCGACGTTGAGGAGACATATTGGCCGGAATTGGCTGATGTCTGACGAATCCTTTTCTTTAGGTATTAGCGCGCCGCCGGCCCTTCGCCACGCCTTAGGTCTTGTTTGCTTCTTCCACACCACCCTCATGAGCTTCCATAGAAAGCGTAACACATCCGGTGCGTTCTTATAGAGCTTGTATGGTACTCCGTTTGGCCCCGGAGCTGATGCTGCTCTTGATCGCCGGACCGTGTTCTCCACCTCTTTCCATCTCGGAGGGCTGGTGTCCATGTTGAATTCAGGTGGTTGAATAGGCGGCATGTCATGTGGGATGACTAACTGCTCATGCCTTTTCGTGTCTTTGTGGGCCTTTTCCAGGTATTCCTCGAATTCCTGTTTTGATGTTTTCAAAGTTCCACTTTTTTCCTTTGCGAAGAGGTCTTTGATGAACTTGAAAGGGTTTTTATAGAACCGTGTGCTTTAAGTTTGCATACTAATCTCTAATGTGAGACCTTGTCGAAAGCGTTCTGATAGTCCAGATATAACACATCTACTGGTTCTCCCTTATCCACTCTACTAGTTACATCCTCGAAAAATTCTATAAGATTCGTCAGACATGACTTACCTTTCATAAATCCATGCTGACTTTGTCCAATGGTTTCACCACTTTCCAAATGTTCTGCTATCCCATCTTTAATAACTGAACCTAGCATTTTCCCCACTACCGATGTTAGACTAACTGGTCTGTAATTCCCCACACTAAACTGACAAAATACTTTATTGAACAATGGTTACTGAAAGACATCCCCCTCCTGTGCTGTGTGTCTGTCACACAGAGACAAGCAGGCAGCTGCTCCACAGAGAGACTTTCTGTAATCTCCCTGATCATTGCAGCATTTTATACTGGAGAGCAGTTGGTCACTGCCACAGTTCTTCACAGGGCGCACTCATAATATTACAAGAAGCACCGTGATACAAGTGTCTACTTGATATCCAATGGGAGGTGTTTACACTTACACTTGTATACAGTAAAATCTCCATTACTTGTGTGATCAATGTTTCCGTTTTCCTGCACATCACACACATACAGCTTCCCATCCTCCACTGTAACGTGTTGAACCATCAGATAGACCGTGTTATTCAGGCGGAACTGATCAATGTTGCTCCTGTTCTGCTGGGATGAGTCGATGGGTCTCCAGTGAAGACTGACTGTATCTGAGAGTCTGGAGATGGTGCAGCTGAGTGTGACGTCACTACCCAGCAGAGGCCTCTGTGGACTTGCCTCAACTGTGAAAAACAGATCAATGAGATTCAGAGTGAGTAGTGGTTTGTACAATTCCAATGACTGGGCTCAATCTCACCTCAACTGTAAACCTAGACCCGCCCCTCATTCTTCTAAACTCCAGCTAGTCCAAGCCCAGAGCCACAAACACTCATCATCCCCTGGGGCATTTTCATAAACGTTAGTTTTATGTTGCATTACTTCAGACTGCACTGCAATCTCTGCACCATTCTGCAGTTTTGCTTTTGTTGCATTTATTAATGTACCTTTTATTATAATTTACTTTATCTGAACAATGAATGTGTTTTACCCAAATGTATATAACAATGAACTAATATGAATCTAAATCTGAATTTGATGAATGAATGAATGAAAACTTTATTGTCATTCAGATATACACCTATACACAGTGCACCTAGAACGAAATTTCGTTGCATTTGACTCTCCAGTTTTTTTTTTTTTTTTTAGAAGTGTCGATATTTAAAAAGTTCTAGCCTCGGTTTAATTGATTGTTCAATAATCTTATGGCCTGGGGGATGAAGCTGTTGCAGAACCTGGTTGTCCCGCTCTTCATGCTGCGGTACCTCCTCCCAGAGTTAAGCAGTATAAACAGTCCAAATTGTGGGTGTGTGGGGGCTTTGGTAATGCCCTTAGCTCTACTCAGACAGCGCTTGTACCCCATGTCCATGATGGAAGGAAGAGAAGTCCCAATGATTTTTTCCGCTGTCCTCACCACTCTCTGAAGGCACTTCCAGTCTGCAGCTGTACAGCTGCCGCACCACGTAGAGATACAGCCGGTCATGACCGACTCAATTGTGCTTCTGTAGAAAGTGGCGAGGATGGGAGGGTGGAGGTGTAAACTTCTCAACCTGCGGAGGAAGTACAACCGCTGATGTGCCCGTTTTGCCAGAGATGTAATGTTTGTGGACCAGTTTAAGGTGTCCGTTATATGCACCCCCAGGAACTTGATGCTTTTCACCTGCTCCACTGCTGAGTTGTTGATGCAAAGTGGAGTGTGACTGGGCTGAATTTTCCTTCTGAAATCGACTACAATCTCCTTGGTTTTGTTGCCATTTAGGAGAAGGTTGTTCCTGCTGCACCAGCTCACCAGCTGTTCCACCTCCTCTCTATATGCCTGGTCGTCGTTATTGCGGATGAGGCCCACTACTGTTGTGTCATCCGCGTATTTGATGATATGGTTAGTGGTGGACCTGGCGACACAGTCATGTGTCATCAATGTAAAGAGCAGCGGACTCAGGACACAGCCCTGAGGGGAGCCGGTGCTCAGTTTGATGACAGAGGAGGTGTTCTTCCCCACCCGCACAGACTGGGGTCTTTCGGAAAGGAAATCCATGATCCAGTTGCATAGTATGGTATTGAAACCTAGGGGTGCCAGTTTGCTCACCAGATGCTGGGGGATTATCGTGTTAAATGCTGAGCTGAAATCAACAAACAGCATCCGCACTTGGGTATTCTTCTCCTCCAGGTGTTGTAGGCTCAGGTGGACTGCAGAGGAGATTGCATCCTCTGTGGAGCGGTTCGGGCGATAAGCAAACTGGAACGGGTCAAAACTGGAGGGGAGTTTAGAGACCATGTGCTGCTTAATAAGCCTCTCAAAGCACTTCATTATTATTGGTGTGAGTGCTACGGGGCGGTAATCATTTAGGCAGGTTATTGTAGACTTTTTGGGAACTGGTATGATGGTAGCTGTCTTGAAACATGATGGAACAATGGCCTGGTTCAAGGAGATGTTAAAAATGTCTGTCAGAACCAGAGCCAGCTGGTCGGCACATCCCCTGAGCAGACGCCCCGGTATGTTATCCGGTCCGGCTGCCTTTCGCTGGTCAATGCCCTCCAGGATTCTGCGGACTTCAGCAGTTTCAAAAGACAGTGCCTGTTCTCCTGGTTGTGGCTCTAATTTCCTCACTGTAGTGGTGTTCAGTGCTTCAAACCTGCCGAAATAATTATTTAGTTCATTTAGAAAGTCTGTGTCATCCTTACAGGACATCTGAGGGGCCTTGTAGTTAGTTATGGCCCGGATGCCTTTCCACATGTTCCTGATGTTGGTATTATCCTGGAAGAAACCCTGGATTTTCTGTCCATGGGCGCGCTTTGCTTTCCTAATTTCGCGGTTGAGGTTGGCTCTCGCTGTTCTCAGAGCCCCCGGATCACCAGATTTAAAAGCCGCATTTCGTGCTTACAGCATGGCACGCACCTCTGCAGTAATCCAAGGTTTGTGGTTGGCCCGGGTTGTGATGTTCCTGATGACAATGACGTCCTCCATGCACTTCTGTATGTATCCCGACACCGACATGGCATACTCATCCACATTGATGTTTTGGTTGTGAGTGGCTGCTGACCTGAACATGTCCCAGTCCGTGCACTCAAAGCAGTCCTGGAGTGCTTCTGTAGCTCCCTCAGGCCAGACTCTAACTTGCTTCACAGTGGGTTTCTCTCTGATCAGCAGGGGCTTATAGGCTGGGATGAGCATTACAGAGAGGTGATCAGAGGAGCCGAGGTGAGGCCGGGGTACTGCTCTGAAAGCCTGCTTGATGTTACTGTAGACCCGGTCCAGCGTATTCTCTCCACGTGTAGCAAAGTCCACATATTGATGGAAATGAGGGAGGACAGTCTTCATGTTGGCCTGGTTAAAATCCCCAGCCACAATGACAACGCCCTTTGGATGATTTCTTTGCAGCTCACTGATGGAACGGTAGCGAATACGCAGAGCCTCCTTTGTGTTGGCTGCGGGGGGGATGTATACAGCAGTAATGCTAACCACAGTAAACTCCCGTGGCAGATAGAATGGCCTGCATTTCACAGTCAGAAACTCTATGTCCGAAGAGCAGTGGCTGGAAACAGCGGTAGCATTATTACACCAGCTGTTGTTTGTGTAGATGCACACACCCCCACCCCGGGATTTACCAGTCAAAACAGTGTCCCTGTCGAGCCGGAAAGTTGTTAGTCCCCCTAAGCTAACAGCCGCATCAGGTACAGATGGGTTTAGCCATGTCTCTGTCAAAACTATAACGCAGCAGTCTCTCACCTCCCGTTTTATTGTGAGATCCAGCTGTAGATAGTCCATTTTATTTTCCAGAGAGCGGACATTCGACAGGAGAACGGATGGGAGCGGTGTCCTCCACGGGTTTGCCTTTAGCCTCGCCGTTAGCCCCCCTCGACAGCCCCGCTTCTGACTTCTGTAGCACCGCCTCCGTGTCCGTGTCCTTCTGTAGCGCCGCCTCCGTGTTCTTCTGTAGCGGCCAGTGTTTGTGAAAGTCTCCGCGGCTCTGCAGGCCGCTGGGCCCTCCCGACACAGCAGACCGAGATGGTGCAGGCGCTCCTCGAGTTCAACGTCCACGTAGTCTCTACTGCTTAACCGTTTTAATCTTAATAATGCCCCAAGATCGTACGTTAACTTGCAGCCTGCCCGCTGCAAGTTATCGCTACCCCTAACGAGAGTCAATGCAGCCGCAGCCACCATGGGCGCCGCCATCTTGTATATTGTACAGACTACACAGACATAGTGTTATTGTTCCTCACTTTGGCAGTGTTCACACATTTTGTGTACATAACACTCTTGACACTCATGCTGCATCCTGAGATTATACCAATTCAAGTGTTTCAGAGGTTTGTACATTAGATTTAGCTCGGCGGGGACTGGTGGCAGAAGGTCCATGGACTGTAGTCTATTCCACAATGCCTTTGCTTTGTCTGCACTGATCTTCAGTGTGTCCCTCAGCACGTACTCCTGCAGCCTAGAATATTCTGCAATGGAGATTTCGCTGGGGAAAACATGAAGATCAAAGTAGTTGGATCCAACCTCATTCACTGTATCTCGGCAAACGTTAGAGCAATGAACAAATCCCAATCCCTTTATACCTGTGGAAAAATTATCTACAGGAGGCAAAGGCCTTGTTCATCCTCTGCTAAAGCTCCCAAGCTGTTGGAATGGTTCTGAGTGGCACCAACATTTAGAAGTAAACACATTTATTAATATTGAATATTTCATTTATTTTATCATTAAAGAGTCTAATTCTACAATAACGATTAGTTTTGATTCCTGAAGAGTCTCCACCCCTGCAGGCACCGGATCTGGGAGCAGTTTTCCCAGTGCCAGTGTCGGGGAATATCAGCATATTCCTGCTCCAGTCCTGGTCTCCACGTGGAGAAGTGAAGGGGAGCGCTGGCAGATTCACCGCAAGTACTGTCAGCAAGTTGTGGAATTCCTCGTTGTGAAACGCATGGGTGGAAGTCCTGAAGCTGTTCATATTCACACAGGTAAATGCCGGCTGTTCACCGTGACACTGCTGGTGCAACCGGCAACACTCTGACCAGTGAATGCAAACAACGTTTAGATGTAACTGGATTGATACGTTTGTCCATTTGTCCCTGTCATGTCTCCCCCAACCGCCCTCAAGGTGGGAACTCTCCCACCAGTGTAAGTTCCACAGATGAAGGACTTCCTCTGGGATCTCAACCAAGTGAGGCATGGACCTGGTTCACTGGGTAACATTGAGCAGCAGTGTTACTCGACAATCTCACCCCAGGCCCACAGAATCAATGAAGAAAAATCTTTCCCCCAATTGTTTCATTGGGAGATTCATCGGGTGGAAGAACTCACAATTCCCGCCATATTTCATCATTACA
This sequence comes from Malacoraja senta, assembly GCA_038087875.1. Lineage (NCBI taxonomy): Eukaryota > Metazoa > Chordata > Chondrichthyes > Rajiformes > Rajidae > Malacoraja > Malacoraja senta. Next base: position 43,879,302 of record CM075984.1, read on the forward strand.
CATTATTTACAGAGAAACATATTGTTGATCCGTGTCTCGCCCACTCACCTTTGATCCCATATATTTCATATCGTTTCAGGATCTGGTTCCTCGGCTGTGTATCGGTCAAAGTGAACAATCCTGACCATTTAAATGTGGTTTTTTTTATTGCCAGATTACCAGTACGGTCATCCACATCCACCTCCTGGTTCTTATCGATGTTTTCCCAGCCATCGCCCCACTGTCTGCTCCACATTCCCCCGCCCTGGAGGCGGAGAGTTACCACTCTCTGTTTTCCCGGCCCTGAGTGTGGTTCCCATTCCCAGACAACAATGGCACTCCCAGGATTGTCCGGTCCTTTTAACAAAATGTCGCCTCCATTATCCAAGAAATAAATCTGATTTCTGATTTCTGTTGGAAATAGGAAAAATGTAGGAATTAACATTTTAAGCACATTTCCCTCCACTCCATGTCTGTAATTATTAATTTTGAATTTCATTTATTTCCAGAATGTTGTGATCTCCCACAGAACCTCCAGTGAGACGGACACAGTTTGTGAATAGATGGCTGGCTGGAATAACCTGGCCTGATCCAGGGATACTTCATGACATGAGAAGAGTGAGTGGGAGAAAGACGGAGGTGATAGGGCGTTTGTGTCGGGTTCTCTGTGACGGGGTTTCCTGATGTGGGTGGAGATCAGGCCGATCCTGTACACACCGCATCCCCGGCCCTTGTCGGACGGACCTGGAACAGAATAAACATGCTCCTGCCTCCCTGCCTGCTCCTCATTCCACAGTGATTTACAACATAGAACAGTTCAGAACAGGAACAAGCCCCTCGGCCCACAAGGTCTGTGTCGAGCATAATGCCACGACCAACTCTTATCTGCCTACAGATAATCCATATCTCTCCATTCCCTGCATGTCCATGTGCCTATTCAAAAGTCTCTTAAATCCCATTCACACATCTCCCTCCATCACCACCAGCAGCATGTTCCAGCCACTCACCACTGTAAAATACTTGTCCTTCACATCTCCTTCACACTTTGCCCCTCTCACCTAAAAGCCCCCCATGCCCTCTTGTATTTGATATTTCCATCCTGGGGAAAAGATTCTGACTGTCTACATTGACCATGCCGCTCATAATTTGGTAGAATTCTATCAAGCCTCACTTCAATGTCAAACATTCCAGAGAAAACAATCCAAGTCTATTCAACCTCTCCCTGTAGCTAATATCCAGTAACACAGGCATAATTCTTGTAAACCTTCTCAGCCCTGTCTCCAAAGCCTCTGCATCGTTTTGGGGCATCCAGAACTGCATGTAATGCTTGAAATCCGGCCTAACCAGAGTCCTACAAAGCTGCATCACATCCTGACTTCCTGACTCTTATACCCAATGATCCAACCAAAGGCATGCCATCTGCCTTCTTTGTCACTCTATCTACCTGTATTACCATTTTCAGAGAGTTTGGGACTTGGATCCCAAGGTCCCTCTGTACATCAATGCTGTTAAGGGCCTTGCCGTTAATTGTATATCTTCCCCTTATATTCAACCTCCCAAAGTGCAACACCTCACAGATGCCTGGATTAAACTTTATCTGTCATTTGTCCACCTATTTCTGTAGCTGGTCTATATCCCATTCATTACTTTACAACATACTTTGATACTTTGACAGCGTTGTTCACAGTGCAGCAATCTTGTTCCCATCTGCAAATGTACTAACCAACCCATCTACATTTAAATTCATTGTATAAATCATGACCGACAGTGGTCCTGGCAGAGATCCATATAGAACTCCACTGGTCACAGATTTCCTGCCTGAATATTGCCTTTTCCTCTGTTTTCTAGTCTGCCCATTCTGAATCCTGACAAACAATTCAATGTTAATCCCATGCTTATTAATCTTCATCATCAGTCTATCATGGGGGACTTTACCAAGTGCCTTACTAAAATCACTGTAGACAATGCCACGTAAAAGTCATGCCTACTGTCTTTAATCCCCTCATCTATTTTGTTCCAAATGGGAGTCAATTCTATCCCAAAGAATCGTTTCCAATAGTTTCCTACCGTTGTCATGTGACTCACAGTTCTTTAATTCGCTGAATTCTCTCTCGAAACAAATAAACCATTTTAACTCCCGTTCCCAAACTGATCTTTCTGTCCTTGACCTCCTCCATTGCCAGTGAGGCCACATGCAAACTGAAGAAATCTCACTTCATATTTCCCTTGGGTATCTGACAACTTAATGGTATGAACATTGAATTCTTGACTTTCAGGCAACAAATCCCCAAACAATCCACCCCACCTTTTTACTGACATATTTTATTTTATTTCTTTTTTTTTTCCTTTTCCCTTGCTCCTCTCATCCATGGATTTATCTGACACCTCACCCACATCCCCTAACTCCAGTTTCAGTTTCCTTCATTTATCCTTGTTTACCTTCTCCTTACCATCTTGATTTTAATGTAAGTATAAGGAGCCTTGGAACTTTCTTTACTCCAAATCGCCACAGCCATTTTTCTCCCTTCTAATCGCCCGCTTGAGTTCTTTCCTCCTTGCTTTATATTCCTCAATGGCCCTCTCTGCTATCATATTCTTGAACCTTGCATGTGTTTCCTTTCTATTTTGGACCAAATTTACACATTTATTTGGTCATCTCAGGTTCCCTTACTTTGCCAGTCTTATCTCTCCTCCTTACTGGAACTTGCCGGTCTTGAGTTTGGATCAACTGACCTTCAGACAATTGTCAATCTCAGACTTGGAGTAACTTAATAACAACTGTTCTGAGTGTACCTTACCAAGCTCCTGCCTAATAATGGTGTCATTTGCCTTACTCAAGTTAATGTCTTCTCACACAGAACAGACTTATCCTAATTCAAACCAATCTTAAAACTTATGGAGTTGTATTCACTGTCTCCAAAATACTCTTTCACTAAAACATCAGTCACCTGGCCAGACTCATTTCCCAACAGAAGGTCCATTTTGGATTCCTTTCTCACGTTGCACTATTCACAACTGTTACAAAACATCTTATTGGATATACCATTAGTCACCCCCCAAGACATCCATTTGTGTAATCTTTCAGTAATGTGTGTCCACATCTGTTCCTCTATTTCCTGCTCACTCTTGGGGGACCTCTCATACAATTCCGTTGAATTGCTTGCACCTTTCATATTTAAACATGGCTCTACCCATATCACCTCAATGGACAAACCATCCAGAGTCTCCATTCTGAGTGCCAACAAGATAGTTTCCCAGATTAATAGAGCAATTCCCCCATCTTTTTCCCATAGAAACACGGAACATTGAGCTTGGTTCTTGGTTTCTTGGTCCTCCAAAATATTGCAAATGGAATTTAAACTGGAGGTGGTGGAGGGCGGACTTAAGCCAGAAAGGGTTTTTGGGAAGAAAGAGCTACCTTAAATTTAGTTGCATCTGGTTGGGTAACTATGGTAGGGTGGAGATTATTCCATGCTTTAATTGTGCGGGGGAAGAATGAATTGCTGTACACATCTGTCTTGGTAGCTGGAATCTTAAATTGGATCGAATGTCCTCGTCTGCTCCTAATTGGTTTGGGTTTGGTGTAGGTTTTGTAATCTATGTTGAGCTGACCATTTAACATTTTGTAAAAACAGGTCAAACAGTGAGCTTCACGTCTGTCTTGGAGAGGGTTCCACCCCAGAGAATTCAGAAGTTTGGTAACACTGGCTTCTCTCTCATAGGTGTTAGTAACAAATCAAGCTGCCTGTCTTTGGACACGTTCGATGGAAGAAATGTTTTTATTTGTGTATGGGTCCCATGCTGCAACTGCGTAGTCCAAATGAGGTCTAACGAGGGTGAAGTATAGCTTCTCCTTGACAGAGGTTGAACAATGATGAAAGTTGCGCCTCAGAAAATTTAGGACACCTGTTGCTTTCACCGTTGCATGATGAGTCTGACCATTCCAACGCAGATCATTCTGCAATTTGATGCCAAGATACTTGGTTTGTTTGGATTCTTCAAGGATGGTAACAAGTATATTGTACGATGTTTCGCCTGGATTCCTCTTTCTGGTGACACGCATGGTTTCACATTTGGAAGGGTTGAACTGCATGCCCCATTGGTGTGACCACTCAACCATTGTATCGAGATCCTTTTGGAGAGCATCTTCATCATCAGCTGACTTAATTGGACGGTACAGCAAACAATCATCAGCGAATAGTCTGGTCGTGCTTGCGACTTTTTCATGGATGTCGTTTATGTAAGCTGCTAGTCATGTCCCTGTCACAACCATATTTCCACAATGACCACAACATCATAGTCCCCAACAGCGATCTGGGCTCTAAGTTCATCTACTTTACCCACAATGCTCCTTGCATTGAAATGAACATACCTCCACCCATCAGTTTCACTATATAACTTCACCTCCCTCTGTCTGTCCTTCCTTTGAGACTTACTTATCTTCATCTCCACCTTCCCATCACCCCCTGCCTCTCCAGTTTAGCCCTCTTGGTAACACTAGTGCACCTCCCTGCAAACATATTGGTCCCCTCCATTTCAGTTACAAACTATCCCTCTTGTAGAGGTGACGCCTGCCCCAGAAGAGATGCCAATGGCCGAAAGATCTGAATCTGAATCTCTACCCCCTGCACCAAGTCCTGAGCCATACATTCATCTGTCCTTTCTTCCTATTCCTACCTTCACTAACACATGGCACCGGGAGGAATCTGGAGATGACGAGCCCAGCGAGCCTTGATAAAGATCTGTGTGTGTTCTCTGGCCACAGGTGAGTTCGTAGAAGGGTTGGAGAGTTGTTACTGTAGTGAGACTCATGTCAGTGGTAGGGAAACTATCAGACCTCATCCCTTTTCCTACCCATTCCATTTGTGCCAAAGTGCCCACCGCCTTCTGGCTGTTCACCTTCGTCCTTGACAATGTCCCACAGCTGCTGGGAGACATCGCGGACCCTGGCACCAGGGAGGCAACACACCATCCTGGAGTCTGGTTTGCTGCCACTGAATCACCAGTCTGACCCCCAAATATTCTGGGATTTGAATGGAATGGAATTGCTGGCTGGAGAAAGGGGTTGTGGTGGGACTGAAGACAACGGCTTTGGGATTCAAAGTGTTCAGTTGGGGGGGAATTCTGCTCATGCAGTCCTGGATGTCCCACGTGTAGTCTGGGAATGTGGAGACTATGGAGGCGTCGAGGGAGGTGCTAGCGAGGTCGAGCTGGTGTCCACAGTCAACTTGTGGAAGCAACGGTGAAACTTCAGCTGATGTCACCGAAGGGCAGCTTGAGGATGAGAAATAGGAGGGGTCCATGGTAGATTGTCGGAGGGTGCCCGAGGGAATTGTGCCGGAGCGTGAAGTGAAGACATTGCGGGTAGTTCTCGGGCTGCGACTGGATCGATAAGTCAAGGACAGTTCCACCCACCTGGACTGTGGTGGGGAGATGTTGGGGAGGATGGTGTGGACAACCATGTCACACTACTCACCGGGGGCCATTTCTGACTTTGAAAAGGACCATGTTGGTGCAGGGGAAGGGGAGGGAGGGAGCTAATGGGAGAGGCTCAGAAATGGAGCTCCAGCAAGGATGGGGTGGTTTTGTGGGACGTGGAGAGGAAAGAGAGATTGACAATGGGGTATGGGTTTACACGGACAATGATAAAGTAAAGCAACGTGGTTGTGACCGGTGAAGAGAAAGCACTTACTCTGTGTGGAAACAGGTCGAAGCAGGAAAACAAAGACACCGAACATCAAACCAGCTGGCAAACTGCTGCAGAAAAACCTGGGCCTCATTTTGTGGATTCCCTGTGGGAAAAAACATAGAATTTTAGATTGAGCCAGTTTGAGACACATATCATCAGTGCATTTGGAGTCCACGTTGATAGCTCACGGAAAGTGGCAGCACAAGTAGTTAGGGTAGTGAAGAAGGCGTATGGTATGCTTGCCTTCAATGCTAAGGCCATTGAATGTAAGAGTGAGGAAGTGTCTCTTTTGTTTCTAAAGATAAAACTTCAATTGCAATACTTCTGTTATCCACTTTGGTGGCAAAAACAGGAAAGTAGACTATTATCTGAATGGTGGCCGATTAGGAAAAGGGGAGATGCAACGAGACCTGGGTTTCATGGTACACCAGTCATTGAAAGTAGGCATGCAGGTGCAGCAGGCAGTGAAGAAAGCCAATGGTATGTTAGCATTCATAGCAAAAGGATTTGAGTATAGGAGCAGGGAGGTTCTACTGCAGTTGTACAGGGTCTTGGTGAGACCACACCTGGAGTATTGCGTAGTTTTGGTCTCCAAATCTGAGGAAGGACATTATAGCCATAGAGGGAGTGCAGAGAAGGTTCACCAGACTGATTCCTCGGATGTCAGGACTTTCATATGAAGAAAGAGCGGATAGACTCGGCTTGTACTCGCTAGAATTTAGAAGATTGAGGAGGGAATCTTATAGAAACTTACAAAATTCTTAAGGGGTTGGACAGGCTAGATGCAGGAAAATTGTTCCCGATGTTGGGGAAGTCCAGAACAAGGGGTCACAGTTTAAGGATAAGGGGGAAATCTTTTAAGAATAAGATGAGGAAAAAAAAATTTACACAGAGAGTGGTGAATCTATGGAATTCTCTGCCACAGAAGGTAGTTGATGCCAGTTCATTGGCTATATTTAAGAGGGAGTTAGATGTGGCCCTTGTGGCTAAAGGGATCAGGGGGTATGGAAAGAAGGCAGGTACAGGATACTGAGTTGGATGATCAGCCATGATCATATTGAATGGCGGTGCAGGCTCGATGGGCCGAATGGCCTACTCCTGCACCTATCTTCTATGTTTCTATGTTCTGGTGCTGCTCACTGTGGGTCAAAGGCTGGAATATAAGGATAGGAACATTGTCCCATCTCCCACACACTGTTACTGTGCTGAGGAATGAAGCAACGATATGTCAAAGTGTGGTCCATCAGGGAATGTTGCCACCTGACCCACTCCAGACTGCAGGAACACGTGCTGAAGGACGCACTGAAGCTTGGTGCAACCAACATACAAACTCTGTGGGGGAGGACCACAGTCTAGGGACCTTCTCCTGCTGGACATTGAGGGATGAGTCTGGTGGGAACACCCCTCATACAAGGGAAGGGATATCACCACAGGGGGCCACATGAGTGTTAAGGGTGTTTATTGTAAAGATTAATGCTAATGCTATTGAGTATGACACTATTGAATGTAGAGACACTGAAAGTGTCTGAAGATGTTTTATGTTGTTTTAGATTTGTATAAAACAAGGAACTGCAGATTCTGGTTTACCGAGGAAAGACACAAAATAATGGAGTAACTCAGCAGGTCAGGCAGCATCCCAGGGGAACATGGCTAGGTGATGTTTTGGGTCAGGACCGTTTTCTTCAAAAATAGTTTTGTAAATTGTTTTTATTCTGTCTATAGTTAATTTTTAAAATTTAAGGGAAATGTGGGGTTAGAAGGGCACAAGGTGTAATTATTGTGTTTTCCAAGCTCATTCAGAAGATTAAATAGATCTGACAGACCCCAAGAACAATGAGGGATTCTGCGTTTCCCCATATCACATTCAGGACCTGAAGCAAAAATCAGAGCAATGGTTAAGGCTGCATTAAGAGCTTTTATGCAATTCAACCACAATGATTCGTCTATTTTGATCTCTGGCCTGTTTTACTTCTTGATTTTTTCTCAACTAAGGGGAGTGGGAGGCAACCGTGGCTGACAAGAGAAGTTAGGGATAGAATAAAACTAAAAGAAAAGATGTATAACACAGCAAAGAGTAGCCGGAAGCCAGAGGATTGGGAAACTTTCATAGGACAACAGAAGGAAACAAAACGGGCAATACGGGCTGAAAAGATGAAGTACGAAGGGAAGCAGGCCAGGAATATAAAGAAGGACAGTAAAAGCTTCTTTAGATATGTTAAGGGAAAAAGAATAGCAAAGTCAAATGTGGGTCCCTTGAAGGCAGACACGGGTGAAATTATTATGGGCAACAAGGAAATGGCAGAAGAGTTGAATAGGTACTTCGGATCTGTCTTCATTAAGGAAGACACAAACAATCTCCCAGGAGTATTGGAGGACAGAGGATCTAAGGGGGTAGAGGAACTGAAAGACATTTTCATTAGGCGAGAAATAGTATTGGGTAGGCTTATGGGACTGAAGGATGATAAATCCCCTGGGCCTGATGGTCTGCATCCCAGGGTCCTCAGGGAGGTGGCTCTAGAAATAGTGGACGCATTGGTGATCATTTTCCAATGTTCAATTGATTCAGGATCAGTTCCTGTGGATTGGAGGATAGCTAATGTTATCCCACTTTTGAAGAAAGGAGCGAGAGAGTAAACGGGGAATTACAGACCAGTTAGCCTGACTTCATTGGTGGGAAAGATGCTGGAGTCAATTATTAAAGAGGTAATAATGGGGCACATCTCGGACCCGCAAACGCTCAGCATAGGAGCACCGCAAGGCTGTGTACGCTCTCCTCTCCTCTACTCTCTCTACACCAATGATTGCACATCCACTGACACCTCTGTCAAGCTTCTCAAGTTTGCGGACGACACAACCCTGATTGGACTGATTCAGGATGGGGAAGAATCTGCCTACAGACAGGAAGTGATGCAGCTGGCGTCCTGGTGCCATCGGAACAACCTGGAGCTCAATGCACTTAAGACAGTGGAATTGATTGTAGACTTTAGGAGAGTTCCCCCTCCCCTCACCCCACTCACCATCAACAACACCACAGTCACATCTGTGGAGTATTTTAAGTTCCTGGGAACCATCATCTCCAAGGACCATAAGTGGGGGGCTACCATGGACTCCACAGTCAAAAAGGCACAACAGATGATGTACTTCCTGCGGCAGCTGAGGAAACACAATCTGCCACAGGCAATGAAGGTCCAATTCTACACGACCATCGTAGAGTCTGTCCTCACCTTCTCCATCATGGTCTGGTTTGGCTCAGCCACCAAGCACGACACCTGGAGGCTGCAGTGAATCGTGCGATCAACAGAGAAGGTTATTGGCTGCAACCTTCCCTCCATTGATGAACTGTACACTGCAAGGGCCAGGAAGCGAGCGGGCAAGATCATCTCTGACCCCTCTCACCCTGGCCACAAACTCTTTGAATCACTTTCCTCTGGAAGGTGACTCCGGATTGTCAAAGCTGCCACAGCCAGACATAAAAACAGTTTTTATCCACGAGTAGTTGCTCTACTCAACAGCCAAAGATCTGTAGCCTCCCTTTGATCTGGTATTTTGTTGGTTCACATGCTTGATCAATGGTGTTTTATCATTAATGCTTTATTATTATTAATGTTTAGTGTTTTCTGAGTCATCCGTAACTGTCACTGTATGTCATGTTGTTACTTGTGGGCAGAGCACCAAGGCAAATTCCTTGTATGTGAATACTTGGCCAATAAACTTACTTACTTATTGAAACATGCAAAAGAGGAGCAGGTAGATTATTTGGCACATTGAGCCCGTTCCGTCATTCAACACAACCTTCTCTGTCAACCCCATATTACAATTCTCTCCCTATAATTATTGATGCCATTTGTGTCAATAAAAAACCTATCCCCTACTTAACTGGATTCATTTACTAGTCATCTACCATTTTTTCCGTGGGGTGAATTTTAAAGGCTCACTCTATTCAGAATGAAGACATTTTTCCACATCTCAGCCCTTCAGGTCTTAAGTCTGCGACCCCTTGTTCTAGATCCTCCAGTCGCCGAAAAAAATCCTTACAAATGGAGTTTGTCTCGCTCTGCCTGAATTTTGACTGATTTAGTGAGGTCCCGTTCATGTCTTCCAGACTCCAGTGACTACTGGCCCAGTAGCTCCTCCTCTCCTCACACGTTAGCCCTGCCATTCCAAGAATCAGTCTGGTCAGCTTTGGCTGAATTCCTTCTGTGGCAGGAAAACCCTTTCTCGGGTATATAATATAACAATTACAGCACGGAAACAGGCCATCTCGGCCCTTCTAGTCCGTGCCGAAAACTTACTCTCACCTAGTCCCATCTACCTGTACTCAGACCATAACCCTCCATTCCTTTCCCGTCCATATACCTATCCAATTTATTTTTAAATGATAAAATCAAACCTGCATCCACCACTTCCACTGGAAGCTCATTCCACACTGCTACCACTCTCTGAGTAAAGAAGTTCCCCCTAATGTTTCCCCTAAACTTTTGTCCCTTAATTCTCAAATCATGTCCTCTTGTTTGAATCTTCCCTACTCCCAATGGAAAAAGCTTATCCACGTCAACTCTGTCTATCCCTCTCATCATTTTAAAGACCTCTATCAAGTCCCCCCTTAACCTTCTGCGCTCCAAAGAATAAAGACCTAACTTGTTCAACCTTTCTCTGTAACTTAGGTGCTGAAACCCAGGCAACATTCTAGTAAATCTCCTCTGTACTCTCTCTATTTTGTTGACATCTTTCCTATAATTTGGCGACCAAAATTGTACACCATATTCCAGAATTGGCCTCACCAATGCCTTGTACAATTTTAACATTACATCCCAACTTCTATACTCAATGCTCTGATTTATAAAGGCCAGCACACCAAAAGCTTTCTTTACCACCGTATCTACATGAGATTCCAACTTCAGGGAACTATGCACAGTTATTCCTAGATCCCTCTGTTCTACTGCATTCCTCAATTTGCTACAATTTACCATGTACGTCCTATTTTGATTTGTCCTACCAAGATGTAGCACCTCACACTTATCAGCATTAAACTCCATCTGCCATCTTTCAGCCCACTCTTCCAAATGGCCTAAATCTCTCTGTAGACTTTGAAAATCTACTTCAGTATCCACAACACCACCAATCTTAGTATCATCTGCATACTTACTAATCCAATTTACCACACCATCATCCAGATCATTGATGTATATGACAAACAACAGTGGACCCAACACAGATCCCTGAGGCACCCCACTAGTCACCGGCCTCCAACCTGACAAACAGTTATCCACCATTACTTTCTGGTATCTCCCATTCAGCCACTGTTGAATCCATCTTGCTACTCCACTATTAATACCCAACAATTCTGAACCAACCTTCCATGTGGAACCTTGTCAAAGGCCTTACTGAAGTCCATATAGACAACATCCACCGCTTTACCCTCATCAATTTCCCTAGTAACCTCTTCAAAAAATTCAAGAAGATTAGTCAAACATGACCGTCCAGGCACAAATCCATGTTGGCTGTTCCTAATCAGACCCTGTTTATCCAGATGATTATATATATTATCTCTAAGTATCCTTTCCATTAATTTTCCCACCACTGACGTCAAACTAACAGGTCTATAATTGCTAGGTTTACTCTTAGAACCCTTTTAAAACAATGGAACAACATGCGCAGTACGCCAATCCTCCGGCACCATTCCCGTTTCTAATGACATTTGAAATATTTCTGTCATAGCCCCTGCTATTTCTACACTAACTTCCCTCAATGTCCATGGGAATATCCTGTCAGGACCTGGAGACTTATCCATTTTTATATTTTTCAAAAGTGTCAGTACTTCCTCTTCTTTGAATCTCATAGTTTCCATAGCTACTCTACTTGTTTCCCTTACCTCACATAATTCAATATCCTTCTCCTTGGTGAATACCGAAGAAAAGAAATTGTTCAATATCTCCCCCATCTCTTTTGGCTCTGCACATAGCTGTCCACTCTGACACTCTAATGGACCAATTTTATCCCTCGTTATCCTTTTGCTATTAATATAGCTGTAGAAACCCTTTGGATTTACTTTCACCTTACTTGCCAAAGCAACCTCATATCTTCTTTCAGCTTTTCTAATTTCTCGCTTAAGATTCTTTTAACATTTTTTATACTCTTCAGGCAACTCATTTACTCCATGCTGCCTATAATTATTGTAGATCTCCCTCTTTTTCCGAACCAAGTGTCCAATTTCCCTTGAAAACCATGACTCTTTCCAATTTTTACTCATTCCTTTCAACCGAACAGGGAGATAAAGATTCTGTACTCTTAAAATTTCACTTTAAATGTCCTCCATTTCTCTTCTACATCCTTCCCATAAAACAAAATGTCCCAATTCACTCCTTTTAAATCCTTTCGCATCTCCTCAAAGTTAGCCTTTCTCCAATCAAAAATCTCAACCCTTGGTCCAGTTCTGACCTTCTCCATAATTATATTGAAACTAATGGTATTGTGATCACTGGACCCGAAGTGCTCCCCAACGCATATCTCCGCCACCTGCCCTGTCTCATTTCCTAACAGGAGGTCCAGCACTGCCCCTTCTCTAGTAGGTACCTCTATGTATTGCTGCAAAAAACTATCCTGCACACATTTTACAAACTCCAAACCATCCAGCCCTTTTACAGAATGTGTTTCTCAGTCTATGTGTGGAAAATTGAAATCTCCCACAATCACTACCTTGTGCTTACTACTAATATCTGCTATCTCCTTACATATTTGCTCTTCCAATTCTCGCTCCCCATTAGGCGGTCTATAATACACCCCTATAAGTGTTGCTACACCTTTCCCATTTCTTTGTTCCACCCAAATAGCCTCCCTAGACGAGCCCTCTAATCTATCCTGCCAAAGCACTGCTGTAATATCTTCCCTGACAAGCAACGCAACACCTCTACCTCTTGCCCCTCCAATTCTATCACACCTGAAGCAACGAAATCCTGGAATATTTAGTTTCCAATCACAGCCATCCTGCACCTATATTTCACTAATCGCCACAACAGCATACTTCCAGGTGTCAATCCAGGCTCTAAGCTCATCCACCTTTCTTACAATGCTCCTAGCATTAAAATAGACACATTTAAGAAACCCACCACTATTTATTCTCTGTTTATTATTTTTTTCTTCTTTCTCCCCTACATGTTGGGTCTGTGCTTCCCTTCTCTGCCTCCTGCCTCACACAATGACTACTAGCTTTCTCTATTTGAGTCCCTCCCCCCAACCGTTCTAGTTTAAAGTCTCCCCAGTAGCCTTTGCAAATCTCGCCGCCAGGATATTGGTTCCCCTCGGGTTCAAGTGCAACCTGTACTTTTTGTACAGGTCACACCTTTCCCAAAAGAGGTCCCAATGATCCAGAAACTTGAATCCCTGCCCTCTGCACCAGTCCCTCAGCCACAAATTTATCCTCCACCTCACTCCATTCCTACTCTCACTGTCGCGTGGCACAGGCAGTAATCCTGAGATTGTTACTTTTGCGGTCCTTCTCCTTAACTTTCTTCCTAACTCCCTAAATTCTCCTTTCAGGACCTCTTCTGTTTTTCTACCTATGTCATTGGTACCTATATGTACCACGACCTCAGGCTCCTCTCCCTCCCATTTCAGGATATCTTGGACACGTTCAGACACATCCCAGACCCTGGCACCAGGGAGGCAAACTACCATCCGGGTCTCCTGACTGCGTCCACAGAATCGCCTAATCCACATTAGGCAGGAAATGGTGTTGGATAGACTGATGGGACTGAAGGCTGATCAATCCCCAGGGCCTGATGGTCTGCATCCCAGGGTACTTAAGGAAGTGGCTCTAGAAATCGTGGATGCATTGGTGGTAATTTTCCAATGTTCTATAGACTCAGGATCAGTTCCTGTGGATTGGAGGGTAGCTAATGTTATCCTACTTTTTAAGAAAGGCGGGAGAGAGAATACAGGGAATTATAGACCAGTTAGCCTGACATCGGTGGTGGGGAAGATGCTGGAATCAATTATGAAAGTTGGGTACCGCAAGGCTCGGTGCTGGGACCGCAGCTATTTACAATATACATCAATGATTTGGATGAAGGGATTCAAAGTAACATTAGCAAATGTGCAGATGACACAAAGCTGGGTGCCAGTGTGAACTGTGAGGAGGATGCTATGAGAATGCAGGGTGACTCGGACAGGTTGGGGGAGTGGGCAGATGCATGGCAGATGAAGTTTAATGCAGATAAATGTGAGGTTATCCACTTTGGTAGCAAAAACAACAAGGCAGATTACTATCTAAATGGCGTCAAGTTGGGAAAAGGGGAAGTACAACGGGATCTGGGGGGTCCTTGTTCATCAGTCTATGAAAGTAAGCATGTAGGTACAACAGGCAGTGAAGAAAGCAAATGGCATGTTGGCCTTTATAACAAGAGGAGGAATATAGGAGCAAAGAGATCCTTCTGCAGTTGTACAGAGCCCTAGTGAGACCACACCTGGAGTATTGTGTGCAGTTTTGGTCCCCTAATTTGAGGAAGGACATTCTTGCTATTGAGGGAGCCCAGCGTAGGTTTACAAGGTTAATTTGACGCAATTTAGATAGTAATCTGCCTTCCTGTTTTTGCTACCAAAGTGGATAACCTCACATTTAGCCGCATTAAACTTCATCTGCCATGCATCTGCCCACTCCCCCAACCTGTCCAAATCACCCTGCATTCTCATAGCATCCTCCTCATAGTTCACACTGACACCCAGCTTTGTGTCATCTGCAAATTTGCTAATGTTACTTTGAATCCCTTCATCCAAATCATTGATGTATATTGTAAATAGCTGCGGTCCCAGCACCGAGCCTTGCGGTACCCCACTAGTCACTGCCTGCCATTCTGAAAGGGACCCGCTAATCCCTACTCTTTGTTTCCTGTTTGCCAACCAATTCTCTATCCATGTCAGCACTCTACCCCCAATACCATGTGCCCTAATTTTGCCCACTAATCTCCTATGTGGGACCTTATCAAATGCTTTCTAAAAGTCCAGGTACACTACATCCACTGGCTCTCGCTTGTCCATTTTCCTAATTACATTCTCAAAGAATTCCAGAAGATTTAGTCAAGCATGGTTTCCCTTTCGTAAATCCATGCTGACTTGGACCGATCCTGTTACTGCTATCCAAATGTGCGGCTATCTCATCTTTTATAATTGACTCCAGCATCTACCCCACCACCGATGTCAGGCTAACTGGTCTATAATTCCGTTTTCTCTCTCCCGCCTTTCTTAAAAAGTGGGATAACAGTAGCTACCCTCCAATCCACAGGAACTGATCCTGAATCTATTAAACATAGGAAAAAAAATAGAATCATTTGAAAGAATAATAACATTAGCTTTATTCATTGGCAAGAATAAACTGAATTTGAATAGTCAAGAGAAACACCGCTATTTTAGATTTTAATCAGTCGGATGCAGCAAAAACAATGACATTTGTTCCCTTTTTAGTGAAGACACCATCATTGTAATAGGAGAACACATTTCACAATAACATTTGAAGAAGTACATCAGTTTTGCAAACTACATTTCAATCATTTAATCCCCTTCATTTAATCCACTATTACCAATGAAGAATAATGTCTGAAGTTTACTGACCTTCTGCAGAGGAACTTGTGTGGAATTCTGGAGAAGCGGCAACGTGGCTTTGAGCCCAGCACAGGACAAGCTGAGGTTCCCTCACACTGCACAGTAACTGACACTGCCTCTTGTCAAACTAAATGACACTCCCCCTCCAGCTCAGGTTTCCGGCACCACTGGTGTTGATACATAGATACATAGACACATAGAAAATAGGTGCAGGAGTAGGCCATTCGGCCCTTCGAGCCTGCACCGCCATTCAATATGATCATGGCTGATCATCCAACTCAGTATCCCGTACCTGTCTTCTCTCCATACCCCCTGATCCCTTTAGCCACAAGGGCCACATCTAACTCCCTCTTAAATATAGCCAATGAACTGGCCTCAACTACCCTCTGTGGCAGAGAGTTCCAGAGATTCACCACTCTGTGTGAAAAAGTTTTTCCTCATCTCGGTCTTAAAGGATTTCCCCCTTATCCTTAAGCTGTGACCCCTTGTCCTGGACTTCCCCAACATCGGGAACAATCTTCCTGCATCTAGCCTGTCCAACCCCATAAGAATTTTGTACGTTTCTATAAGATCCCCTCTCAATCTCCTAAATTCTAGCGAGTACAAGCCGAGTCTATCCAGTCTTTCTTCATATGAAAGTCCTGACATCCCAGGAATCAGTCTGGTGAACCTTCTCTGCACTCCCTCTATGGCTATAATGTCCTTCCTCAGATTTGGAGACCAAAACTGTACGCAATACTCCAGGTGTGGTCTCACCAAGACCCTGTACAACTGCAGTAGAACCTCCCTGCTCCTATACTCAAATCCTTTTGCTATGAAAGCTAACATACCATTCGCTTTCTTCACTGCCTGCTGCACCTGCATGCCTACTTTCAATGACTGGTGTACCATGACACCCAGGTCTCGCTGCATCTCCCCTTTTCCAAATCGTCCACCATTTAGATAATAGAAATGGGTTCAGATATATAATTATACCACAAATAAAGTTTCCATCTGGAATCGAACTTGCACCTTTGCGATTTTGAACATTTTGAATGGATCTCAAATGGGAGAGCTCCAGGTGCTTTGCTGCATCCTGCTGGGCCTGATGTTCCACGAGAGAGTACATCCAATCCAGGGAGGTCCTGCCATTTCATGATGAAAAAACCTCCATAGAGGGTTGTGTTCATTAAACATGCTGGCAATTCCATTGCACCCATTAGGATAAACTGAACCATTCCTGGAGAGAGGATTGGCCCTGGTGAAAGGAGAAAGAACATACTTTTTCCTCACTTCCCTCTTCATGGGAAGGAGCCCACAGATTACACCATGGGAAGCTTTCACTGTCCTAATGAATGCCCACCATTATTGGTCAGCTGAGCAAAATCTCGAATGACATTAAAAAAGCAAGAGTACAGAGTGTACACTGGGTGTGGACCTCAGCATCCATCATTGGGAGTGGCTTGGTCACACGACCACTCACTGAGATGCCTGAACCCTGAAGGATGTGTCTACCAGGCTCTTTCTACAGCAGGTAGAGAATGAGCCAACACAAGGGGTTGACCTACTTGACCTCCTCCTCTCCTGTCCACCTGCAACAGGTGAATCTGTTGACCTTGGCTTTGGCAGAAATCAGAAGACCATTGCACAGTTCTCATTGAGGACAATGTTTTCTCATTACACCAAAGTCATCCCATATTGCTCTGACTGGCACAACAGTTTTTGATGTCATCTTCCCAAAGGAGCTGCAGAGGCTGAGACATTGACTATGTTCAAGGTAGAGGATGATTGACTATAAACTCAACAGAAGTCAGGAGACGTGGAGAAAGTGGGAAGGTGGTGTTGAGACCAATATTGGATCAGCTGTATGGGCCTGAATAATTGTGCTCCCTCAGACTTTATTCCTTGGAGTGCAGGAGGCTGAGATAGTTGAATTGTTGAGCGGAATAGATAGGCTGAATGAACAGAGCCTTTTACCCAGTGTGGGGTATCAAGAACCAGAGGACACGGGTTTGAGGTGAGATGATAAGGTTTAATATGAACACGAAGCGCATCCTTTACATTCAAAGGATAAAAGATTCAAACAAGAGGAGTTGAGTATAGAAGCAAAGAGGTCCTTCTGCAGTTGTACAGGGCCCTAGTGAGACCACACCTGGAGTATTGTGTGCAGTTTTGGTCTCCTAATTTGAGGAAGGACATTCTTGCTTTTGAGGGAGTGCAGCGTAGGTTTACAAGGTTAATTCCCGGGATGACGGGACTGTCATATGCTGAGAGAATGGAGCGGCTGGGCTTGTATACTCTGGAGTTTAGAAGGATGAGAGGGTATCTTATTGAAACATATAAGATTATTAAGGGTTTGGACACGCTAGAGGCAGGAAACATGTTTCTGATGTTGGGAGAGTCCAGAACCAGGGACCACAGTTTAAGAATTAGGGGCAAGCCATTTAGAACGGAGATGAGGAAAAACTTTTTCACACAGAGGGTTGTGAATATGTGGAATTCTCTGCTTCAGAGGGTTGTGGAGGCCGGTTTGCTGGATGCTTTCAAGAGAGAGCTAGATAGGGCTCTTGAAGATAGAGGAGTCAGGGGATATGGAGAGAAGGCAGGAACGGGGTACTGATTGTGGATGATCAGCCATGATCACATTGAAGGGCCAAATGGCCTACTCCTGCACCTATTGTCTATAAAGGGTAGTAGGTATATGTGATGAGCTGCCAGAGGAGGTAGTTGAAGCAAGTACTAACATTGCAATTAAAAGACACTTGAACAGGTTCATGGAAAGGAAAGGTTTAGAGGGATATGGGGCAAATGGAACTAAGTTTGATGAGGAAACTAGGTCAGCATGGACGTGTTGCAGCTGTTTCTGTGCTGTACGACTCTGTGGGTCCATGACTCTGACTAAGTCCTGATAGCTGTGTGAGAGCATCTTCACCAAAAGTATTGCAGAACTTCAAGAAGGCAGCTCACCACCATCTTCTCCAAGGTAGTTAGGGATGGATAATAAATATTGACTTTGATGCTGATATTAGTAAAAACTAATTGGATTAAATCTTCTCCTTTGCACCATACTGTAGATTATCTGCCATAATTTATCCCAATCACTGACAAACACAGATACTTGAGCTTTTCTGTCTTTTAGTTACTATCCTTATAATAAATGCATCCTCAGCACACACAGATATGTTCTGTTCTCACGTATTTAAAACAAATTACACAATAGAATTTCAAGGTATTACTTTTAAAGGTAATGGGTAAATAGAGAAGTTGTATCTGAAGATAACATCAGCGTAAAAGAGGAAGGATCTGTGTTAGGCTCTGTTTACACTTCTGCTTGCACCAGATAAGACAGTGTGTGATACAATACATTACAATACCGTTTATTGCCATTTGAACCTCAAATGAAGTTCAAACGAAATTTGGTTGCTGCAGTCATACAAACAAGTAAAAAGAACCAAGACACAACACAATTTACACAAACATCCATCACAGTGAATCTCGTCCTCACTGTGATGGAAGGCAAAGTCTTATCTCTCCCCTGCACTCCACATTCTCCTCCCGATGTCAATGTCAAAGCCCCCGGCGGGCGATGGTAAATAAGTCCCGCGGCCATTAAAGCCAGGCCGGGCGATGCAAGGCCGCGCTCCAGGTCTTGATGTTGGAGCCCCCGGCGGGCGCTAGCAAGTCCAGCAGCCATTTAAACCCACGCCGGACGATGTAAGACCCCGCTCCAGGTCATCTTCAACCCCGCAACTCGGGCGGAGAAGTTGCCGTTGCGGGAGCCCCGAAAAGCGGTCTCCCACCAGGGACCCGCGAGCTCCCGATGTCACCGTCCACCGGGCCGGCGGCTGGAGCCTCCGAATCTCCGGGGTCGGGCCGCAGCCGCGCGCCACCGCAGCTCCTCCCGTTCCGAACTCGGCCAGCTCCGCGATGGTGAGTAAGTCCGCCGGCTCCGCGACTGGAGCCCCAGGTCGTTCCGGTTGGAGGCCTCTCCACGGTGCTAGGCCCCAACGACAAAAGAGACCCGACTGAGAAAGGTCTGGTCTCCCGTGCAGGGAAAAGATTTTAAAAGTTTCCCCCACCCTACACCCCCCCACCCCCCGTCCCACGCCCCCCACACATAACCAGTTAAAAAAACACTATAAACAAAACTCAAACGAAACGAGAAGAAAAACAAGAAAAGACAGACGGACTGCAGAGGCCGCTGCAAAGTGAGTCGCGTCGCCCACCCACCAGTGTTGAGAGCATTGGTGATCCCAGTGTTTAGAATGTGAGAGTGACAGACAGTGTGGGTTGGAGGGGGAGATGAGATGAATTAAGAAGAGAAATATTCAGGAGCTGGGGAAAAATATCAAAACAGAGGGTGAAGCAGCAATAAAAGTGAATTGTATTTCTCTGCAGAATTCACACAATATGGGGGGAAATGATTTGTTAACGCGGATTAAGGAAGGAGCTTGATTAGATTTCTTCTCACGATGCGGACAAGACTAACTGCTGAGCTGATGATGAGGTGCCCTTTCTGATTCCATTCAGATTGTTTGCTTAGAAATCAACTGTTTAGGATGTGGGCCTCACTGCTCAGGCTTCCATTTTTAGCCCATGAGGATGTGAACATCCTTACGTAGCCAGTGAATGATGCTCCCACTGTGCTCTTGATAGGAATGAAGGAACAGCAATGGATTTCCAAGTCATGACTGGAGAGGCACCCACAGCATGTGGTGATCCCATGGGCCTGTTGCCATTGTCTTTCTTGGTTGATGGGATCACTGATATGAGAGGTGTTATTGAAGTAGCCTTAGCAATGAACATTGAGACACCTTGCGGTGGTTGATTGAGACCGAGATCACTGTACACAAGTGGTGGAAACAAAGAAGATTACAGTCGTAGATGGGGGCATGCTATGTCCTGGATGATGTTGTGCTTCTTCAGTATCACTGGAGTAACATTCATCAAGGCATTGCACCCTCCTGAATTGGGCCTTGCCGCTGATGGAGAGGTTTTGTGGTGTCAGGAATTGCTTGCCCCATGATAACAAGAAATGAATCACCTTTCCCTTTATCGATACTGCTTCTTAATGTGCAACTCCCTACCTAGTATAACTGTGGGAGTACTTTCACCGGAAGGAATGGAAAGGTTTAGCAAAGCAATCTACCACTGTCTTGAGTACAATTAACAATGAGGGGAAACCACTAACCTTGACAGTGATGCTCAAATTGTCGAGAATAACTG
>CM075984.1:43899968-43932645 GCA_038087875.1 Malacoraja senta
TGAAATTTCACCCCCCAAAAGCTAAATGAAGGATGAGTCTCAACCCAGTCACTCCCTCTTCACCCCTCTCCCATCAGGCAAGAGGCACAGAAGTTTAAAAATTCACACCTCCAGATTCAAGGACAGTTTCATCCCACCTGTTATCAGGCAACTGAACCGTCCTCTCACCAAATAGAGAGCGTTCCTGACTTCCCATCTACCTCATGGGAGACATTCGAACTATCTTTAATCGGACTTTACTTTGCACTAAACGTTATACACTTTATCCTGTATCTGTAGCAATGTTACAAAATTTTGAGATTTAAAAAATCAAGTCTATAATTTATCCCATCAGATAAAGCATTAAAATAAGTTTAATTTGACACCTAATTCACTTTCATATCTTCAGTATTAAAAATGTTATGGCCATTTTCATACTCGGAAATTAGCATCTTGTTCCCTATTGCTTTTCCATTGACTTATCTCAAAAGCTGTGATCGAGGACAGTCAAAAGCCCATAACTTTCTTAAAAATTAAGAGAACTGAACGAAATTTTCAGTTATTATAGATTGAAGCATTCTGAAACAAATATAAAACAATCTTACTTGGATGACCTGAAATTGAAGCATATAATTAGTTAGTTACTTAATTGTAGCTAATTACAAAATTGACCGTTGTGTCGGAAATAGTAATAAACACCCAGACTGCTTTGAAAATTCAAAAATGTGATATTCTCAAGATCAGAACTTTAATATTATTGTATTATATGCTATGTCCATAACAGATAGGTAAATAATTTACAATTTCTAGCAAAAGACCAAATCTTTAAGGAGAAGATCAGCTGCTAGCTGGTACATTGGCATATCAAAATCATACTCCTCAGATTGCAACCAATAAGCAACTCTGTACACCTTGTTTTTCCTCAACTTTTCAATTTTGGCATTGTAAACTATAGGTTTTTGCTCTTCAAACCACACATGACATGCCTTTCTGCCCACTACTTTCCCATTAAGTATGTCCTGTGGTTCATCACATTTGGAGTAGTCCACATTTGGATAATCTCTGCGAATGCTGTTTAAATCAGTCTCTTTCAATTTTTTTTTCTAGTTTTTTCCTCTCTTTCGTGTCCCGAGCATGCTCCTTGCCTTTCTGTCACGATGATTTCTGCTCTCAATTCCTTCTGTTTTTTCTTCCGTCTGTTCCTCTGCACTCTCCCCCATGTCACTGCCTTACAGAGCACCACCTCCCTACGTTGCTCCTCGAGATTATCAAGGTAATTGACTGTTTTATTCTTGCAGGCCCGCATCCTACATGACAAATAACACATGGTGGCATTGGAAGATTTCTGTTTTGATGAGCTAAACATCCCCATTATCTCCTCCGCATCAATGTTGTGTGATCTTGCTGATGCAGTCTCCTCCTTCAGTTTCTCAGTTACATCAAGTTCAAAGTATTTACTATATTGCCTCTCCAACACAGTGATGACAGCTTGAAGACAGCTCCTCATCTTTGAACTGAACTGTGGATGTACTGGTAGCTCCCAAAGTTTTTTCAATGTGGCATCAAGATGTACCTCCTCACCGAAGAAATCTTCCCTTGCCAATATCAAGTTCTCTGGATTTTCTGTGGCTTCCTTTAGAGCAGCAATCACCCCTTTAACCACTTTGATGCCATCAACATGGTTGATCTGATTCTGGCTTGAAGTGTAGAAGCGCTTCATCCAAGGCCTAGTCAGATATTTGCCAAGTAAGCCTAATATCTGAAGTTCTACTTTTGCTTCAGCCTGGGTGAAGTCATGGAGGATGGCGCTTTTCAACCCCACACAGGATGTTCCGCTATTCAGCAGGGCTACAAAGTCATCATAATGTTCTATGAGCTTGCCACTAATATGAAACAGTATGTGCAATCTGTTGCCACGGTACCGTGGGAGGACACTTCGGGGGATGTTCCTGTCATCTAAAAATGTGACAAATCCTTTTGGGTCCCCTTTTCCGTTTTTGTATCTAAGTTTGCTCATCTGCAGTATGGCATTTACTGCTAGACAGTCTTTCCCAAACAAGAATTGTCCTCCGGATTGTTTCTGCATTTTTAGGGCTGAGCGAACTGATGTAGCAATGGAGTCAAGAGGATGCAAGTGGCAGTAGAACTCGTTCAAATATTTACCCCACTCACTACTCACAATTCTAATAGCAGCATGATTAGCTGCACACCTGTCACTCATTGTGTTTGAAATGTTGTCGATTATCTTTTGTCTTGTATCTTGAAAATTTGTTTGCTCATTGAAATAAATGTAAGTTTTACACAAATTGTCAATTGTTTCGCAAATATGTTGTGCATAGTCCTCAGCAGTCCCACCAGCCAATTCATCAACTGCTGCAGAGAGACATTTGTTTGTGGTGGTGAAATGAACACTGTTAATGTGGGTCTCTTCCTGGGTGGTTGCATCAAACCCCACAGTCAAACCCCTTGTTGCAAGGAGCATCTCTGCTGTTTGCAACTCAGCAATAGCTCCCGATTCTCGGGCCATAACTTCAACTGCACTGCGTCGAGGAACATAATCCAGATGAAGTCCACTCTGCTTGTAGAACTGGCTTATCAGGATTGGAATGTTTGCTGTGGGAGTTTTGTTTACAATACAGTCAAACACATGCATCCTTATTGTTGAGGAGTAAGTTTTCTGGCCCACCTTTGCCTTGACAATACTGGCAGCCTGCAGAGTTTCGATTGTTTCTTTGAGGACAAGATTGTCAATTTCGAGGCATCTCACATCCTCTTCCCTGTCCTTTAAATTTTCATGAACTTTTCTGTACTGGTGAATTGAAACAGTTTTCCTCTTTTTCGTACTGCCACGAAACATCAGCAATTGTCTGTGTGCTTTTTTAAGTTTCAAAAACTCTGCCTTGGTGTTAGCAAGCTCTCGTGCAGAAGTATTATCAGGTAATTTGGTTTTGCGTTCCTGAATCTTTCTGTCCTTTAAATCTATTTGGTTTTGCTTTCTCTTTAAGGCTTGATTAACTATACGTTTGGGAGTTTTCAACCGTGCCCTAAGTTCACTGATCTTTGTGTGATACTTTGTTGAAAGAGCAGCCCTGGATTCGTACATATACTTTAGTCTTTTCCTCAATTTTTGTTTCCCTGGTGAAAGACTTAGAAATTCTCTGCTACATCTTGTTGAAACACTAGATGTCGATGGCATCGGATCAGGTGAGGTAGCAGCTGTCGTTGGCGTTGCTAGATTCAGTGGAGGATGCAGCCTATGACTGTCATCGCCCATGTCCCTCAGTGTCTTGAAATATGGGCACTTGACTTTCGGCAGATGTCAAGGATTCAGGATCTTGAGCACCAGGCAGTGGAATGTCATCTAAAGAAATGTGTTGACTGCCTTCTGGAAGTTTAAAAGTTTCATCACAAATTTCCAAAAATGCTCCAAGTTCCTTGGGATTGGTGAGTTTTTTTAACTTAAGCAAAGTCCGGTTAACGAGAGCCTTCACTCTTAACTTAACAGTAACAAATGAATAGCCTTCTGCATCCGACAAAGTGAAATGTGAACTCAGCGATTTCTCTGTTTCAGGCAGACTTTTTCCAAACGAGGTATACAAGTACAACATGTGTCCATTTTTAAGATCCCTCTTAGACTCGGGCATGACAGAGAACTTCTCTTCAAGTTGAACTCTAGCTATGGGCTTTTGGATTGACAATTTTGCATTTCTTCTTTGGAGACATCTGTTTACAATGTAAATTAAAAAAAACACTGAACATCATTAACAGAAACAAGTTATTATTTGCAGTTTTAGAAAAAAAGATAGAAATGATAAAATTAAATACTAAAACAAATAGTAAATACTGAACAAGAAAATCATCAGTTTCATCTAAATTCAATTACTAGATCTAAACATCTATCCATTTAAGAAAAGATTAACATTTTTAAAAAGCCTAAGTGTCCAAATAACATTCACACAAGAAGTCACAATATAACATAATTTTTAAATCTCATTGTCATGGATTTATAGGCCAAATGGAAGGAATTTAATGTTTAATACCTGTAAATTAATGAGCATTTAAATCATCTTGCGAGTGGGTTTTTCTGGAACGCGATCATTTGGAACTTTGCAGTTGCGGTGAATTTAACCCCGTATCGGCATGAAAAATACTGCCGTTGGTTCGGGGAAAAAAATCACCGTTTCGCAAATTAAAATGTGAATTACAGGCCTCTTAAGGAGCACTTTTATACATAAAATAAACTGCTTTTGTTTACCTGTCCCGTGCGTGAAATCCGTCCCAGTTGTTGGCGTTGACGGCTTCAGAAGCTGATTTTAAAATGACTCCAGCGCTAAACTTGTCGGGAGATTTTTAAAACAAAATACACAAAACGCCCGTCGGAACGATTCTTCAGCAAAAGTTTGCACTCCAACGAAATATAATTCAGGACAACGTAGGAGAAACCCGCATTTTAACCCCGCCCCTCCCCCTCAAAGGCGCCAAAATCGCACACATGGCCAGTGGCAGAATTGCAGCGCCGCTGAAGGTAAGTATTGTAACATACCTAGTATCTGTACACAGTTCACAGCTTGATTGTAATTATAGTCTTTTCACTGACTGGAAAGCATGCAGCAAAATAAGCTTTTCACTGTACCTCAGTACTCGTGGCAATAATAAACTAAACTCAATTTATAATCTTTTGGGGCAACTTCTTAAACCTATGAGCTCCGGTTCTTGATTACCCTACTCTGGGCAAAAGACTGTGCGTTTATCCGAAGAAAGACACAACAAATCTGGAGTAACTCAGCGGTACAGGCAGCATCTCTGGAGAGAAGGAATGGGTGATGTTTCGGGTTGAGACCCATCTTCAGACTGGTTAGGGATAAGGGAAACGAGAGATATAGACGATGATGTAGAGAGATAAACCACCATCCGCAGTTCCTTCCTACACAGTGCATTTATCCGATCTATTCCTCTTGTGAATTTGTACACCTCTATAAGAGATGGCACCAAAATGGCAATGAGCACCCGGAGAAAACCCACGCGGTTACAGGGAAAACATACAAACTCCATAACCTGTAGTCCGGTTCGAAGCCGGGTCTCTGGCACTGTAAGACAGCAACTTTAGCACTGCGCCACCGTGCCGCACCAAAGCTTTCAATGCATCACTTCAGGCAAAATGAAAATTCCTGCTATCAATAAAATATTGTTTTAGAATGTTATGAATATACTGGAAGAAAACACCAGTTGTTCACAATATCACATTCAACGTCTATTTAAAATTTTGCAGCAAAATGTGTTATTTTAATCCAACATAAATTGGACATCTTTTGTAATACGTGACTGACAAGATTAATGCTGTGGTTAGTAATACTTGACTGGCTGAGACCTTCTAGTGGCGCACCCGAGGTTTGAGACAGTCATTAACCATAAATATCCAATTAATTAAAGGTTAAATGAAGTAGAAAGGAAATTGAGTTAATGGTAACAGTTTGTTTCTAATTTGTTTCCACGAATGAAATGTTTTGATGGTTTGGTTGCTTTGTGTTCTAAATACACAAGGATGTTCACACTGAAATATTAATTTGGTGTAATCGTACACAATTGTTAATAATAATTTATTATTAAGTAATAACAGTTTGAAGGGACTAATTCGCCTGATCTTTCATTTTAGTCTTGGTCCTTTATGTTATTTTCCAATAAAGAATCTCTTATTAGTCATTGGGAGCAAGAACTTTGACTAATTATGTTTCCTCTACATAACCAGAGGTCACCTTAACAGATAAATTGCTGACCTTGGTAGTTACTTACTCACAAATTATGATTGATAAGGAAGGCAGGTGCAGACAAATGGGACTAGTTTGGATGGGGGCATGTTAGTCAGCGTAGAAAGGCCTGTTTCCGTGCTGACTATAGAACATAGAATAAACATAGGTTCATAAGTGATAGGAGCAGAATTAGGCCATTTTGGCCCATCATTCAATCATGGCTGACCTCTCTCTCCCTCCAAACCCCATTCTCCTGCCTTCTCCCCATAACCCCTGACACCTATGTTCATGCTGTAACATAGAACAGTGCAACACAGGAACAGGCCCATCGGCCCACAATGTCTGTACTGAACATGACGCCAAGCCCAACTCCTTACAGCCTGCTCATAATCCATAACCCACCATTCCCTGCATATCCATGTGCCTATCTAACAGTCACTACTATAACTGCCTCCATCATCACCCGCTGCAGCACCTTCCAGATATTCACCACCCTCTGAGCAAATCCCGTACATACCCTTTAAACTTTAACCCTATCGCTCAAAATGTGGATTGCAAGTATGTTGGATACCGCACATTTTGAGGAAATGCGATTCCTCCTAATAGATAAATTTGACCAATTCATAACGAGTTGGTCTCCATTTGTCGTCTTTTTGGAAACATATGGTGCAACACAAGTGTAAAAGCTAATCCGTGACTGGGTGAGGAATGGTCAAGTTATAAATACGATCTCCTTACTTCTCTTTTCTTTTTCTTCTCTTTTCTTCTTTTACTCTTTTTCTTCTATTTTCTATTTCTTAACTTTCTTTTTTCACTCACTCTCTATTTTTCTTTTTCACACACTATATATCTCACATTTTTCTATTCTTCATTATCTAACTTCTTTTTCTTTTTCTTCTTTATTGCAAAATTAAAAAAATAAGAAGCTGTACATAAAATGTATTATGAAAATATGATTGTATACAATTGTACTTACTTCTAATAAAAATAAAAAATAAAAAAAATAAAAATAAAAAACTTTAACCCTATCAACTTAAAGCTATTCCCTCTAGTATTTGATATTCTATCCTGGGAAAAAAGGTTATGACTGGCTACTATATCTCTGCCTCATGATTCTATATACTTCTGTGAGGTTCCCCCACAATCTTCCATATTCCAGAGAAAGCAATCCAGATCCATCTAACCTTGCAGCTCATACACCCGAATTCAGGCATGATTCTTGCAAACCTCCTCTGCATTCTCTCCTCGTCCTTCCTGTATTGCGGTGACCAGAATTGCATGCAATGCTCCAAATGCGGCCTAACCAAAGTTCTATACAGCTGCATTCTGACTCTCATAGTCAATGCACCAACCAATGAAGGCAAGCATATCATATATAGACACAAAGTGCTGGAGTAACTCAGCGGGTCAGGCAGGATCTCTGGAGGAAAAGGATAGGTGACATTTCGGGTCGGGATCCTTCTTCGGAATGAAAGTAGGGGGTGGGGGGTGGGGGTGAAGAACTGGAGGATAGATAAGACCAGGACAAATCAGGGCCAGCAACAAATGTCCTCGGGAAGAGAGGTGCCCTTGTAGGCCGATTGTTGGTGAGGGATCTCAAGAGGGAGACAATGTAGTGAACTGCGTTGGAAGGAACTGCAGATGCTGGTTTAAACCGAAGATAGACACATAAAGCTGGAGTAACTCAGCGGGACGGGCAGCATTTCTGGAGAAAAGGAATGGGTAACGTTTCAGGTCAGTATGGACCTGAACCTACCTGATCTCCCAGTTCCTAAACACTTTAATTATCCTTCCCATTCCCACACTAACCTTTCTGTCCATTCTCAGAGTGAGGCTAAACGCAAATTGGAGGAACAGCATCTCATATTTTGCTTGGTCAGCTTACAACCCAGTGGTATGAATATTGATTTCTCTCACTTGAAGCACCCCGGCATTCCCTCTCTCTCTATCCCTCCCCATCCAAGTCGCACCAGCTTCTCGTTCGCACCCAACAAACAGCTAACAATGGCCTGTTTCCTTTATCATTGTTACTTTTTTGCATATCTTTCATTCATTGTTCTATAACTCTGTCTGAAGAAGGATCTCAACCCGAAACTTCACCCATTCCTTCTCTCCAGAGATGCTGCCTGTCCGCTGAGCTACTCCAGCTCTGTGAGTCTATCTGAGTGAACTGTGGAACTGGTTAAATGACTACGATTGAGGAAGGGGGCAAGGGGGAAGGGGCAGGGAATGTTCCCTAAAATTAGAGAATTCAAGGTCATATCAAGCTACCCAAGCAGAATAGGATGTGCCTTCTTTACCACTGAAGTGCTCTGAAAAGGTCCTCTTACAGCTGATGAACAGACGGCATGGACAACCCACTGCAGGATGTAATCTGACAGCAGGTGGAGAGAGGTGGCAAAGAGCTTTGTGCCTCATGCTATTAGTGGACATGTCGTGACTCTCAAGCCAATACCAAATTCTGCATGATTCAATTTCTCTTGAGAGAATTTAATCTTTCAAATTCTTTTCAGAACAGAAATTAATTATGAAATCAATAGATTTTGAATGGGAGACCATATCAGAGAGCAGCACACTTGTGTAATGTTAACTAATACTGACACTTTATATGAACCAAATCTTTCTCGACTTCAGTGTGTGGGAAACTTTTAATATAATTCCGATCAATAGATAATTGCAGGGTCGTTAGCTAATGTCATTCCTAATGCATCAGCCAGTGCATCATATTTTCTCAAGCTTTTTAAACCTCAGTGGAATCCTTAGAGCACAGAAAGAGGTCATTTAGTCCTTCTGCTGGAATTTGTAGCACACACAACAGACGTTTGGACTCAGTGTATAGCCAAATGGAAAGATGAGTTCAGAATTACATAAACCTTTCTATAAGAGGTCCTAAATATTGATAATACAGGTCCACCACCAATTTTCCGGCCACTGGTGGTCCGGCATCTCCTTTAACACTGGATAAAGTTACGAGAGCATGCATAACATCCCCCGCAGAAGTCCCCTCGAAGATGTGGTGCCCAGGCCGGGTGAGGCGGCCAGGCTCGACCTCGTTGGGACTTCCACAGCCGATCGGCGGGTCAAATTTGCCCCCTGTGGCCGGGATTCTAGAACTCTGGTCCAGCCGGAGCTGGCAAATCCATTCTCATAGCTAAATTCTCAAAGCCAACTTTGGGGACTAGTATCTCGATCCCTTGGCAGCCTGGTTATGGCACTGGTGAACTTCTCTACGCCATGACCTCTGTTGGCCCAGCAAAACGGATAAACCAAAAAGGCTCTGGAACCAAGGGTGAAGGACCTGTATGTGCATCTTGATAATTACATCCTGCATGATGGAGTAGATTTGGAACAATACACGCCCACAAAAAAAAGAAAATATTTTGACAGCCTCCTAAGCCATTTTCTATGCCTCCCCGAGGCACATTACGTATTTCTGAATATATTTAACACTCAGAAGAAAAGAAAACTATGAAGTCATTTTACAAAATACATTTTTGTAAAATACATAACATACTTTGTGTATATTTGGAAAAACAACCAGGAGACCTGAGGGGTGACTTTTTTTTACACAAAGGGTGGTGGGTGTATGGAACGAGCCGCTGGAGGACGTAGTTGAGGCAGGTAATATCGCAACGTTTAAGAAACATTTAGACATGTACATGGATAGGACAGGTTTAGAGGGATATGGGCCAAATGCAGGCAGATGAGATTAGAGTAAATGGGGCATGTTGGTCGGTGAGGGCATGTTGGACCAAAGGGCCTGGTTCCACACTCTATGACTGTGAATGGCTGACAGCAACTTCCCATTGCCATCGAAACCCAAAGGTTGCTGAATGTTACTAGCTAAGCAGATGAATGCTGATATCTTCCTGCAAAATCCAGGTTGGAAAGTTAGCATTGCCTGCAGTAAAGTGTGTGGTGGCTGTGTTGATGATGAGTGGTGCCCTGGGGGACAACTACAACGCAGGTAAACTTTCACCTTCAACAATGCCTAATAGCAATTAATAATGAAGGCAGGGAGAAAATAGTAAAATAATCTATCCCAGACATCTGTCTTATTGAAATGCAGCATCTGTTTCACAACATGTGTAGGAAGGAACTGTTCGTTTACACCGAAGATAAACACACAATGCTAGAGTAACTCAATGGGACAGGCAGCACCTCTACCCGAAACGTCACACATTCCTTTTCTTCAGAGATGCTGCTTGTCCTGCTGAGTTACTCCAGCATTGTGTATCTATCTTTTTCACCACAGATTGTTATAACAGAGAATAATAACATGTCCCTCTGGCAATGGTGTAGTGTATGGGAGTATATTTAAAATGTGCATTTGAAGATTTGGGGGATAGAGGAATAAAATACAGATAACATTGGAATAATATTATGAATACTAATATGTGCTGCTTGAGAGGATATACATGAATGACTAGCACTGAAGATCCTCCCTCGATTTAGTCTTGTCATTGGCTTCTCAGGCCTGGAAATGTTGCTTCGCTCAAGGTTTTTACGTGTCCGCGCCGACCATTCATCACCCGCACACTAGTTCCATGCTATCCCACTCGCATCCTACTCACTGGGAGGATTTACAAAAGCCAATTAACCTACAAACCTGCACGTCTTTTGGAATGAGGGAGCACCAGAGGAAACTCAGGTGGTCACAGGGAGAACATACCGATGGCACCCATAGTCAGGATCGAACCTGGGTCTCAGGCGCCGAGAGGCAGCAGCTCTGTCACTGTGCCGCACTAATATTACTAGTCTCTAATATAGTCTCTGAAATTTGCTGACTTGCTTTTGGTACAAACCTTATTTGTCCTGATGGAAAATGGCATTTAGCCACTTGCTCCTAGATCCTTGAAAGGAGCAAAGGTGCAATGTTGGTGAACTAGCGCATCCTCTATGAAGTACAACGTTTAGTATTAGTTCTAGAGATACAACGCAGCAACAGGCCCTTCAGCCCACCGAGTCTGTGCCGACCAGTCATCCCCTGCACGCTAACATTATCCTACATGCACACAACGGATAATTTACAATTCTACTAAGCCAATTAACCTACAAACCTGCACGTCTTTGGAGTGCGGGAGGAAACTGGAGCTCCCGGGGAAAACCCACGCAGGTCACAG
This sequence comes from Malacoraja senta, assembly GCA_038087875.1. NCBI lineage: Eukaryota > Metazoa > Chordata > Chondrichthyes > Rajiformes > Rajidae > Malacoraja > Malacoraja senta. The sequence goes on from CM075984.1 coordinate 43,910,818, forward strand.
GGAGAACATACAAGCTCCGTATAGGCAAGCATCCATAGTCAGGATCGAACCTGGGTCCCTGGCGCTCTAAGGCAGCAACTCTACTGCTGCGCCACCGTGCCGCCCACAGTTATGCTGCGTTTTTGCAGTAACAAAGAGATTGCCTGGAACCGCTAAATCATTCCATACTTGAGTTTGATGAGACTCGACATAAGGAAAGGCAGTCTGTTCATCCTCACTCGACAAATTGATGATGTGTCCATGGACGAAGGATACCAATATTACATGGTTCTGTGCCATCACAGGTACAATATATATCTTTTATGTCTTTCATGTACACCAAGGTATTTCAAAATGTCGCTGTATTGCAAATGAGCTGAGTTGATTTGACTGTGCAGGCATTTATTAACATCTGGTGCAATATTCATTGAAAATTCCCTGTCGTGCATGACTTATCATTGATTCATAATTGCTGTTATCCATCATTGTTTTCTTGTTATTGGCTGTCTGTGTGAGCAGCAGGTAGCTATCATGATAAATGATGCTCAGAGATCAATGCTTTGTAATGAAAGAAGTGATGATATAATTTGCATGAAGGAACTTAATATGTTAGTGAGTCAACCTGACATTTTCTTCAAAATAAGAGTTGCTCCAGACAGTGAAGCACCAGTGAAACAGAAGCCTTTCTTTACTATTTTCTTTTTTTTTTAAGTTAAAATATCGGGACAAAGCAGCACTTGATGAATGGTACTCAAAGTAAGCCCTTAAACATCGACTGCCTTAACCTGGCTCAAAGTAAGCCCTTAAACATCTACTACCTTAACCTGGCTCAAAGTAAACCCTTAAACATCGACTACCTTAACCTGGCTCAAAGTAAGCCCTTAAACATCGACTGCCTTAACCTGGCTCAAAGTAAGCCCTTAAACATCTACTACCTTAACCTGGCTCAAAGTAAGCCCTTAAACATCTACTACCTTAACCTGGCTCAAAGTAAGCCCTTTAACATCTACTACCTTAACCTGGCTCAAGAGTCAATGCTCAAAAGCAGTAGCTAACCTTCTCTTGAAGCCAGAGAGTCATAGTCATACAGTGTGGAAACAGACCCTTTGGCCCAACTTACCCATGCTAACCCACATGTCCTATTTACATAGTCTCACCTGCCTGCATTGGCGATATCCCTCTAAACCTATCCGAAATATGTACCAAATTTGAGAGGTTCATTTAATTTAGTTTGGAGAAACAGCATGGAAACAGGCCCTTCGGCCCACCGAGTCCGTGCCGACCATTGAATACCACTTTACGTTAGTTTAATGTAATCCCACTTTCCCATTCCCTACACATTTTTCTTCATTATCAAAACTAATTTTATTCAATAATAATATTTACAAAACAAACAATAACAACACACCCACCAGCATACAAAATTCACGAAATATTCTTAATATTAAATATCAAATAACTGTATTACCATCCCCGTACAGACTAGGGGCAATTGACAGAGGCTAATTAACCTGCAAATGTACATGTCTTTCAGGTGTGGGAGGAAACTGAGTACCCAGAGGAAACACACATGGTCACAGGGTGAACGCATATACAGTCACTGAGGTCAGGATCGAATCTGGTCTCTGGTACTGTGAGGCAGCAGCTCTACCAGCTGCATCACTGTACCACCCATACTTACCTCCACATTTCTCGCTGGCTTACTGAATACATTTAGTACGTACAGTCAAGGGTGCATTTCTAAACCCACTTTATGAATCACATCCATGATACATAGAGCATTGCATTGTCGTTAAGACGTAGGGGCAGCACGGTGGTGCAGCAGTGGAGTTGCTGCCTTACAGCACTTGCAGTGCCGGAGACCTGGGTTCAATCCCGGCTACGGGTGCTGTCTGTACGGAGTTTGCACGTTCTCCCCGTGACCTGCGTGGGTTTTCTCCGTGATTTTCAGTTTCCTCTCACACTCCAAAGACGTACAGGTTTGTAGGTTAATTGGCTTGGTATGTGTAAATTGTCCCTAGTGTGTGTAGGACAGTATTAATGTGCGGGGATCACCGGACTTGGTTGGCCGAAGGGCCTGTTTCCGCGCTGCATCTCTAAACTAAACTAAACTAAATGTGAACGTCCAGTGACACAACCAAATATAGCTAAAATGACACATACTGTGTTAATCCTGCTAGAAACCCAAACTACCGGCATCTCTGAAACAACAGATTTATTTAATGATGGTGAGTTCATGTTAACATTTGAAAATACATTGATGACATCTGTATAAAGTTTCCTTAACATCAGAGCAACAATTGGAAGTTCATGAGTGGAGTGAAAGCATACTGTGATATCTCGTGATATGTCTGGGTATGATTGTCAGTTGTTGTGGGTACAATGAAGAAAGATGATTTCAATCCAGGAAGCTTAATAATTGCTGCACAGATCAGAGTGGAGGACTGGGGACAGGAAAGATAATTTACTGTGTACAATATGTCAAATGCTTGATCAAGCCAAGACAAGTCATCATCCGACTTCATTGAATCCTATCAGGAAGGTGACATTATGATCTGATTTAGACTTTGGAGATACTGCGTGGAAACAGGCCCTTCGACCCACCGAGTTCACAGAGAACTGTGATGGCCCTGTACACTGGCACCATCTTACATACTAGGGACAATTTACAATTTTATTGAAGCCAGTTAACCTACGAACCTCAGTTCAGTTCAGAACTATACGTCTTTGTTGTGCAGATGAAAACCGGAACACCTGGAGGCAACCCATGTGGTCTCAGGGAGAATGTACAAACTCCAATCAGGCAGCACCCATGGTCAGGATCGAACCTGGGTCTCTGGCGTTGTAAGCTAGCAACTCTACAGCTGCGGAACTGTGATGCCCCCACTGGGAGCCATTTCCTTTGAGGAGTTGGGATCAAGCTGGAATTTAGTGATCCACGTATAGAATTTGATTGTTGACCTCCATTATTATCTCAGATCGAGAATGTTGTATAAACTACAATCATAACACAAGTAGACAAAAATGCTGGGGAAACTCAGCGGGTGAGGCAGCATCTATGGAGCGAAGGAATAGGTGACGTTTCGGGTCGAGACCCTTCTTCAGACATCATAACACAAGTACATCAGTACAGTGTAATCTTCGACTTCAAATCTAGTTATTATAAAGTCTGAGTTGACCAATCTTCAACACCTCACTTATCATTAGATGCAGGTGATACATTATAGACCACACAATGGACAAAATATGATGCATCGCCTGTGTCAATGAACGATATATTTAGAGCATGGAAACAGGCCCTTCAGACCTTCAGAATCCTGCCCCAGCACTCCCTAGTCACATTGCATTTCCCTTTTAAAAAACTTGTATGTATTTCACTTTTAACACTGTTCGTAATTCTGAGCATGTCCAGCTTCTCAGCTGTGAGTGAGAAAAAATGCAGTGGATAATAATAATAATAATAATAATAATAAGTTTATTTATATAGCACATTTTCCAATTGATTTAAATCAAAAGCCAAAGTGCTTTACAGTTACTAACCATACAAATAATAAAAAGAGATAGAAAAAATGACAACACACTATAAGAGATTTTACACAAACACGAACATCCCCCCACAGTAGAATCTCCACTCTCCACTGTGAGGGAAGGCACCAAAATGTCCAGTCCTCCTCCTCCTCCTAGTCCACCCGAGGTCGGGGCCAGTTTGAGGCCACTGCAGCCAGTCGCCGCAACGGCAGCCCGATGTTGTTTGCCCACCCGCATCGGGTGGAAAAGTCCTCAGCAGCTTGGAAATGTCTGGAGCGGCCGCTCCTTCCCCGGAGACTGCGACGCTCGTGGATTTCAGGCTGCGCCGGTTGGAGCCTCGACTCCGCGGCGTCGCCCTCAAACCGCAGACCGCAGACTGCGGCTGCCCGATGTTGCCGGTCGGCGGCCACAGCACTCCGGAGCGGCGACCCGGCAAGGCATCACCCGCTCCCTGCTGATGTCCCAGCGCTGTGCCGCCGAAGCTGTGGTCCCCGGCAGGAAACGCCGTTCCAGCCCGATGGAAGGCCGCATGGGGAGACCGGAGACGCGATTTGGAGGAAAACCGCATCTCTGACCAGGTAGGACTGGGGTTAAAACAGTTCCCCCCCCCACATAGAAAGAATAGACTCCAAAAAATAAATGTTCAGACAATAAAAGAGTTAGAGGACGGACTGCAGGCAGGCGGCCATACAAACGGCGCCCACTCCTGCACATGTTCAAATTGTGTTTCGTAGTGACTGTATTATTAAAATAAGTGCAGAAACAACTGGAGTTTACAGAGGCATGGATGTATCAGAAGGAAAGTCGCCGTAAGTCTACAAATTATGATGTTTGATTTATATATGAAACATAGAAACATTGAAAGAAGATGCAGGAGTAGGCCATTCGGCCTTTCGAGCCAGCACCGCCATTCAATATGATCATGGCTGATCAACCAAAATCAGTACCTTATTCCTGCCTTCTCCCCATATCCCTTGATTCCCTTAGCCCTAAATGCTAAATTCAGTAATCGGTGCACAAAATATCTGCTCTATCCATATAACAATTACAGCACGGAAACAGGCCATCTCGGCCGTTCTAGTCCGTGCCGAACAGTTACTCTCACCTAGTCCCATCTACCAGCACTCAGACCATAACCCTCCATTCCTTTCCCGTCCATATACCTATCCAAATTATTTTTAAATGATAAAATCGAACCTGCCTCCACCACTTCCACTGGAAGCTCATTCCACACAGCTACCACTCTCTGAGTAAAGAAGTTCCCCTTCATGTTACCCCTAAACTTTTGTCCCTTAATTCTCAAATCATGTCCTCTTGTTTGAATCTTCCCTACTCTCAATGGAAAAAGCTTATCCACGTCGACTCTGTCTATCCCTCTCATAATTTTAAAGATCTCTATCAAGTCCCCCCTTAACCTTCTGCGCTCCAAAGAATAAAGACCAAAGAATAAAGAATAAAGATCCCTTCAAACTAGTTGGCCAAAGTTTGCTGATTCCATATAAAAATAGTAAAAACAATGTAATATCATAGAATTATAGAAGCAATAATCATTTGCAGGCCGATTGATTCCCACTAGTACAGCCTCCATAATCCTGCCTAGAAGGATTACTAATTAAACCAATGAATAAGGCTTGGACAGCTGTGGAGGTCAAGTCATTGGGTATTGTAAGGTGCAGATTGACAGATTCTTGATTAGTATGGGTGTCAGGGGTTCTGGGGAGAAGGCAAGAGGATGGGGTTGACAGGGAACGATTGATCCTTGCCATGATTGAATGACAGAGTAGACTTGATGGGCTGAATGGCCTAATTCTGAGCTTTGCATATGAACTTAAGAAATTCTGTAACTTATGAAATGTCTGTATTGACCAGAGATCACCCTGTACACTAACACTATCCTACAATTAGGGACAATTTTACAACTCAGAGATACAGCACGGAAACAGGCCCTTCGGCCCGCCGAGTCTGCACCAATCACCCCCACACACTAGCACCATCCTACACACTAAGGACAATTTACAATTTTACTGAAGCCAATTAACCTTCAAACTGTATGTCTTTGCAGTGTGGGCGGAAACCAGAGCACCCATGGAAAACCCACATGGTCACTTGGAGAATACACTCTGTAAAGACAGCACCCGTAGTCAAAATCGATCCAGGGCCTCTGGCCCTGTAGCGCAGCAAATTTACCACAGCGCCACTGTGTCGCTCTTTGATAGCAGCCCTAAGACTGAATAACTAATTGAACTCCAGCATTTGATGGGCCGAATGGCCAAATTCTGCTCCTATCACTTCTGACCTTCTGGCCTTGTGAGCATTTAATTATCAAATCGAAAGCTCATTAAGTATCTGTGCGAGCGTTACATCAAAATATATTGCAGGGTAGGGTACGTATAGGTCTGATAAGGTAACCATCATATTCATCTGTTCTGGTGTGGATTGTGAATATACAGAGAGTAACAGAACCACTGTGAAATACTGTATCAAAAAAGAACCATTTTCTTTTGAATACCTGCAATAAAATAGCAGGATATAGGGAATAATAAATCCACATAATTTTTAATAGAAATTATTAAATTATTGTAAGTGGTCATCTGAGACTATTGCTTTATATGACAAATGATTGGGCCTCTTTATTTTCTAAATTATTAATTGAACGATGAGCTTGTAATTAATAATGGCACTTAAACGGTCCACCCTGGGACCAATCTTCTTCCCTTCAGCATGTATACAGATATGTTGAGCTAACAACAATCTATTTATTCTGACAGCAGGGGAATCTCGGCGTAAGTTATTGCTGACATTACCATATTATTCAGGGGGAGAACAGTGAATGAGATAAAGGGCGGCACAGTGGATCAACTGGTCGAGCTGGTGCCTCATAGCTCCAGAGCCCCGAGTTCGATCCTGACCTCGGGTCCTGTCTGTGTGGAGTTTGCACGTTCTCCTTCTGATCGGGTGGGTTTCCTCCGGGTGCTCCTGTTTCCTCCCACATCCCAAAGACGTGCGGGTTTGTAGATTACTTGGACTCTGCATGTTGCCTCATATTATGTCGAGAGTGGGTGCAATAGTGGGATAATATTGAACTAGTGTGAACGGGTGATCAAGGGTTAGCGTGGACTCGGTGGGCCGAAGGCTCTGATTCCATGCTGTGCATGCTGTTTGCATTGGAACAAAGGTGTGCCATTGGAGCTGGAGAAGAGTGTGAACCTGTTGCGTTTTCACAGCTCTGATGAAAATTCATCATCTTTCAACATTATCTTGGTTTATCTCACCACAGACACGGCCAAATATACTGAGACTTTCCAAAAATCCTTTGTTCAACATATCACTTTAGACATTTACACTTTAGAGATACAGCGCGGAAACAGGCTCTTCAGCTCAACGAGTCCGCACTGACCAGTGATCATCCCGTGCACTAACTTGGGACAATTTTACAACTTACCAAAGCCAATTCACCTACAAACCCCCACATCTTTGGAGTGTGGGAGGAAACCAGAGCACCCGGAGAAAACCCACGCCGTCGCAATGAGAATGTGCAAACACCATACAGATAGCGCCCGTGGTCGGGATCAAACGCGGATCTCTGGCGCTGTAAGGCAGCAACTCTACCGCTGCACCACCGTGCTGCTCCTAATCGCGGTCCGCACTTGCTGGTGGCGAGGCAATAGCAGCTTCATCATGGGTCAGATGTGAGCAAAGCCAGCAGCTACCTGTCTGCAGCCCGCCTGCCTCCCAGCAAGGTCTGCGTGGTATCCCCTCTATTCCCTAAGGCTCCCTGTTGCTTTCCAATTGATTTGCCGCAGTGGACAGACAGCAGGGTATTGCTTTCCCTGAACGGCAAGGTATTACGTTTTATTCAGGAAACGATGGTTATCTTGGACTCGGTGGTGAGAATCAGATCCTTTTTTAAAAATCAGATCATCATTAGTTTGCGACAGCCATTAATTCAAACTGAAAGGCAATTTTAACCTGATAGAATGGGAATGTGGTGTCAGAAAATTAATCCCCCAATAATGAACAGCAGCTGTGGGTGTAAGCATAACTTTGACCAGTTCTCTTGGTGTGGTGTTATCCCCAACTTATGTTATATTTTATGCTGTCATATTTGGTTAAATAGTATGTCTGAAGAAGGATCTCAACCCGAAACGCCACCCATTCCTTCTCTCCAGAGATGCTGCCTGTCCCCTTGAGTTACTCCGGCATTTTGTGTCTATCCAGGGCTTCCAGAGAGTTAGTCTGGTGTTGATTATGGAAGGTATAGTAAGATAGTCTGGTGTTGATAATCTACGGTGTAATATATTTAGTACTTCATTATCAGCACCAGATTATCTTTCGATAACTTCCATTAATACTTTATTAAATATAAATCAATACATCCATTTCTAGTTCTCCTATTTGCCACATGTAATGGCTAATTACAGTGCAAAAAAACATACGTTGTTGCTCTTCCAAGTTTAATGTCCCACACTTCAAGGAAAATACTGAGTTTCTCAGATCGGTTGGAATTGTTGTAATCCGTGCTGTTGTATATATAAAAGTGGAGAAGGTTTTTGTAGGTCCGACAATGCAAAACATCATGGGCATTCTGAACATAACACAAATGATTACATGTTTATGTGTAAAGGGCCTGTCCCACTTTCACGACCTAATTCACGACCTCTGCCGAGTTTGCCCTTGAATCATACTCGCAGCATGGTCGTCACGAAGTCGTAGGAGGTCGTAGGTAGGTCGTTGCAGGCCGTGATGCTAGTCATAGGTACTCGTGGCATCAAGTAGGTTGGGTCGTTTTTCTAGCATGATGAAAAATGTCCACGAGTACAAAAGGTCGTGAAAGTGGGACAGGCCCTTTAGAAAGAACTGCAGGTGCTGGTTTACAATGAAGATAGACACGAAATGCTGGAGTAACTCAGTGGGTCAGGCAGCATCTCTGAAGAAAAGGAGTAGGTGGCGTTTCGTGTTTAATACATTTCCAAATACCTCATACTGCTAAATGTAAAAAATGACACTGCCTTTGGATTGAGACATTTGTATTATAACCAACTGGAGAGGACAGTGAATTAACAAACTCTTCTTTTTTAGTTTACTTTTAATCTCATCACTCGGTGGGCCAAAGGGCCTGGTTTCCACGCTGTATTTCTAAAGTCTAAAGTTTAATGCTAATTCCTGGAATATGTCAAAACCCCCACTGCCTTGTTCATGTGGGAACAGTCAACCTGTCCTTCCTGCAGACGTTGCCGCAAAGCCAACCATTGTAAAAGTATCCGTCAGACCCTGGTCACATTTTCAAACACTGATCTGCATATTTAAATAAAATTCCTGTCAGCTGTGCTGCGTAGCAATTTGTCAGCTGTTGGAGCCTTTATGTCTTGTTTACACATGGTTTCTCCAGGAAGGCTGGGTGGAAGTTGGATTTTTAAAAAATCCTAAGAATCCATTCGAAGTATTGATATGCAGAAGCTGTTGTTAATATAAAGCGTGGGTTTGGCTTGGTTTAACAGCCAAAAGCCATTTGTAAAGTTTTTAAAATTTTGTAAAGTTTAAAAGCTTTTATTCCATCACTTAAACTGTTCCCATTGTAATCAGAAAATAGTATTGATCAATCGACACCGGTATTAGACAGGAAAAGGGAAGAGACCTGAAGTATGATTTGTAGAAATAAGGAACTGCAAATGCTGGAGTCTAAAGAAGGGAGCCGACCCAAAACGTTACCTATCCATGTTCTCCAGAGATGCAATGGAAACATACAGAATAGGGACAGGCTTGGATAGAGTGGATGTGGAGAGGATGTTTCCACTAGTGGGAGAGTCTAGGACTAGTCAGAGCCTCAGAATTAAAGGACGTTCTTTTAGTAAGGAGATGAGGAGAAATTGATTGTCAGAGGGTGGTGAATCTGTGGAATTCTTTGCCACAGAAGGCTGTGGAGGCCAAGTCAGTGGATATTTTTAAGGCAGAGATTGATAGATTCTTGATTAGTACGGGTGTCAGAGTTTATGGGGAGAAGGCAGGAGAATGGGGTTAGTAGGGCGAGATCGATCAGCCATGATTGAATGGCGGAGTAGACGATGGGCTGAATGTTCTAATTCTGCTCCTATCACCTATCATCTTATGACCTTATGCTGCCCGATTCACTGAGATACTACAGTGATTTGTGTCCTTTGAAGTACGATTAACACAGACGAATGGGGTGGTGGGTCGAGCGAGGAGGAAGAACGAAAGGACTGTAAGGTCAGAGGGAACTTTGCGGGTCCTCTGGCCACGCCAGCGTGGTTTTACCTTAACTGTGAGAGCTGTCAGCTACAGTTCCTCCTGTTGGTAAATACGATAGTGCTTGATGTGCAAAACATGGACATTTTTCGAGCCGCCCTTCCAAAGTTTGGCCCGCGTCCTAGATCTCGTGGAGTGGCGCCTGGATCGTTCATCGTACCGACTTTCCTCTTGAGTTCCTGCTGTCAGGATTGAACTCACTCAGATCTGTGGTGCTGTGTGGCAGCAGCTCAACCAGCTGCTCCACTGTGGGCATCTAGATAGATTCAGCTATCTATTGTATGGAATGGAATGGAGTACTTTATTTTATTGTCATACGTGACGAGGCACAGTGAATACCCAAGGTATGCAAATAGCGGCCACCTACGGCACTGACAAAGTTACACAGCACGCCGGCACCTCCTTTTGTTCTCTCCCCCCTTCACCAGAATCCCTATCACACAGTTGCTGTTATTAGGCAGAGGTGAATGAACCCTTGTCAGAGAATATATCGTTTAGTAATCGTAGACTTCGCTAAGGCAAACTAGAATCAGCCTTCTTACTATTTCCTGACATTACTTAGTACCAGCAATCCGTTTTTGAAACTATAAGGACAGCTATATAATCAACCACCGCTGATGTGAAGAGAACACCCTACTGGGTCTCAGTAGGAGACCAATTAAGAGATATGCTTTGGAAACTCATGAGATCATACCTGATCTGTCTACAGATAAGTGCATAAAGATACCTGTTAAATCAAATGGAAAAAGTAAACGTGACATGGCCATTAGATGTTCTTATAAGTAAGGCCAAATATATTGACAAGAGTGTTACATTAATTGGGCTACGTTGGAAGCCAGCCCTGACTACACTGAGAGGGAAATGTGATAACTATTGATACTGAGTATAAATAGATGACGATGTGGTCATTAGAACCAGCTGCAAGACATCTTGAAATGCTACGATATTTATCATGATTGTAGAATGGATAAAGGGGGCCCTGAGTCTCCAGCCCTGAAATAAAATCACTAGAGGTTACAGGTTGGGGAAAAGAAAGATGTTTTGCATGTCTATGTTTTATCTTAAAAGGTTTCAAAGGTTTTTTATTGTCACGTGTACCAATTAAGGCACAGTGATATGCGCATTACCATACAGCCATACAAAAAAAAGGCAACAAGGCACACAAATACATAAAAGTTAACATAAACATCCACCACAGCAGATTCCCCACATTCCTCACTGTGATGGAAGGCAATAAAGTCCAATCTTCTTCCTCTTTATTCACTCGCGGTCGGGGAAGTCGAACCATCCGTCGGGGCGATCGAAGCTCTTTCAGCCGGCGATCAAAGCTCCCGCGTCGGGGCAGTCAAAGCTCCTGCGGCTTGGAGCTCCCGAAGTCGGTCTCTAACCAGAGACCGCGAGCTCCACGATGTTAAAGTTCACAGACTCCCGAGGCTGGAGTTCCGAGGTCGATCCCTGGCAAAGGGATCGCGAGCTCCGCGATGGTAAGTCCGCAGGCTCCCGCGGTTGGAGCTCCTGAAGTCGGTCTCCAGCAAAGGCCACCAACTCCACGATGTTAAGTCGCAGTGCGGACGGAGATACTCTACGGGAAAAAAAATCGCATCTCCGTCGTTTCCCCCAATCCCCCCAACCCCCCCACATAATTCAAGCTAAAGAACACTAAAAACATATACTTAACACATACTATTAAAACAACAAAGAAGGAAGGGACAGGCAGGCTGTTGGCGAGGCAGACATTGGTGGTGCCATCTTTAGAAGCATTTCAAATATTGACATGAACTGCCTGGACTCACAATGATGTTTGAATATCCAAAGTTGGTCACTTAAGATGTGTTGCGGGTCCCTGGCGCTGTAAGGCAGCAACTCCACCCGCTGCACCACCGTGCCACTGTGCGTATAATGATAATCTGATGAGAAATGAAAATAGCTCAATGCTAATGAATTTTCCACCAATTTTGAATTAATAGTCTTGGTGGATTGAATGACAATTGATATCTTTATCTAGTGTGAGTGACTGGGAAATTCTCAAATGAGAAAGGACACCGTGGGAGTTTGGTGCTTTTTTGATGGAGAATTGCTCGATACTGACATTTAGTCATAAAGTGATACAGTGTGGAAACAGGCCCTTCGGCCCAACTTGCCTACACTGGCCAACAATGTCCCAGTTTCCCTAGTCCCACTAGCCTGCGCTTGGTCCATAACCCTCCAAACCTGTCCTATCCATGTACCTGTCCAACTGTTTCTTAAACAATGGGATCAACTACCTCAACTACCTCCTCTGGCAGCTTGTTTCATACACCCACCACCCTCTGTGTGAAAAAGTTACCCCTCGGAATCCTATTAAATCTTTTCCCCTTCACCTTGAACATATGTCCTCTGGTCCTCGATTCCTCTACTCTGGGTAAAAGACTCTGTGCATCTGTGTGACATATTATGAAAGAGCATTGCACGCTCCCATGTGAGGGTGCTCACATCTCGGTGATCACTGTGAAAAGTATAATTCAAAAGAACATGACAATTTTCTCCCGGTGGCTTACATTGGATCATTCAGGAGTAAATCGCTTAAGACCAAACATGCCCGGTGCATTTCCAGGCATTCTTGTTGGTCATTGGGGTGACATCCCAGGTCCGTCAAAAACGCTTGCCCAGGCTGTAATGTGAAGTTTATGCAGTCTCTGTTGTAAAAGCAACTGTCAGTGGGAGGAGAAAGTGAAGAGTGCTGTGAAAAGGTGACTCATTTGTGTTGGCCCCGTTTCTCCGAGAGAAGTTTCAAAGACTCAAAAACCGAAGCCGGGTGACATTGATGCTGAAAAATGATTTGTCCCGGGAATAGAGAGCGGTCATTGCCGCACTGAAATACGTGCAAAGCCAAGGTTTAAACAGTAGTTTCTGTAAATCACATCAAACTGTATAAGATTTACACACATCTTTAATCAGCACAGTAACTTGGCAGCATTACAAAACGAGGTGTTGTCAGTTCATCCTAGCTGCTTCAACTAACGGTGCTGGGAATGGGCGTTAGTATAAATGTTATAATGGGGTGGAGTTAGTGATGCTGGGTAAGTGTGATTGATTCACATGCATCATCAATCTACATCCTTCCCCCTAAAGATTAAATGTGGAAAGGAAGTGTGTTAAACATACTCGCCATACCTGTCTGGTGGTCTACTAACACGGCCCGAGCACGTGCGGACCCAACCATCCCCTCCCTCAACTGAAGGATTAGGCGGAGAGGCTGAAGGTGAAAATCGCACGGGAGAGGATTGTGGTGACTGAGGGGGGAAACATGCGGTGGGTGTAACCCCGTGGTTAGTGGAGACAGAAGGATGTGGGGGGGTGCAAGGCATGCGGGGATGGGCGGGAGACATTGCGAAAGGCGGCTGGAACTGGAGCGGCGGAGCATAGGGATCAGCAGGCGGTGGTCGAGGCTCCTTCACAGCAAGCAGGTGTTGTCGACTTCTCCGGTATACCGCTCCCTCACAGTCCACAAGGTACGATCGCGGCTCATCAGTCGGGCGTACAACAACGCCCAGACGAGAATGTCCAGTTGGAGTTCGTAGACGGACGACCTGGCCCGGCAGTAGAGGCTGGAGTGGTCTGCTGGAACTGTCGTATGACCGTTTCTGGATGTCGTGCTTCTTTTGGAGACGTTGCTGGATAGTGGCGGGCTTCAACACCCGAGGAACCAGCCGCTGTTGTGCGATGGGGACCGGAGACCTCGTCACCCTCGACAGCAGCCGCTGTGCTGGTGACCCCAAGGTTCCGTCTCTTGCGATGTTTCTGAGATTCAGGAGATCGAGATAGACGTCTGACTTTGAAATGCGCGCTCCCTCCAGCAAGTGCTTGGCGCTTCTGACAGCGCGTTCAGCGAGTCCATTACTCTGTGGATACTCGGGACTGCTTGTGACGTGCTGGAAGTTCCATCGGTCTGCGAAAAGCTTGAACAAGTGGCTGGTGAACTGTGGACCATTGTCGGTTCTCAGAATGACAGGAATGCCATAGGCTGAGAATTGTCTTTTCAGCTTCTTGATGACCATCTCAGACGTGACGGAGGTCAGTTGGTCAAGTTCAAACCAGTTGGAAAATGAGTCGACCAGAACGAGGTAGTGCTTACCGCACCATTCGAAAATGTCCGCAGCCAGCGACGACCAAGACAGTGCTGGTGGAGGTTGTTGCAGAAGGGGTTGCCGCTGCTGATGAGGCGCAAGATTGTTGCAAGTGGGGCAGGAGGCTACGCGGTCCCGGATGTATGTGGCCATTCCGGGCCAGTAGAACAGATCCCGGGCGCGTGCCAGCGTGGAGTCGGCTCCTGGGTGACCGCTGTGTACCTCTTTGAAGTACTCGTCTTGTAGCAATGAAGGTACCACTACCTTGTGACCCTTAACGACCACACCATCCTGAACCACCAGTTCATCATGGACCAAGAAGTACGGCTGCACCTCTGTGGGCATGTTGGATTGTTTGTCTGGCCAGCCTGTTTTGATGATGGATGAGAGGGCTTGAAGCGTATCATCATTAGCAGTGTGCGTGGCCAGAGTGCGCAGTTGCTTGCTGGAGATTAGACCGACACCGACACTGAGTAAACTGGCCCAGATCTGTGACCTGCCCTCAAATCACATTTTGGACAGGGCAAGGTTTTTCTCTCGTCGTCAACTTCCCGGGGAACGAGTTGACTCATTTATTTCTTCTTTGATGTATCTAGCCCAACGTAGTCGATTTCAGGAAATGCCATTGGATCAGTTGACTGATCAGTTAACGAGGGATATTTTAGTGATGGTCTCACCAATCAAAAGCTCAGATCAGAGCTCCTGAGACGGCCAGAGTTATCACTAGAGGATGCGGTGCACGCATGCAGAATTGCTGAACTTGTCGATCCCATAGACATTTCGCATGAAAGCAATACCATCAATCTGACGGGCCTCACTAGGCAGCGGACATACACAGATAACAGCCGATTTATGACCCAAGCTAGCCAGGCAGCTCTCAGCGGTCCGCCACAGAAATGTCCTAACTGCGGCTATCTACACAACAAGCAATCCACCTGCCCCACCCTCGGGAAGGCTTGTAATTACTGCAAAAAGCTAAATCACTTTGCCTCAGTCTGTCGGGCTGCAATCAGGGCCCGAGGAAAGAATGCGCCCAGTCCCAAGTCTAATCTCAATTTTTTGCAACGAGACCGCAACATACTGACTCCCCATTTCCAGCTCGAAGCCGCCCCCGAATATATTCCAATTAACTCGCAAGACGACCCGACTGTTTACACGTTACAGCATGCTGCTTCCAAGAACTCTGATCCTACAGTGACGATATCTGTAAACAATGTTGTTTTTGACGTGAAACTGGATACGGGCGCGAAGGTCAACACAATGTCAATCAACCTTTTTAACAAGATTAGAGCTAATGAGCCACTTGTCAAGGACGCGTCCACTTTACATGCTTTTGGTGGGGAGGTGCTAGTTCCTCTGGGCAAAACCAACTTGAAATATGTACTGAAGAAAACAATGAGGGAATTGACCCTCCATGTGTTGAACTTTAATTCAGTTACTCTGCTTGGCAATCGTGCCTGTCAGGAACTGGGGCTGATTTCCTTTGATAAAACTGTCCACAAACTGCAAGTTTCTTTTGATCCACTGAATGAATTCCCTGGTCTCTTCGACAACAACTTAGGCAAGTTGCCTGTGTCCATCAAGATTATTACTGACCCCGATGTGACAACCGTAATCCGAGCCCCGCACAGATTGTCATTTGCCATGACTGACAGGGTTCACTCTATGCTGAAGGACATGGTCTCCAAAGGCGTAATTGAAGCAGTCAGCGACCCCACCGACTGGGTCTCAACCATGATTGCCACAGTCAAGAAGGGAAAGGATGAAATCCGCCTGTGCATTAATCCCACTTCTGACACCATGTAAATCACATCAAACTGTATAAGATTTACACACATCTTTAATCAGCACAGTAACTTGGCAGCATTACAAAACGAGGTGTTGTCAGTTCATCCTAGCTGCTTCAACTAACGGTGCTGGGAATGGGCGTTAGTATAAATGTTATAATGGGGTGGAGTTAGTGATGCTAAGTGTGATTGATTCACATGCATCATCAATCTACAGTTTCCAATTAGCTTATCAAGTGAGCTGTGTTGTACATCAAGTACAAAGCAGAGCTCACGGTTTACAACAGCAATTCTATGCAAGGTAAATACTCCTTGAGTGAGAAACACACAATGCTGGAGGATATTTCTTATCCTCTATTCTATTTTTTTTTTAATGCTCTATTATTATGCCACAGCTAAACATGACCATTGTTGGTTGTGACTGCAATGTTGCAGTTACATAAGACATTGGTGAGGCTGCATTTAGAGTAATGTGTTCAGTTCCTGTGTCCAATATTTTATTGGAAAGATGTTGTCAAGCTGGAAAGGGTGCGGAGAAGATTTGCGAGGATATTGCCACGACTGGTGGACCTGAGCTATAGGGAGAGGTTGAGCAGGCCAAGACTCTATTCCTTGGAGTGCAGGAGGAGGAGGGGTGATCTTATAGAGGTCTACAAAATCATGAAATAAATAGATTGGGTATACGCACAGAGTCTCTTGCCCAGAACAGGGGCTTCAGAACCAGAGGACATAGGTTTAAGGTGAGGGAGGGGAAAGATTTAATGGGAACCTGAGAGGTAACTTCTTTGCACAAAGGGTGGCGGGTGTATGGAACAAGTTGACCGAGGAGGTACTATCGCAATGTTTAAGAAACATTTCAACAGATACATGGATAGGATAGGTTTTGAGGGATATGGGCAAAACACAGGCAGATAGGACTAGTGTAGATTGGACATGTTGGTCGGTGTGGGCAAGTTGGAGGATCGAAGGGGCTTGTTTCCTTGTTGTATAAATCTATGACTCTATCTGTTCTTAATGAAGACATGAATTCTGCTCAAGTGCTTTCACGATATCTTTGATAGATAATGGATGGAGGAGAGAAATAGCAAATCTCGGAGGCCAAATTCATCTGAAAATTACAAATTGGAGATTGAGGAAAGCGTGCTGCACCGCCATTTAATAAGATCACGACTGATATGATTGTAACTTCGTCCACATTCCTGTCTACCAGTGATGACATTCGGTCCCTTATGCATCCATTTAACTACAGTTTTAAAGTATTAAAAGACTCTGCATCCACCATGATTTGAGGAAACGTTCCAGAGATCCAAGGCCCTCAGAAAAAAGAAATTCACCTCATGTCTCCCATCAATGAAAAATTATTTTCCATTACAGATAATTATTTTTAAACAGAGATCCCTGGTTCAGGATATTCCCACAAAAGGAAATATGCTTTTATAATTCCACCCTGTCAAGATTCTTCAGGATCTGAAATACTGCAATCAGATTTCCAGCTTCTTCATTTGGCTTCTAACTCTACTAAACTCCAATGTATATTAGCCTAGCCTGGCTAACTTTGATCAGAAGTCAACCTGCCTATTCTGCCAAAGTCAAGTAAGCTTTCTCTGAACTACTTCCAACTAACACCCTTCTTTAAATAGGGAGATCTTCGATAGATAAATGCATTGGAATGATTCTGTGGGGAACAATCTCGCAGAGGAGTATTCAAGTACGCATTCAAGTGCCTGTAATGGTTTTTTGACCATTTGGTGGTTGTCACATACACTTCTCTTACATCTGGAATGAATCACAGATGATGGAATAGCAGTGAGGAATGAGCATAGTCAAAGATAATCCACCTTACTCATAAATTCCCCTCCAGAGCAAGCTTGCAACCATCAGGTTGCACTCCAAGTACTGCCTTGTACCAGGTAACTTTGAGTTGCACAATGTGTAGGAAGGAACTGCAGATGCTGGTCTATACCGACAATGGACACAAAGTGCTGGAGTAACTCAGCTGGTCAGGCAGCATCTCTGGAGAAAAGGAATAGGTGACGTTTCAGTTTGGAAGAAACGGCATCTGTTCCTTTTCTCCTGAGACGCAACATTGGGCTTCGTGTTTAAATACAAGATCTGCGGCCAGACATTGAAGGGCTTTTACTATTGAAGAAGCTTCAGCTCTTTCTGTTGCAGGCGTTTCCATTGGCTCCGTTCCATTCCATTCTTGTTCATTTCATGTTCTTAAGGCTGGCAGGAAATTTGGGAGTTTTGGGTATTGGCAGGAAGGGCCTAAATGCTGGGCTGTGCCACTATACCAAACAGC
Organism: Malacoraja senta; assembly: GCA_038087875.1. Classification (NCBI taxonomy): domain Eukaryota; kingdom Metazoa; phylum Chordata; class Chondrichthyes; order Rajiformes; family Rajidae; genus Malacoraja; species Malacoraja senta. The sequence goes on from CM075984.1 coordinate 43,928,784, forward strand.
AAGCTCCGAATAACAATGGCAATTAGTGCGCAGTGTTGGAGATTGTTTCATTGTAAACTGCATACTGGAAAATTCTTAGTGAATGCTTGTTCATTGTTTTAGTGGGATCCCATGATCAATTAGTAGCATTGACTTAAATCTGTACCAGCATTGCGGGAGGGAAGGGGAAAGAGATGGATTTGCAGTAACGTGATGTGAATCCAGTGACTTCCAGACTTAATCCAAGCTTGTCAGACAGTGATAAAGAAACTCTGGCCAGGAAGACAAGTCAGTAATTGTGCAAACCTAATAGATGTCTTGGGAATGTAATGCAGAATGCCAAGTTTCCCTGAGCTCTTTGAAATTCACCGGTGAAATCTTAACAAAAGTAGAGCACTGCATGTCAGGAGCTGAGGGAAGTTTAGTAAGTAATCCCACAGCAGAATCTTTAACTTCATTGCAGCTCTCCTGAACGACTCCGTGAAAGCTTTGACTCACAGGAATCATGCTTCTTCTCTGCTGAACAAATCTGGAGAAAGTTTTAGGAGGATGAGTACCAATCTTACCCTTTGCCATCTATAATATTGGACCTGCCTACCTGTAGTTGTAGTTGACCAAACGCCACCATATCGTGAAGATGAGTGTGGTTCAGACACATAAAGAATAGTGAAAGGCTTGGATAGAGTTGATGTGGAGAGGTTGTTTCCACTTGTGGGAGAGTCTAGGACTAGAGGTTATAGCCTCGGAATTAAAGCACATTATTTTAGGAAGGAGATGAGGAGACATTTCTTTAGTTAGAAGATGGTGAATCCGTGGAATTCTTTGCCATAGAAGGCTGTGGAGGGCGTCAGTGGATATTTTTAAGGCAGAAATAGATAGATTCTTGATTAGTACGGGTGTCGGAGGTTATGGGAAGAGGTTATGGTTATCAGCCATGATTCAATGGCGGAGTAGACTTGATGGACCGAATGGCCTAGTTCTACTATTCTTTATGACCTTACGACCTTATGACCTTATGACATGTCTACTCTAGGATCGTGAGTGGGGTAAGCTAGGGAGATATAGCAACGCCAGAGTAGGCAGCAGTAATGCAAGACCAGGTGAGACGATGAATAGAATGTAAAGAGGTTCAAGGTGACTAAGATAGACACAAAGTGCTGTCGTAAATCAGTGGGTTAGGCAGTATCTCTGGAGAAAAATGATGGGTGACGTTCTGGCCAGGACCCTTCTTCTCCAGCACTTTGTGTCTATCTAAACCAGCATCTGCAGTTTCTTTCTACACATCTTCAAGATGACTTAGACAGGCTAAGTGAGTTGGGCACAATCATTGCAAATGTAACATCTATATAATTAAAAGTCTAAACTTGACCACTTCCTGTTTGCAATGTATATTGATTTTAGAAAAAACGCAACCACTTACAGCTGTGATTTTTGGCCACCTTACTCAGAGTCCCCCTCCAGCTGTCAGGGCCAGAGGATTTTTCCGATCGATGAAAAATAAAAGACTTATTAATGTTAAAAAAATGTTGAGATTCTCTCTCCTGTCAATCACGCCATGAACGCCACGCCCCTTCTGGTGGGAGGAGCTATAAAACACGGACGTGTGGGCGTGGCTCAGTCTCAGCAAGATGGGGAGGGAGAGGGTCACGACTCAGTCTGAGCTGGAAATCTACAGAACACTGAGAATACTGACCTGTGAGTGCCCTTTATGTGTTTTTAAACTGTGCCTTTTGCAACTGTGTGGCTATTGAAATTTGTGCCTATTGCAACTGTGTGCCTTTTGCAACTATAAAAAAAGATGAAAATGTCTAAAATTGATTGTCCACCCTCTCCCCCTCCTCTCTCACACTCTCACCTGTTTTCGGCAGAATTTCTGTCAGTTTCTGAGCTGCCAGCCTGGCAGGCTTGAGTTACTGAGCTGCCAGGCCTGAGTGACTGAGCTGCCAGCCCAAGAATCCATTCGGCCCAAAATGTCCATACTAGCCCTCTGGAAATCAGTCCTTGCAGCCCACAACCCATGCTAGCACTCCAGAAAGACCCCCTGCCCCCCCACACTGGCCAGCAATCTTGGAATTGGTGGAGAGGTGGAATATTGTGTTGGGGGACCAGCCCTCCTGTGTGAAGCTGGGATCCAACGGGTCCCAATTAGTCTAGTAATATAATAGAAATGCAAGGTGTTAAACTTTGATGAACAAAAGCAAAGTATTTTGCTCATGATAGCAGGTGGAAGTGTTGACGTTAAGAGGGATCTACCTGTCTTTGAACATCTCTAGCATGTAAGAGGAAATTGGATCACGTGGAGGAAACCCATGTGGTTGGAGGGGGAACAACAAAGCTCCACACATCCCCTCTTCACCATTCACCATGTATTGCAATCCCTCCAGCAGCTGGAGCTGCATCTCCCTGGTTGGCTGCAGGTCCCCAGTGTACAACATGCCTGTGTTTTAGAAGGAGGGCAAGGAGAGATCAAAGAGAGAATATAATGCCGCACTGAGGCATTTGGAGTCTGAGATTCCTGGCGGTCTTGAAGAGGAAAGATGAAGATGTGATGTGGCTGCATTGAGGGTGGGGGTGGGTTGGGTACGAAGATTGGTGTGAAGGGAAGTGTGACAAATTGAACGTAAAGAGGGGTTAGATCAACAGTAATATTGGGAGGTGGTGATGTGAAGTTATGTGGTCTTGGCGAAATGTTCGGCACAGACATTGTGGGCCAAATGTTCTTGTGCTGTGTGGTTCTATGTTCTATGTTCCATGGTTTACAAGGTCACGTCTAGAGATCACAGTGGTGCAACGGTAGAGTTGCTGCCTTATGGGCCTGTTCCACTTACGTGATTTTTCAGGCGACTGCCGGTGACTGCTGGCTACTGTCAGAGTGGAACAGACACCAACACATCGCTTCTTTCACTAGCCCGTTGTGCAGGCGGGGGACAGGTCAAGCGGGGGGGGGCACTGTCTGAGTGAAATTCACACGGTGCAAAACCAAGGTGATACAGACACACACCGCGATGAACAGGATGGTTGGCGCTGTAATTAGGACGGCTAAAGCACAGTGTATGGTAAGTCCTTCAAAAGAGGGGAGGGAGAGGGGAGGGAGAGGGGAGGGAGAGGGGAGGGAGAGGGGAGGGAGAGGGGAGGGAGAGGGGAGGGAGAGGGGAGGGAGAGGGGGAGGGAGAGGGGAGGGAGAGGGGAGAGAAGGGGGGAGGAGTGGAGACAACTTTTAATAAGCCAGAGATACACAGCTGTGAAGCTCGGCAGACATTTAACATTACCGTTCGGTTATCCTTGGTTCTGAATACTCCTGCTTACGTTTTTTCCCCCCAGTGAGCCAATTCACTGGTCAGCACCGGCTACAACCTACGAGAACCTTCGAGAACCTTCGACCTCCTGGCAACCCACTAGGATCTCCTGTCGACCCACCTACGGCACGAGAAATCTCGCTACTCTTCATGGCGGCTTCATTCTAGTCGCCGCTAATTTCTCAACATGCTGAAAAATTCGCGGTGACCATAATGAGGCTGAGACTAGTTCCCAGAATGCGGGAACTCCTCACGACCATGAAGGCGACTCCCGCGGCAACCACCCGCGAACATGTGGCGACCATGTGGTGACTGCATAGTCTCCTGCATTCGCCTAAGTGTGACAGGCCCATTACAGCGCCTCAGACCAGGTTTCAATCCTGACTACAGGTGCTGTCTGTACGGAGTTTGTTCATTCTCCCTGTGACCGCGTGGGTTTTATCCGGGTGTTCAGGTTTCCTCCCACACTCCTGGGATGTACAGGGTTGTAGGTTAATTGGCTTGGGTAAAATTGTAAATTGTGTGTAGGATAGGGCGAGTGTAGGGGGTGTTCACTGGCCAGCATGGTCCTGGTGGTCCGAAGGGCC
>CM075984.1:43932845-43960236 GCA_038087875.1 Malacoraja senta
TTCAAGACAGTCAACAGGCCTGCAGACACATGATATTCAATGTGATTTGAACTGAAACGATTCATTTTGTGAAGCAATGGGCTATTTTCACTCTATATTTACACAGCAAAGAACACAAGGTGTTCAGTACTAAAGAATACACCGTTCTGCACACATCCTTAGGCAAAACATAATCAGGTAATTAATTCTAATCTTGTGGTAGAATTTTATTCCTAAAAATTGAAGAAATATCTGCTGTTGTCAACGCCCACTCTTACAGTAGGATCTAGTGGGACACTTTCAAGCAAAGATTAAAGAGCACTATTCAAAACTTCAGTGGTAGTATTGACAGATTTCAGACATTAGATTTACACTTCCCAACAAAGACAGTTTAGAAAAAAAACATTAAGGGACTTTTGTTAATCATTGAAATGCAAGAGACTGCAGATGCGGAAATGTTGTGTAAATGAACAAATTGCTGGAGGAACTCAATGGGCCGGGCAGCATCTGCGGAAGGAAATGGATAGATGACGTGCTTTGGTTGAACTGTGTTAAAGCAAGTTATTATTCAGGATATAGACACAAAATGCTGGAGTAACTCATCGGGTCAGGCAGCATCTCTGGAGAAAAGGAATAGGTAATGTTTCGGCTCGAGACCCTTCTTCAGACTGAGAGTCAGGGGAGACTAGAGTATGTAAAGGAATCAACTTGCTATTCCTCATGGTTACAACATTGAAATGAAACAATGATTAATGAAGGAGAAACAAAAAAAAAAGAAAGAGGAACTCAGTGGGTCAGGCAGCATCTGTGGAGGGAAATGAACAGATGATGTAGCTGACACATCATCTGTCCATTTCCTTCCACAGATGTTGCCTGATCCATTGAGTTCCTCCAGCGATTTGTTTGTTTGCTCAACATTCCATCATTTGTAGCTCAATGATTAACCAAAGTCCCTTTGGTTAAAAGGCCCAAAAAACAGGTTATGTTTTTAATAACTTGTCTTGGTGGGAAATGTAAATCTAATGCCTGAAACCTCACAATAACACCACTGAAGTTTTGAATCACTAGATGGCAGTGAACATCACTATATGGAACAATTCTCCTGTCCTTCCTAAACCAGTGATTGATCAACAGTTCAAGAAAGACACTTTTAACCAAAGTTAATATCAGAGAAGCACAATTAGTAACTGGTGCACACAATTACATGACATTAAAAGGAAAAGATAGCTCTACAAATTTTAAATAGGAATTTTGTGTACCAAATTTCTTTGGGCACTTTCTGTTCTTTCGGCAAATGAGAACTCATACTTAGCTTCATAACATATTTGCACACATGCACACAAACATAGTTGGGAGTGGTTTAAGACGTTGCATACAGCGTTTGGAGAGGACTGAGTTTGATTTTTTTGTTTTGTTTTCCAGTATTCCAAAGATGCAGGGTCCCAAATCGCACGACTGTCATCCTGTCAAATGTCAGAGTTCAGCAAAAACATGACCCTATGCTTACAGGTCAGAAGCTGAATGACGTTTAGAACAATCAAATCCTTGTAAAATCTTTCAAGAGGTGATGACATCTGTCTGAAAATGTGAACTATACTCAAATGTAGTTGAAGCTGAAGGGATGGCAGATTTCAACGGCTCCAAACGTAAGGGAAAACTGAGGCCCAGATATTTCATCTTTGTTTTTATTTGAGGATCAGAGGGCAAAATGATAGTGGAATAATATTGTTTCAAAGTCTAGTATGAATGAGAACGAACTTGCTTAGGAAAGGTAAAATATGGACACATTTCATGTCGATTTACTAATACGTTAATATTAACACCATGGTATTTAAAATAATTGTTTCCATATAATTCAATAAGGGATGTCTGACGTACTTTTACCATTCATTTCATTCTGGTGATAATTTTACGTTTCTTTGAAAGGATCATTTCAATCCCACTAGATACTGTCAAAGTCCTCTAGGAATTTAATGGAGCCTTGTAGATGAACACAGACTGAAAACTATTGGGTCGAAATTTCACATTTATACTGTATCCAGTTTAAAAAGAAGGCATGTGGAAGAAATTTTGAAACAAAATATATTTTACAAGCTGTAAGTGATTTAGTAAGAGTGATTTATCTCAAGATGCAAGGGCAAAACAGAAAATTATGGCATATTTGATCAAATAAATGAAGCTACAATATGTACTTGAACATAGAAACAAAGAACTGCAGATGCTGGTTTAAACCAAAGATAGACACAAAGTATTGGAGTAACTCAACAGGTCAGGCAGCATCTCTGGAGAGAAAGGATGGGTGACATCTCAAGTCGGAATGGGTCTGAAGAAGGGTCCCGACCAAAAAACGTCATGCATCCTTTTTCTCCAGAGATGCTGCCTGACCCATGGAGTTACTCCAGCACTTTGCGTCTAGACTTGAATATGTACTTGAATGCCCATGTGTCTCATTAACTGCATCAGAAAATTAAAGGATATTCATTATTTGCTCGTCCAAAGGGACAATTATCTCCTATAATGCCTGCAATATGCTTGTTGACTCCCACACCTCAATCGCCATTGCTCTCATCCTGTTATCTGCACAGACTACAGACCACTCTCTCCAATTGCATCTGTTCCATGCCATGTTTAGTTTTGTTCAGTGTGGAGATACAGTGTAAGCCAGGCCCTTTGGCTTTCTGCACCGACCAACGATCACCTGTACACTAGTGGTTGAACCAATTTCGCACACTAGGGGGAATTTACAGAAGCCAATTAACCTACATACCTGCACGTCTCTGGAATGTGAGAGGAAACTGTAGCACCTGGATGAAACCCACGCGGTCACAGGGAGAATGTACAAACTCCATTCAGACAGCACCCGTAGTTACGATCGAACCCGGATGTCTGGTGCTGTAAGGCAACAACTGTACTGCAGCCCCACTGTGCTGACCTTTCTACCCCTTAGCTGAAGCTTATTCTCCAGCAAGCTTGTCACAGCCCCACAAATGTGGTGACACAGTGGTGCAGCGGCAGAGATGCTGCCTTACTGCACCAGAGACCTGGGTTTGATCCTGACTATGGGTGCTGTTTGTTTGGAGTTTGTACGTTTCCTCTGTGACCATGTGAGTTTTCCCCAAGGTGTGCCAATTTGTACGTTAATTGGCTTCGGTAAAGATTGTAAATTGTCCCTAGTGTGTAGGATGGTGCTAGTGTACGGGGATCGCTGGTCGGCGAAGACTCGGCCGGCACAAGGGCCTGTTTTCACGCTGTATCTCTAAAGTAAAGTGATGTGATGTAAAGGATAGCCTTTTGTTCTCACCCGATCAGAGATACTCCCTTTGTTCCACCCATCTCTCCACTTATTCCCCCACCAGCTATGCTACCGAAGAAAGAAAATACATTTTCCCCCTTTCCCATACTTTTGTAATCATTATTAACCCTTTGCTCCAGAAATACAATATAGTACTTCTTATTCTTATTCTTTTGTTTTTTCACTCCATGGGGCTCATCATCCAATTCATTATTTCCTGTCATCTCAAGCTTGACGTTATGACCAAACTTTTCTTCCACTCTCTTTTCAGGTTACCATCCCCCTTCCAAAGACACTCTGGTCCACTCTTTCCCAATGGTGAAAAGTGGAGGCCCTAAGAGATGTTGTGATCCATGTATGTATTAAAATTTCACGGACAGAAACAGAAAATAATCAAAAGGCCAAAATTAAATTCAACCCTCTTACCAGTGAAGGAGAACTCAAGGGGTAAAAGTTACATTGCAAATAGTGAAGACCTTGGCTAGACTACACCCAGAGGAATGTGAGCAGCTCAAAGCAATACAGTTTAGGACGGATATACTGGCCACAGAGGGTTTATAGCGTAGATTTACCAGAATGATAAATGGCTCATACTGTAGATTGAATTACAAGGAGAGATGACAGAAACTGAGGTTGTATTCCCTGGAAATCGGAAAGTTAAGGAGTGATTTGATTGAAATTTTCAAAGTATTAAGGGGGACTTGTAGGATGCATAGAAACTATGTCTACTGGTTGGAGGATCGGGGCTGGAGTCTGACTTTAGAGCCATCATGCCTCTGAGGAATTGTTCGAAAACACTTCAACTTGCAAAATGTACAAGGATATGGAACACATGCTTGTAAAGTAAAAAAAAAAATAACATTGCAATTTCCATATGAAGCAGAAAGAGGCCATTTCAGTTTAGAGTGAATACTGGCTCACAGACCAACACTGTCCCTCTCATTTTCACTGTGACCTATTCTCCCCTTTCGTTCGCTCGTGTGTCAGACGATGTATAGCTCGCTGTTGTCCTCTGTCGTCGTTGACACAACATGTTGACAGAATTGATCGCCCGATGCGTCACAGAGTGCATCGTGTCGTCATTTCCGGGGATCGCCACGAGGAGGCTTCTGTCATGATCCACATTCTCCCCATATCCCACTGTCTATAAGCCAATCTCTCTGTAAGTCAGACTAGAGATATGAAAAGGAATCAACTCGCTATTCTTTATGGTTACAACATTTAGACAATAAACAATAGACAATAGGTGCAGGAGTAGGCCATTTGCCAGCACCGCCATTCAATGTGATCATGGCTGATCATCCCCAATCAGTACCCCATTTATTGCTAACCCACATCGTATCGTTCTGCATACTGTTGGTCTAATCCTTCCATTCCTTGAATGATCACAATATTCACTGCATTTTATTATTTTGATTACTATCTTGAAAAATGCTTTAAAAATGTTTGGAAAAATGTGCGTACATTTGGATTTCCTCAAGTCATGTTCTAGGAACAGAATTAGGCCATTCGGCCCATCAAGTCTTCTCTGCCATTCAATCATGGCTGATCTATCGTTCCCTCTCAACACCATTCTGCTGCCTTCGCCCCATAACCCCTGACACCCTTATTAAGCAAGAATCTGTCAATTTACACCTTAAAAATATCCATTGATGGCCTCCACAGCCGTCATGTGGCAATAAATTCCACAGATTCACCACCCTCTGACTAAGAAATTCCTTATCTCTATTCTGAAGGTACAGCCTTTTATTCTGAGGCTATGGCCCCTGGTCCTTGTCTCTCCCACTAGTGGAAACATCTTTTCCACATTCACTCTATCCAGGCCTTTCACTATTCGTTACGTTTCAATGAGGTCCCCCTTCATAATCTCCACGAGTACAGGCCCAGTGCCTTCAAACGCTTATCTTTTGTTAACTCAATCATTCCTGAGTTGAGTCTCAGGTCATTTGTAACCCGAGGATTCCATGTAATCTTTCTTTGCTGCCTTAATAAAGCATGATGGTATGATCAAGAATAGCACCTTACCTTTTGACGAGTGATTTTTTGAGTGTTTGGACTCAACACTGAATTCAACAATTGAGTGTAAGAGTCTGGAAGTCATGATGCAGCCCCATAAGACTTTGGTAAGGTTGCATTTGGAGGATTTGTGCAGTTCCAGTCACCCCATTACAGGAAGGATGTAAAGGCTTTGGAAAGGGTGCAGAAGACATTTACCAGAATGCTGCTTGAATTATAAGGTATTAGCTACAGGTTGAGGTTGGACAAACTTGGATTGTTTTCTCCGGAATGCCGGAGGCTGAGTGGGAAATAGAGGTATATAAAATTATGGGGAACATGGATAGGGTAGACAGCCAGAACCTTTTTATCCAGGGGACTTGATAGAGGTCTTTAAAATTATGAGCGGGTTAGACAGAGTGGACGTGGATAAGCTTTTCCCATTGAGAGTAGGGAAGATTCAAACAAGGGGACATGACTTGAGAATTAAGGGACAGGAGTTTAGGGGGAACATTAGGGGGAACTTCTTTACTCAGAGAGTGGTAGCTGTGTGGAATGAGCTTCCAGTGGAAGTGGTGGAGGCAGGTTCGATGTTATCCTTTAAAAATAGATTGGATGGGTATATGGACGGGAAAGGAATGGAGGGTTATGGTCTGAGTGCAGGTAGATGGGACTAGGGGGAAGTATTTTATTTTTAATTAAAAAAAAAAAAAAAAAAAAAATTATGTTCGGCACGGACTTGAAGGGCCGAGATGGCCTGTTTCCGTGCTGTTATGGTTATATGGTTATATGGTTATATGGTGGAAATATCAAATACTAGAGGGCAGAGCTGTAAGGTGACAGGGGTTAAATTTAAAGATGATAATTCATTTTGTTTTTTTAGATTCGAGATACAGTGCAGAAACAGACCCTTCGGCCCACCGATTCCGCACCGACCAGCGATCCCCACACATTAACGGCATCCTACACCCACTAGGAACAATTTACATTTATACCAAGCCAATTAACCTACGAACCTGTACGTCTATGGAGTGTGGGAGTGTAGATTAGTGGCTCATGTTATGAGTCATACATTTTTGGGGATTGAGTTTGAGATGGATGGCCTCGGCACGCTTCATTTCTTTTGTCAGATTGGCATCGTGTTCCTCGATCGTTTTTCCAGCAATACAAGTTCTCACTTGAGAGTTCACTTTAAGACTAACGGAATGCAGCAGACCGCGACGCTAACAAGCTAGTGGGCGTAACTACAAATGCATGACTCATAGCATGAACCACTAATCTACATCCCCCCTCTTAAAGAATCAATAACGATGTATACCCATAACTAAGCAAAGCAAATATCACAACCGATGACAGACTGGTGGAAAGTCAAACAAAAGTCCGGATACTTCACGACCGGCCTGCAAACACGACCGGCACGTGTAACCGGAGATCGGGGAGAAAACCCACGCAGGTCACGGGGAGAACGTACAAACTCCGTACTGACAGCACCCGTAGTCAGGATTGAAGTTGGGTCTCTGGCACTGTAAGGAAGCAAATCTATTGCTGTGCCACCGTGCCACCCTAAAGTGCAATGATGTGCAAGACAAGTTTTTCATTACATAGAATGGGGGGAGGGGATGGGGGTGCCTGGAAAGTACTGCTGGGGGTGGTGGCAGAGGCAGAAATGTTAGTGGTGTTTGAGGCTTTTAGAGGGACATGGTGTGCAGAGAGCGGGTGTATATGGATTTTGTGCAGGCAGATGAAATTAGTTAGCCAGTTCTCCAACCATGCCAACGTATTACCTGCACTCTTGTGCTGTAACCTTTTTATGCGGCACCTAATTGAATGCGTTTACAGAAATTCAAATACATTATACCTAGGTGTTCCCATTTATCTTATTGTTTCATCCTCAAAGAAAGGCAGCAAATTATCTAAATGTGATTTCAGAAGACCATGTTAACTCCAGCTATATCTTTTGTTCCTCCTTAAATGGATTCTAGCAACTTCCTGATGACAGATTTTAATTTAACTATCATATAGGTTTTCTTATTTCTCTTCATTCTCAAAAAGTGACATTACACATGTGGTTTTCCCATCTGGGTCTCCTCCAGAATCCAGAGCATTTTAGTATTAACTTTGATAGAAGTAATATTGACAATGTATGGTTATTTATATACCAATTTTTTTGATGCAGTTTATGCCATTTCTAACTTTAGTTAAAATATCATTGAGATAAGTAAAATTTACAACTGACCCACCAGAACTTCATTTTCCTGCACACATCTTCTCCAGGAAACAACTCAGCCAATAGTTCAGTTCCACACATGTTGCAAGTTTCTAGCTGCATGTAATGAAAGACATAATTCCACATTAATTGTTCCCAGGCAGGTCAATTTTAAGGATGCTGATATCTATATTACTAAAAGTCTGATCTTGACCACTTCCTGTTCTGTATATTGATTTTAGAAAAAACGCTGCCACTTATGGCTGTGATTTTTGGCCATCTTACTCAGAGTCCCCCTCTGCTGCGCAGGACAAGAGGATTTTTCCCATCGATGAAAAATAAAAGTTATTAGTGTTTAAAAAATGTTGAGATTCTCTCTCCTGAAGGCCACGTCCCTTCTGGAGGGACTATAAAACCCCTTAGTCAGTCTCGGCAAGATGGGGGAGCGAGAGGGTCATGTCTCTCAGTCTGAGCTGTGAATAATACTGAACACATGTCTACTAAACTGTGAGTGTGGTTTTACTGACCTTGAGTGCCCTTAATGTGGTTTGAAAATGGAAATGTGGTTGATTTGAAAAGGCACAGCAAATGGTTGTTAGTGGCGGTGGTTGGTTTGAAATAAAGCACAGCAAATGGTTGTTGGTGGTGGTGGTTGGTTTGAAATAAAGCACAGCAAATGGTTGGTGGTGGTGGTGGTTGGTTTGAAATAAAGCACTGTATATTGATTTTAGATAAAACGCTACCACTTACGGCTGTGATTTTTGGCCATCTTACTCAGTCCCCCTCCGCTCATCAGGTGCAGAGGATTCTTCCCATCAATGAAAAATAAAAGTGTTATTAGTGTTTTAAAAATGTTGAGAATCTCTCTCCCATCAGTCATGCAATGAAGGCCATGCCCCTTCTGGTGGGAGGGGGGAGGATTATAAAACCCAGAAGTGTGGGTGTGGCTCAGTCGTTGCAAGATGGGGAATGAGAGGTCACGACTTTGTCTGTGCTGTGAATCAATTGAACACACTGAATGTCTACTGAACTGTGAGTGTGGTGTTGTGTGGTGTGTTGTGTGGTTTTATGGTGGTTTCACCCTGCTTGAAATGGTATGAAACTGCACTTGAATTTGGTGGCCTTGCACCCTGCTTGAAATGGTGTGAAACTGCACTTGAATTTGGTGGCCTTGCACCCTGCTTGAAATGGCATGAAACTGCACTTGCATTTGGTGGCCTTGCACCCTGCTTGAAATGGCATAAAACTGCACTTGCATTTGGTGGCCTTGCACCCTGCTTAAAGTGGCATGAAACTGCACTTGAATTTGGTGGCCTTGCACCCTGCTTGGTGGCATGAAACTGCACTTGAATTTGGTGGCCTTGCACCCTGCTTGAAGTGGCATGAAACTGCACTTGAATTTGTTGGCCTTGCACCTTGCTTGAAGTGGCATGAAACTGCACTTGAATTTGGTGGACTTGGACCCTGCTTGAAGTGGTATGACACTGCACTTAAGTTTGGTGGACTTGCACCCTGCTTGAAGTGGTATGAAACTGCACTTGAATTTGGTGGACCTGCACTCTGCATGATGTGGTCTGAAACTGCACTTGAATTTGGTGGCCTTGCACCCTGCTTGAAGTGGCATGAAACTGCATTTGAATTTGGTGGCCTTGCACTCTGCTTGAAATGGTAGGATACTGCATTTGAATTTGGTGGCCTTGCACCCTGCTTGAAATGGAATTTCAAGGAATAGCCGTGAGCCAACTGCCTGCCCACCAGCCGTGAGTGAGCTACCAGCACATCAGGCTTGAGTGACTGTGCTGCCACCTCAAGAATCAATTTGGCCCACAATGTCCATACTAGCCCTCTGGAAACCAGTCCCTTCAGCCCACAGCACCCATACTACCGCTCCAGAAAGCCCCCCCCCCCCCCCCCACTGGCCACCAATATTGGAATTGGTGGAGAGGTGCAATATTGCATTGGGGGACCAGCCCTCCCATGTGAACATGGGACCCAATGGGTCCCACTTAGTCTAGTTCTCTCTAAATTCATCTGCCTTTCCTGTCAGATTCCATCATCTGCGGCCATTTGTTTCCTTTACCTATCCCTAGCCTCTGTCATGCTTTCCCCTTCTCAACCCCATCTGACAATCTTCCAATCAACTTTCCTCATCTGGATCCATCAATTGCCTGTCAGCTCTTGCCTCTTTCCTCTTCTTTCTCAACTTCATAGGTTCTTGGAGCAGAATTAGGCCATTCTGCCCATCAAGTCTACTCTGCCATTCAATTATGGCTGATCAATCTTTCCCTCTTAATCACATTCTCCTGCCCCAAGTCAATAGACAATAGATAATAGACAATAGGTGCAGGAGTAGGCCATTCGGCCCTTCGAGCCAGCACCGCCATTCAATGTGATCATGGCTGATCATCCACAATCTGTACCCCGTTCCTGCCTTCTCCCCATATCACTTGACTCCACTATCTTTAAGAGCTCTATCTAACTCTCTCTTGAAAGCATCCAGAGAATTGGGCTCCACTGCCTTCTGAGGCAATTGGCTCCACTGCCTTCAACTGGACTGGTCTAGGAACGCTGAGGCCCTGTATGAAAAATTCATGTTTCATGTATCTTGTGCTTTATGACTCTTGACAGATCAATTTCCCTCATGGGATAAATAAAGTTCTATCATATCGTATCATTTCTCCCCATAACCCCTGACACCCGTACTAATCATGAATCTATCTTGCATTGCCTTAAAAATAAGTAAGTGAGTGAGCAAGTTTATTGCCCAAGTATTCACATACAAGGAATTTGCCTTGGTGCTCCGCCCACAAGTAACAACATGACATACAGAGACAGTTATGAATGACTCGGAAAACACTAAACATTAATAATAAAACACAAATATCCATTGACTTGGCCTCCACAGTCTTCTGTCACCTCTTTTTTTCTCGCTATCTCAAGAGGAAGATGACTGAACTTTACAGCCCTCCCTCACAGTGGGAAACGTTGATTCTGCTGTGGGGGGATGTTTTTATGTTTTATGTTAAATCCTATAGGGTTGTGTTTATCTTATTTGTGTGCTGCATGGTAACTCAAATTTCACTGCACCAATTGGTGTATGTGACAATAAATGTCCTTTGTCCATGTCCTTTTCCCAGTCCAGATGATGGATCCTGACCTAAAACATTGACTGTCCAATTTCTTCCACAGTTGCTGCTCAACGCACTGAATTCCTCCAGCATATTTTATGTTGCTCTGTACAGCATCTGCAGTGTCTGGTGATCTCGTTCTCTACAATCCACTGGTTATTGGAGGTGGTATTAACACAATAGTATTAACGAGCTAGGTAACTAATATTCCTTCATATATTAATGAAAAGATAATTTTTTTTAAAATTTGGCTTATTGCTTGTATATAGCCTCAAATCAATGTGAAGTTTTATACGAAGGATATAACCGAAGAGCAAATTTTTCATGAAATGTAAAACATTATAGCTCGGCCATCTGACCAACACCGACTGCTTTTATGTCCTATTGTAGGAAGGAACTGCAGATGGTGGTTTAAACTGATGATAGACACAAAATGCAGGAGTAACTCAGCGGGACAGGAAGCATCTCTGGGCATAAGGAATGGGTGATGTTTTGGGTCGAGACCTTATAGCCTTAATTGCCAGATTGCACATCATTCCTCTATCCTCTGCTACCTTTGCTGAACTCTTGATGGAATCAAGATGGAGACATCGGCGTGTGTTGAAGACCAGATATCCAGTCTTCACATTCACTGACATAATGTTTGTTCATTGAGCTGCAGGGCAGGCCCATTGGGTACTAAAGCACAATATTTGATCGAGGGTATAAATTCTGGACGTCTTTCTAACCCAAACATAAAATAAGTTGGTCAGCTGGCCGATTCAGGTCAAGTCTGCTGTTCAACGTGATCATGGTTGATATGTCCCAGGCCTCAACTCCTCATCTGTGGCAGTCACATAACCTTTAATTCCATGGACTCTGGGGGAAAAATAAAAAATCTCTTTAAATATATCTAATGAAACTTTTATTCTGATCCTGTTTGTATAATGTACATAACACATAACATAGTCCCATTCACTCTCAGATATGGAATGATTAGTGGGATTGGGTGGCATTTGTTTAATTCAATTAGATTTATATTTCACTTGGTATGCTTGGCACAGCGTCCATTGCTGATTGCAAAATCTTGCATCTTTAGCAGAGATTCGAGAAACCTAACTTTAAGGGTGGCACAATGGCACAGAGGGTGGCACAGTGGAGCTATGTGTGGCACAGTGGCACAGTGGTAGAGTTGCTCTGGTTTGGTACCATGTGTTAGGATTTGCTTCTCTTTTGGGTCAGCCTGTGGTTACATCAGATTAGGCACTTGCCATTCAATGAACCTCTGGCACAGTGGTAGAGTTGCTGTCTTATAGCGCCAGAGACCTGGGTCCGATCCTGACTACAGGTGCTCTCTGTATGGAATTTGTATGTTCACCCCGTGACCTGCATGGGTTTCTCCAGGTGCTCTGGTTTCCTCCCACAATCCATAGACGTGTAGGTTTGTAGGTTAATTGGCTTTGGTAAAAATGGTAAATTCTTCCTAGTGTGTGGAGTATAGTGTTAGTGTGCGGAGGTCACTGGTCAGTGCGGACTCGGTGGGCCGGAGGTCTGTCTTAGTTCCTCTAAACTAAGCGTTTCTAATAATTTTTGAAGCATTTATACTCACCCTATCGTCAAAGTAATAATGACACTGGTTCTGAATTGCAGGTTCTCCACTTTTGCTAATGTGGTGAACGGCTGAACAATGTGCTCCTGATGTACCTGCTCAGCATGAAACTTCTGTGCAAGAGCTGGGTGTGCTGAAACTGGGAATAAAAGGAATTGTAACGGATCTCACCAGATGGCAAATGTATGGCAAGAGTTGACACTGCACCGTAGCTTATTTCCCATTTGATTTTAGTACCTAGCAAAACCAGGGTTTCATTCATTCTCAGGGTTTATGAACAGGCGAATGAGGTTAAAATTAAAAAGTAAAGACCAAAAATACGAGAAACACTCAGCAGGCATGAGTGTGTAGGAAGGAACTGCTGATGCTGGTTTATACCGATGATAGACGCAAAAATGCTGGAGTAACTCAGCGGGTCAGGCAGCATCTCTGGAGAAAAGGAATAGGTGAAGTTTCCGGTCGGAACCCTTCTTTAGACTGGGTCTGAAGAAGGCTGAAGAAGGATTCCCACCCGCAACTTTACCAGTTTATTTTCTCCAGTAATGCTACCTGACCCGCTGAGTTACTCCAGCATTTTATGTCTATTTATGGAAAGAGAAACGGAAAAGCAGATTATGTTTCAGATCAAAGACCCTTCGACCAATTTGTTGACTTGAGGTTACATTAAAATGCAGGTACTACAGTGATTAGATTTTGAATTGGTTAGTTGTGGGTCATTGGTCTCAGCCATTATCACAGCGTGGAGTGCAGAATATTGTGCATCAACGATACCAGAATGTGTTCGGCTGAGGAATCTTTCAATTTTGCTTACTGCCAGTAAAGGCTTGGTTGCATGCTGTTTAATGGCAGTTGTCAAAGCAGAAAATCTGAACCACCTGACATTACTCAAATGGGTTTGAACTGTAAAGAAGCAAGTTGTGACAAGCTCTGTAAGGAGGCGTGTGATGAATCCATTGTGTTTCTGACTGTTTTTGAGAAAGCCGGCGACGTTAGCTACACAAGTACGAAATGTGAGCTCACAGGGCCTTGCTTCCAAGATGGCGCCCAGCCCAGGCGACTATTTGCCTGTCAGCCACAGAAGCAGATCTTCAATCACATACTACGATCGCTCCACACTTTTAAATCTCTACTCCTACAGCAATGTTTTCTACCTTAACCATAATCTTCTTAAACTCTTCTCAGATCTGTCCATACTTATCCTTGATCGGACTTTACTGGCTTTATCTTGCACTAAACGTTATTCCCTTATCATGTATCTGTACACTGTAAATGGCTCAATTGTAATCATGTGTTGTCTTTCCGCTGACTGGTTGGCACGCAACAAAATCTTTTCACTCTACCTCGGTACACATGACACTCATCTTTTGCCTTTAGCTACCTGTGTAATCTGGATCACCCGCCGCTCCTTCCTCCAAATTTGCATGACATCAGTGGCTCACATTGCAGTCCTGTACCTGTTTAAAGTGACAGTGACACTCTTGTGTGGAAGGGTTGCTGCTGATTATGTGCTTCTTCCATATCTGTAATGAGAGCAGTGTGCACTTGATAAGTGCCTCTGCAGGCTGCTCCTAATGCAGTTTTGCAGATAATGCATGACATATTTCACGGCACACCATGTTTATTGCTTGGCACTCGCTAACACATCGTGATACAGATAAAATTTGCCTTTAAAAATAGGACAAGAGGGTGGATCTTTCCTTCAGTGTTGTCCATTGCCGAAGGTGGACACAAAAAGCTGGAGTAACTCAGCGGGTCAGACGGCATCTCTGGAGAAAAGGAATAGGTGATGTTTCAGGTCGAGGCCCTTCTTCAGACTGTTGTCAATTGCCTGTATTTGTGTCCATTTGATGACCTCCATTACAATCTATTGAAGTGGAACTTGGCTTCCTGTGAGCACATATTTAAGGTGAAGGGGAAAAGATTTAATAGGAATCTGAGGGGTAACTTTTTCGCACAATGAGTGGTGGGTGTAAAGAACAAGCTGCCAGAGGATGTAGTTAAGGTTGGGACTATTGCAATGATTAAGAAACAATTAGACAGGTACGTGGATAGGACAGGTTTGGAGGGATATGGGCCAAACACAGGCAGGTGGGAGTAGTGTAGATGAGACATGTATGTCGGTGTGGACAAGTTGGGCCGAAGGGCCTGTTTCCATGCTGTATGTCTTTACGACTCTATGACATGCATATATGTTTTCATTTAATCTTTCATAAGATGTGCGAGAGCCCTCTTTGATTACCATCCGAAATGCCTTTGAAATGAAAATATGTCAGATGGAATATTTGCAGCAATATTAAGTAAGGACACGAATTTGCTTGTTGGGGAAACTTGTAACTAGACAAATCTTGAAACTAAACCCAGGTTAGACACGATTCAGGAACAGCGGATCCATTCATTGTACTGGAGAGGAATGGCTGCAAGGCATTGTCATTTGTCAATTTTCTTTTAATTACCCAAGTTAACTTAAAATGTTTTAAGGGTACCAATTGAATTTTTAATGACATTCCAGTTTTTTTCTTGGTCACCAATACTGATAATTTTAAAAAAAATTGCAGATTTATTTAAGTTTAAATTCTGAAGCTAGTTTTTGGATGTCGTGATCAACTTCATTTTTCAAAGCCTTTATATTACCTCTCAAATAAGGTGACCATTTTGCTCTCTTCTCCAGGTCATTAATATGTGGAGGGGCCTAGTTGGGAGAGGGCAAGTTTGTAAAATCATGAGAGTAATAGATAGGGTAGATGCATAGGGTCTCTTGCCCAGAGTACGGGAATCTAGAACCAGAGGACATAGGTTTAAGGTGATGGGGGAAAGTTTTAGTAGGAACCTGAGGGGTAACTATTCACATAAAGGGTGGTGGGTGTATGGAACGAGCTGCCAGAGCATGTAGTAAAGGCTGGTACTATCACAATTTTTAAGAAGCATTTGGACATGTACATGGATAGGACAGGTTTAGGGAAGTATGGACCAAATGCAGGCAGGTGGGACTAGAGTAGATGGGACATGTTGGACGGCGTGGAGAAGTTGGGCCGAAGGGCCTGTTTCCACTCTGTATGACTCTATGACTTCCAGAGGCAACTTTGAAAAGTTGAATAGCTCTTTCACTTACTTGCAGATACCGTTTTAACCAACAGCCTGACTCATGGCAATCTAGAGAACCCGATCACACACACCAATCCATGTTACACCCAAGCACAGAACAATGTTGCACAAAATAAATGCACTGAAGTACAAAGAAATCAGTATGAACATTTCCAGGAAAGTTAACACAATTCCTTTGATTCCTCTGTATTTCTAAACTAAACTAAACTAGACAACCCACCCAATTTTGTTTGATATTTAATACATGAATTCACAGTTCTATACATCATGCACAAACTGTTAACAGACCTGCAGTGAATAAGAGACTACAGCAGAATATTACAAAGAGCACAGCAATTTTAGCAAGCTTTCTTCTAAATCATCCCAAATGAGGTAATTTGTCATTGGTATTCCAATATCAGGTGTTTCAGTAAGTGAGCATGCACATTGAAAATGCTCGCCAAGTGATAAGTTATATTGCACAGAGTGCAGTACAGGGGGACTTAGAGAAACACAAAGCAGGATTAAGCCTGAGGACCTGTTCAGCCTTATGATATCATCATGGCTCGTCATTCATCTCACTACCTTATTCCTGCTCTCTCCCTTTAGCCTTTCCATCCAGAAACTTATCTCCTTAAATATATTCCATGGCGGCTCAGCTTCGGCAGTCCTCTGCAGAAACGAATGCTCCAGGTTCATCATTCTAAATGAATAATTTTCTCCTCATTTCAGTCCTAAATGTTTCACACCATATCCCATGTCTGTAATTCCTCATCGAAGTCTCCAAGGAAAACATTGTCTCTGGATCCAGTCTCTCTAGCCCTGTCAGAAATTCATAGATCCCTTCCCATTCTCCTAACATCTTATATTCGGGTGGCACAGTGGCGCAGCGGTAGTGTTGCAGCTTTACAGCGCTAGAGACCCGGGTTCAATCCTGATTACGGGTGCTGTCTGTATGGAGTTTGTAAGTTCTCCCTGTGACCACATGCGTTTTTTCCAGGTGCTCCGGTTTCCACCAACACTCCAAAATCGTACAGGTTTGTAGGTTAATTGGCTTCGGTAAAATTGCAAATTGTGTGTACGGGGTGATCGCTGGTCGGTGCCCTCTCGGTGGGCCAAAGGTTTTGTTTCCATGCTGTATCTCTAAAATCTAAAGTCTATAGTCACCCTTCATTGAGGAGTAACACAATTATAAGCTAATTCTCATTTGCTGTGCAATACCAGTCTAGTACAGTTTGCTTCCTAATTGGCTGCTCAACATATTGATCGTAAAAGCAATTCCATAAATATTCTTGGAAATCTTCCACCATATTATTGTTGCCAAACTGAAATTTTCTTCTTCTTGCATATGGTGTGCACAGCCTAAAGTTGCAGAACAACTTGTTCTATTTGATTCTGCACGTAGGGTTGATTGCATTAGTCGAAAACAGGGCGGACCACGTGAAAATTACAATCTCCCACACCGCCAAATTGAAATAAAATAAAACAAACAAAAAAAACCATAATGCTGGAAACACTCAGCAGTTCAGGCAGCATTTGTGAAAAGAAACAGTTTAGTTTGGTTCACAGATACAGCACGGACACAGGCCGCTCATCGCACCAAATCTGTGCCGACCAGCGATCCTCATACACTAATACTATCCTACACACTCGGGACAATTTACATTTTTTTAACCTAAGCCAATTAACCTACAAATCTGTACATCTTTGGAATGTGGGAGGAAACCGGAGCACCCGGAGAAAAGCCACGCGGTCACAGGGAGAATGTACAAACTCCTTACTAAACTGAACTGAACCCGTAGTCAGGATTGAACCCGGCTCTCTGGCAGTTTTTAGTGCAGTTGGTCCCAATAGAACAACTCTTCCCTGAATGTCGATCTTGTTGGATGTATTTTGATTTGGCTTTAAAAGGTGCAGCTTTATTGAAATATTATATATCCAGAATAGCATGCGGTCTTCATAGTGAAAGATTCATCTGGTTTGAAAGACAGGGGAAACAATAGCACTTGTTGCCTCACCCCATTCACGTACGAGTCACTTCCTGCCCACTCCCTCTTCTCCCCTCTCCCATCGGGCAAAAGGTGCAGAAGTGTGACAATGCACACCTCCAGGTTCAGGGACGGTTTCTTCCCAGCTGCTATCAGGCAACTAAATCATCCTACAACAACCAGAGAACAGTGCTAAACTACTATCCACCTCATTTGTTACCCTCAGACTATCTTTGATCGGACTTCACTGGCTTTACCTTGCGCTGAACGTTATTCCCTTATCATGTATCTGTACACTGTAAATGGCTCGATTGTAATCATGTATTGTCTCTCCCCTGTACCTCGGTACACGTGACAATAAACTAAACTGAACTGAACTGATGATGAATAGCTATCCTTCACTAACTATGTGAATACATCAATACCCCAATTCAATTTTTCTTGAATGCTTCACACATTTGGCGGATGCAGATGCAGAGTTTGTCATTTCTTTTTATTTCCTCAGCAGTTATTTCCCATGACTCTCATCTGGGATATTGGTTCATATCGTTCACACCCATCCCTGAAAATCAATGTGCATGCAGCGGAGCGTAATTGCAATTTGAAGTGAAGAGGAGGACTGCTCAGCTGCATACTTTTTTCAAAGTCTGTCCTGTAAATACTGACATGATAGCAATGCTGTTGGTTCGAATACATCAAATATCGCCATTTGATGTCAGGATGTTTAGAAATGAGCAGTGTTAGAATTCCCGTCCTGATCACTGATCTCATCGCATGCTCCCATAAAAAGGCTATAAATAACATGGAGTCTCTTCAAGTGGTTTGTAACTCTCTGACTACAAGATTAAAGTTCAAAAGAAGACTGCCCTGGGGTTGCTTGGTAATACTTTTGACTACAAGCCAGAAATCTGATTTTTTTTTTCCCCCGCTGATGCATTAGATACTGATGTGGTTGGCCTCGCCTTAATATAATTCCTCAGAAGTTTCATGTGTACATGCAGTCTTTTTTACAGTTACTATTTGTTGTGGTTGCAGTGAGTTCATAAGTGTTTATTCCGGGGTGGAGTTCAATTTAATTCAAAGCCTTTTGGCTAGAATAGAACAGCAAGGCGGAAACGTCCGACTTATTTACATTTATGTTGGGGTAATTTTACCTTAAAGTAGTGCCACCAATTACTGATCTGGTAGAAATGGCCCAGAGCACGAGTACTGGCAGCGTTGCAATACACATCTATCATTTCCTCAGCCCAATTTTGGATTAGATTTGCTTGCACCATGATATTCCTTTGCATTGTGATGAAAGTGTTCAGACATTGGGAACTGCCTGTCTATATTTTTCAAGTTTTTCTTTTAGTTTTGGCGATACAGCACAGAAACAGACCCTTTGGCCCACCGAGTCCGCACCGACCAGCGATCCCCGCACATTAACTCTATCCTACACACACTAGGGACAATTTACATTTATACCAAGCTAATTAACATACAAACCTGAACATCTTTGGAGTGGGTGGAAACTCGAGATCTCGGACAAAACCCACGCAGGTCACGGGGAGAACGTACAAACTCAGCACAGACAGCGCCCGTAGTCAGGATCGAGTCCGGGTCTCTGGTGCCGTGAGGCAGCAACTCTACTGCTGCGTCACCCTGCTGCTCTTTCGTCCAAAAAAAATAATCTATTTCCCTATACATTCAGTTTTGATCCTTAAACTTTGAAGTACACCCTTTGAGAATACTACATCTTACTCTATAAAATGCAAAAAAATTAGTGATGGAATAAAATAGAGGCTTGCACAGAAATTTAAATTTGCAAAAATTTGGAGTGACATGCACAATAATCCTTTACACATTTGGGGGAATCCATGATCAAGTCATTGGATATTTTTTAAGGTGAAGATTGATAGATGCTTGATTAATATGGGTGTCAGGGGTTATGGGGAGAAGGCAGGAGAATGGGGTTGAGAGGGAAAGGTTGATCAACCATAAATGAATGGCAGAGTAGACTTGATGGGTCAAATGGCCTAATTCTGCTCCTATAACTTATGAACTGATAAATCCATAAATTCAAGCAGTATGTTTTTTTTTAATTATTGTGGCGAGGGGTTCATATTCTCCTGTTATGGCATTATTTTCTTCATTCCTCTGTGAAGATCAGGGAGAGTGAACGTGTGCTTTCAATAAAAGTGGTCATTTGCAGCAACAACATCAATGGCAGCGAGGGGGAGAGAGCACTGCATCTTTCACCATGGCCATTCTAATGCACACAAAAGTTGCTGTGACACAAAACACCTCACAGCTGAATGCTTTTGTTATCAATTGTGCACTATTTCCGTTTGATAACGTGAATCAGTTTTCTTTCACTTTTACAAATGGTATCTTCCTGTCAGATACTCGACTGTTCTGCTCATTGTCTCCAGTCACTGAACAGATGGTTAGATGAGGTTCTTCTATTCCTTCCGCAATTCTTATTCCTGACGCGAGGAAACCTATCATAATATCTCAGAACTGGGGCAAGACTTGAACATATACTTAATTGTGCTTTGTGATTGACCATCACAATATAATCGTTGGCACTTCTCAAGCATATTGGCTCCTCGTGTGGAAAGATCAGAGAGTGCAGGTGATGACAGTCGGTGGAATCACATTTTAGTTTAGTTCGGTTCAGAGGTACAGCGTGGAAACAGGCCCTTCGGCCTACCGAGTCCGCACCGACCAGCGATCCCCGCACACTAACACTGTCCCACACACACAAGGGACAATTTACATTTATGCTAAGCCGATTAACCTACAAACCTGCACGTCTTTGGAGTGTGGGAGGAAACCGAAGATCTTGGCGAAAACTCATGCAGGTCACGGGGAGAACGTACAATCTCCGTACAGACAGCGCCCGTAGTCGGGATCGAACCGGGTCTCCGGCGCTGTAAGGCAGCAACTCTACCGCTGCTCCACCGTACCCCCCTAAACAAACCATAAACAAACATTTTGCTCAATTGTATCTTGAAATGGATGAGATTTTTTACAAAATCGAAACATTTCAGCTAACTGACAGTATTAAGTTTTCTCTATCTCTGTGTCTGACAAGTAGAAGAGTCTGCCACAGGGTGAGTGATTCAAATTCCGCCACTTCTACCGAGGGCGATGAGTGACATCTCCAATGGAAGTGTGAGACAACAGTTCAGTCTTTCCGGTAGCAACAGGTTTAGTGGTGTGTGCCGTTTGGAGTGCTGACTTTGTGCTTGCTAACTTAGATGTTCTGGATTTCTAATACATCATTATTGTTTATCAAAGTTAGAGGCAAGGAAGAGAGGTTTCTAACTTTTCCTAAATATAGTTTAAAGCAATTCAATCAGTTCTGTTCTACATCGATCTGAAGGGCCTATTTATACAATGATAATAGGACTATGAGGGGCAACATAGGGTGGTGGGTAAATGGAATGAGCTGCCAGTGGACGCAATTAAGGCAGGTACTATAACAACATTTAAAGGACTTTTGGACAAGTACATGGATAACAAATCTTTAGAGGGAAATAGACTAAGTGGAACCTGTTGGGCCATGTCACATGGGAGGCCTGGTCCGCCAACGCAACCCACTTCCCAATGCAATATTCCACCACTCACCCGTTCCCCAACGCAATATTGCACCACTCATGGCATAGCCCACTGCTAGCGCTGGATAGGCTTGCCAGCTGTTCAAAGACCCGACCTCCTCCCTCTCCCTCCCTCCCCTTCCCCCCTCGTCACTCCATCCCCCTCTGTAACTCCTCTCCCCTCCTGATCCCTCTCCTATCCCTCCATCCCCCATTCCTTACCTCCCCTTATCCCCCCCACTATCCTTTCTGACCTCCCCCACTCCCCTTCCTCTCCCTCTATTCCCCATTCCCTACCTCCCCCACTCCCCCTTCTCTCCCTCTAATCCACAGCCTACCCCACTCTCCTCACCACCCCCACTTTCCCCCTCTCCCTCAATCTCCCCACCCTCCCTCCTCACCTCCCCAGGATCTTTCCCCTCTCCTCCTCCCCTCCACAATCCCTCCCTCTCCTTTCCTCTACCCTCAGTCATTGCCTCCCTCCCTCCATCCATAAAAAGCAGCAAATGCAGTTCCTTCCTACACAGGTCACTCATTGTTAGCTGTGGCTTAGATCCCGTTGACTTGACGATCGGACCAGTATGCAGCGCGCGTGTGTGTGTGTGTGTGTGTGTTACTCAAACTCCGTGCAAACTGCCTGGCCACCCTACAACCCAACTCTCCCTCCCTCCCTCTGCCCACTCAAGCTCAGCCGCCGCTCAGCCCGTCCCCGTCCTGTCCGATCGCCTGAAGCTGCCGCTCGGCCCAGCCCCGCCATGCCCGCCCGCCGAGGGCGGGCGGGGGAGAGTGGTGTGTGATGAGGGAGAGAGAGACGGGACCAGGTCCTCCACTGGGCCTCCACTGAACCACCCCCCCACAACTGCTGCCGGTGGTGGGGGAGACAATAGACAAGTTACTGTGAGGAGAGGAGAGAGGAGTTTGTCAGTGTGCCGCTGGTGGAGTAGGAAGGGGCATCGCCATCCCAGCCGTGGCATTGACTAACAGGAGAAGACTGAAGGAATCTGCGTACACTCGCTTTTTAAGATTTTAAACTTCGATAACTTTGACAATATACCACCGATCGGAACAAAACTTGTTGCACTCACAGCACAGTGAGTAACCTGGCAACAAATCTTAGCGCTATGGTGGACCATTTTTGCGCAAATAGAAAAATCCCGCAAACTGGAAGAGCACAAGATCAGAGTTTTAGTTTTGGGCCAGATGCAGGCAGATGGAACTAGATGGGGCATCTTGGTCGACATGGGCAAGTTGGGCTGAAGGGGCCTGTTTTCATGCTGTATGACTCTGACTATGACTCTATCTCTAATTTAATATTAAAAAGCTGCAGATAAATAGGTTTATTAGCCAAGTATGTTTAGCAACATACGAGGAGTTTAATTTGCCAAGTCAGTCATACAAATAAAAAGCAACAGAACACACAAAATACATTTTAACATAAACATCCACCACAGTGACTCCTCCACATTCCTCACTGTGATGGAAGGCGAAAAAAAAGTTAAATCTCTTCCCTTCTTTGATCTCCGGCGGTCAGGGACCTCGAGCCTTCTGTTGACTGGGCGATCTCACTCCTGTAGCCGGTGGTCGAGCCTATCCTTATCGAGGGGATCAAGCTCCTGCATTGGGGGGATATCAGCTCCCCCGTGCCGGCGATCAGGCCCTGGGTCAGGGCTGGTTGAACCCTCTGCGTCGTTGGAGCTCCCGACATCTACAGTCTCTACCCGAGCCTGCGAGCTCTCGATGGTAAAATCCGCAGGCCGCGGTTGGAGCAATCCCAGACAAAGTTCTATCACAAATCACATCTCATGCTCTGGCAATGGAAATGTCTATCTTTTAATGGCATTAAAAATGAATACAATTGTGCTGACAAGACACAGAATACAATGTGATGCTGCACTTAATAACACACAGCTTTGAACTGGAGATGCAAGATTGAAAAACTATGCCTTGCTTTGTTTTGCAATAAAGGTTTAATAATCATATACGTAAGTGGAATGGGTTGCAATAAACTGTTTCAAGGTGTTTTCCCACGCAAAGAGCAGAAGTGGTGAAACTGGTAGACATGCTGCCTCGATCCTTCATCAATCCTGACCTCAGGTGCTGTCTATGTGGTGTTTGCATGTTCTCCCTGTGACCGTGTATGTTTCTTCTGGGTGCTTCGGTTTCCACCTACATCCCAAAGATGTGCGGGTTTGTAGGTTAATTAGTCTCTCGTAAAATTGTCCCTGGTATATATAGGGAGTGGATGAAACAATGGAACTCGTGTGAATGGGTGAGTGATAGTCAGCATGGACTCGAAGGGTCAAAGCCTGTTTCCATGCTCTATCAATAGTTTAGTTTGGTTTAGCTTAGTTTAGAGATACAGCATGAAAACAGGCCCTTCAGCCCACCGTGTCCACACCAGCCTGTGATTCCTGTCCACCAACAATATCCTAACACCAGGGACATTTTTTTACTGAAGCCACCTGACCTACAAATCTGCACGTCTTTGGAGTGTGGGAGGAAACCGGAGCACCCGGAGAAAACCCATGCGGTCACAGGGAGAATGTAAACCCTCCGTAAAGGCAGCACCCATAGTCGGGATCGAACCCGGGTCCCTGGCGCTGTAAGGCAGCAACTCTACTGCTGCACCACTATTCCAGTAAACTAAATAAAATCAAATACCTTTTGAAGTAAGCTCTTGTACATTTGAGTATTAGCCCCATTATTTATATCAGGGTGCAAGAAAACTGCTGTAAATCAGGGACATTTGCCACCCTTCAGTTTTAAATGGCCAGAAGAAAGAAATTGGAGCTATGATAAGTAATGCTAACTGTTCCCATTGAGGGTTTCAGTGCCGCAATATCAATCACAAACCACAGTTCCCTAGAGCTTTTGCCCCCGAATAATGAAATGTATTGTCGATGCATCATTACCAGTATGCAGGTATAGTTCGGAAATAACAGGAAGAATTTGTTTGAACAACTTGTATGCAGAGTTAAAAACCACCATCGGAATAAAACATCTTTGTATATTGAAGTAAGTTGAATTTAGCCTACAGCCCGTAAAATCAGATGAGGAAGATTGACACAGCCAGGAGATTGGTATTCCATTTACTAAATATAATCTCCGCAATGAGTTTAGTTTCATTTAATTTAATGGCACATGTACCGAGGTACAGTAAAAGCTTTTGTTGCCTGCTAATACAATACAATACAATACAAATGTATTGTCATTTGAACCTGAAAGGAAGTTCAAACGGAATTTGGTTTCTGCAGTCATACAATAAGAAAGAAAACAAGACACACAAACAACACAATTTACACAAACATCCATCACAGTGAATCTCCTTCTCACTGTGAGGGAAGGCAAAGTCTTGTCTCTCCCCTGTGTTGCATTCTTCTCCCGATGTTAAAGACCCCGGTGGGCGATGGCAAGTCCCGCGGCTGTTAAGGCCGCGCTGGGCGATGTAAGGCCCCGCTCCGGGTCTTAATGTTGGAGCCCCCGGCGGGCGATGGCAAGCCCCGCGGCCGTTAAAGCGCGGGCCGTTAAACCATCAACAGAAAGACAAAACATGATTACAATCGAGCGATTTACAGTGTGTATATACTACATGATAAGGGGATAGCGTTTAGTGCAATGTAAAGCCAGCAAAGTCCGATCAAGGATAGCCCGAGGGTCACCAATGAGAGATAGTAGTTGAACATTGCTTTCTGGTTGTGGTAGAATGACAGATGTGATCACTGCGAATCTATTGGACATAAAGACCTTTTTGTGGATCCTAGAAGCAGCTTTCTCATTCATTTTCACTATTATCTATCTGCTGAATGTAAATGCCGAACCTGGGTCTCATCCCAAAGACGTGCGGGTTTCCAGGTTAATAGGTCTCTGTAAATGACCCCCTAGTGTGTAGGGGATCGATGGAAAAGTGGGATAACATAGAACTACTGTGATGGTAGGCATAGACTCGGGGGGGCCGAATGGCCTGTTTCCATGCTGTATCTCAAATAAAGCAAGAATAAAGCTAGCGAGGCAAGCCTCATGTAAAATTGGAAAATAAATGTAAGGTAGAAACAAACAAAAAAAATCACATATATTATCTTCAACATACTATAAAATGTTCATGGTAGGCCAGTAGGTCAAAGGGTTGCATTAAAAAAAAATGAAATTATTCACTGTGTAACCACTGCACCAACAAATATGCAGTTTATATATTTTTTAATGCTGGCGCTCTAATGAACAATATTAAGATAATTATACAATGTTGTTGAGTAATGGAAGAGTTTCAAATTAAAATGTGAACAATGGCATCTGGAAACTTTTAGAAATAACTTTATTAAATAAAATATAAGAATGCTTGAGAAAAAGAGGTATTTTATTTTTTAGTGAATCAAAAGATGTGACCTCAGGAGGAATATGTATGATAACATCAAGCTCTTAACCAAAACCTAAGGGATTTAAGCACATTTTTTGCTTAAAAAAGGGATGGATATTTCAGGTAGGTTTTTAGCTGAAATCCAAATCTTTCTAACATAGTAACATATGTGCTTCAAGAACATATAAGTTAGGTCAAAGGAAACATTGACAGCCTGGGCTCAATTAATCTTCAAAGTACAGAGCGATACAAGTCCTGGACTGGATGTCTACGGCACAAATAATTAATGCATATCTGTTTCATACCTAATTTTTATCTAAACAAGAGATTCCTTTGGATCACTTCCACGATGTCTTAGAAAATCATATCATAATGTAAATGTTTGTTATTCTCCTGTTGTAAAAGATTTAACGGGTAATAAATCATAATCCTTTTGGTTTCCTAATTTTAAATTCTTCTTCCCTCTCCTCCAACGTGAACTTGGGAAGACGAGAGGAGAAATGGGGAGGGTGTCGTTTTTTAGGTCCCAATGAAAGAAAAATGTTCCTCAAACTTATTTCCTGAATTAGTGTCGACAGAGAAGCAAAATTGTGGGGAAATAACCATATAACCATAACCATAACAGCACGGAAACAGGCCATCTCGGCCCTTCAGGTCCGTGCCGAACGCCTTTTGTGGGAAATGTCAGGAGACTGGGAATAGTTTTGAATAACTTTAGCAATAGGTGACAGCAATACAATAGACTGGAATTCTACACTGTGAGCCTTTTTGGGAAGAAGTTAATGAGATTTTATAGCAAGGATCATTTCCCTTCTTATTTCTTTTAAACAGATACTACTCACATTCAAACACAAATTCGTTGACAGCTTGACTGAGTTTGGCTATAAAACACAGTTCAATTCCACATCTATTTAATGTGTCCCTGTGTGACTAGGCTAACATATTACATGGACCAGTCTCCACATTTGACATTTCAAATATTTTGGAACCTACACTAATTCAATTAGGAAGAAGGGTCTCGACCCAAAACGGCACCTACTCCTTTTCTCCATAGATGCTGCTTCACCCGCTGAGTTTCTCCAGCATTTTTTGTCTACTTATAATTAAATTACTTAAAATTTTGACACGCAAGATTATTTTCTTTACTTGGTATCTGATGGATGCACAAAATCTCAATCAATTCCAAAAAAGGCCTTTCATGGCAATTAATGCTGATGATACCAGAGATAACCACCTTCTGTAAAGGAATATAATAATCGATGTAATACGTGTAGGAAGGAACTGTGGATGCTGGTTCACACTGAAGAAAAATACAAAATGGTGGAGCAACTCAGCAGGTCAGGCAGCATCTCTGGAGAAAGGAAATAGGTTACGTTTCGCGTCGAAACCCTTCTTCAGACTGTGAGTCAGGGGAGAGGGAAACTAGAGGTATGAAAAGGTACAGAACCATGTTGACTGTAAGGATTTCAAGAAAGAGAGAGAGAGAGGGAGAGAGGGAGAGAGGGAGAGGGGGAGAGGGGGAAAGGGGGAGAGGGAGAGAGCTAACTCTACCTGTTGAAGAACTAGCACCCGGCCTCTCTCTTCTGTACAGATTATAACGTGTTTTTGCACGGGCAATGATGAATCGCCTGGGCTCCGTGCTGTCCCAACTGATCCACCCGGACCAGTCCTATACAGTCTCCCTGGCCGATCCATTCAGGATAACATCCACCTGGTTAGGGACCTGATTCATCTATCTCAGGAATCTGGTCAGTCAGCTGCTTTTCTGTCCCTTGATCAGGAGAAGGCTTTTGACAGGGTCGATCATGACTACCTCTTGGGACGCTGCAAGCGTGCGGATTTAGACGCATTTTGTAGCCCGGGTCGGCTTTGTACGCTGCAGTGGAGTGTTTCGTGAAGGTAATGGTGTGTTGTTGGCTCCCATTCACTTTGGGAGGGGGGTACTCCAGGGGTGTCCCATGTCTGGTCAGTTGTACTTGGTCTGTGTGGAGCCGTTCCTGTGTCTTCTTCGGAAGCCGTTGACAGGCCTTGCTCTACCAGGACCGGGGGTGGAGCTGGTTCTCTCGGCTTATGCCGACGATGTACTCCTTACATTCACTGACCCTGTTGACCTGCGGAGGATGCGTGATTGCCAGCAGGTTTTCTC
This sequence comes from Malacoraja senta, assembly GCA_038087875.1. Taxonomy (NCBI): domain Eukaryota; kingdom Metazoa; phylum Chordata; class Chondrichthyes; order Rajiformes; family Rajidae; genus Malacoraja; species Malacoraja senta. The sequence continues at coordinate 43,960,184 of CM075984.1, forward strand.
GGCTGCATCGTCCGTCAGGATTAACTGGAGTAAGTGTTCTGGGCTTTTGGTGG
>CM075984.1:43960436-44038350 GCA_038087875.1 Malacoraja senta
CCCTGCTATTTCCGGCAGATTATTTATGTCTTCCTTAGTGAAGACGGAACCAAAGTAGTTATTCAATTGGTCCGCCATATCCTTGTTCCCCATGATCAATTCACCTGTTTCTGACTGCAAGGGACCTACATTTGTTTAAACTAATCTCTTTCTCTTCACATATCTATAAAAACTTTTGCAGTCAGCTTTTATGTTCCCTGGCAGTTTCCTTTCATAATCTATTTTCCCTTTCCTAATTAAGCCATTTGTCCTCCTCTGCTGGTCTCTGAATTTCTCCCAGTCCTCTGGTATGCTGCTTTTTCTGGCTAATTTGTACGCAACATCTTTTGCTTTGATACTATCCCTGATTTCCCTTGTTATCCACGGATGCACTACCTTCCCTGATTTATTCTTTTGCCAAACTGGGATGAACAATTTTTGTAGTTCATCCATGCAGTCTTTAAATTCCTTCCATTGCATATCCACCGTCAACCCTTTTAGAACTAATTGCCAGTCAATCTTGGCCAATTCACGTCTCATACCCTCAAAGTTACCTTTCTTTAAGTTCAGAACCGTTGTTTCTGAATTAACAATGTCACTCTCCATCCTAATGAAGAACTCAACCATATTATGGTCACTCTTGCCCAAGGGGGCACGCACAACAAGACTGCTAACTAACCCTTCCTCATTACTCAATACCCAGTCTAGAATAGCCTGCTCTCTCGTTGGTTCCTCTACATGTTGGTTTAGATAACTATCCCGCATACATTCCAAGAAATCCTCTTCCTCAGCACCCCAGCCAATTTGATTCACCCAATCTATATGTAGATTGAAGTCACCCATTATAACTGTTTTGCCTTTGTTGCACGCATTTCTAATTTCCTGTTTGATGCCATCCCCAACTTCACTACTACTGCTAGGTGGCCTGTACACAACACCCACCAGCGTTTTCTGCCCCTTAGTGTTTCGCAGCTCTACCCATACCGATTCCACATCCTCCAAGCTAATGTCCTTCCTTTCTACTGCGTTAATCTCCTCTCTAACCAGCAACGCTACCCCACCTCCTTTTCCTTTCTCTCTATCCCTCCTGAATATTGAATATCCCTGGATGTTCAGCTCCCAGCCTTGGTCACCCTAGAGCCATGTCTCCGTGATCCCAACTATAATCATTAATTGCTATCTGCACGTTCAACTCATCCACGTTATTACGAATGCTCCTTGCATTGAGACACAAAGCCTTCAGGCTTGTTTTTACAACACTCTTACCCCTTATACAATTATGTTGAAAAGTGGCCCTTTTTGATTTTTGCCCTGGATTTGGCTGCCTGCCACTTTTACTTTTCACCTTGCTACTTAAGCCCCTGTCCCACTTAGGCAATTTTTTCGGCGATAACAGGCAACTAGGCTGTCGCCACCTGGTCGTGGGGTGAGGCCTGTATGGTCGTAAGTAGTCTCCTCAGGTTGACTAAAGTGTCGTAACATTTTTCTGGTCACTGCTGGATTTTGAAATGTTCAAAACTTTTCAGCGACTGTGGGCTTGACAAAGCATGATGTAGCTTGTCTTCTCCTGTCTTAGGTGCTGTCATAGGTTGTCACCAGGATGACGCGGGTTGTCACCAGGTGACGTTGGTTGTCGCCGCGTGCTGACTTCGGTGAATTCCATTGGCGACTACCCACGTCAACCGGCGACAGGTACCGGCAACTGAATTGTCTTCAGTTGTCGCCGACAGGGTCGTTGCTTGTCGTAGCTTGTCACGGGTGGACGTAGGTTGACTTCGGTTGTCGTAGGTTGTCGCCTGTGTGGTCGTAGGTTGTCGTAGGTGAGGTCGTAGGTGGATGTCCCAATGGGTCACCGGTTGTTGGTAGCTTGCCGTTGCTTGACGTCGACTAGGTGGTAGGTTGTCATAGCTTGTGGTAGACATTGTTGTGGGGGGGGGGGTCCAGTCTCCGGTTTTTCGGTGACCTGCTACGACTGTGACAGTCGCCAGCAGTCGCCGGAAAAATCGCCTAAGTGGGACAGGCCCTTTAAGTACATGAGTGTACTTAAGTATAAGAATAGTAGATTACATTGAGACAGTACGCCAGAGTTGCCACGTGTCCGGTGCCATCTTGTACCCTTCAAGTTCAGAGTTGTTAAAAATGTTAGAGTCTTAACTTGGCCTTAAAGGCTAATGTCATCCTTTATCAACAGGAGTACCCCACCTCTTCGTCCAACCGTTGAACTTGAGTTACTTGCAGACAATGGGCTGGGAATTGCGAATGCAGAGCCCTTGGGGGACTTTATTGGGTAGGATTGATTGCCAGAGGTAAGAACAGAACCACAGAGTGGTGAATCTATGGAATTCTTTGCCACTGGCGGCTGTGGAGGCCAAGTCAGTGGATATATTTAAATCAGAGCGAGATAGATTCTTGATTAGTACAGGTGTCAGAGGTTGTGGGGAGAAGGCACGAATGGGGTTAGGAGGGAGAGATAGATCAGCCATGATTCAATGGCAGAGTGGACGATGGGCTGATGGCCTAATTCAGCTCCTATCCCTTATGATCTTATGATGTTATGACAGAGGAACCTGTTTTTTAGTGGTTCTAAGGGAAGAACACCACAACTTCAGGCCTACTCGAAGATAGACACAGAAAGCTGGAGTAACGTTTCGGGCCGAGACCCTTCTTCAGACCCGAAAAGGTCACCCATTCCATGTCTCCAGAGATGCTGCCTGTCCCGCTGAGGTACTCCAGCTTTTTGTGTCTATCTTCGGTTTGAAGCAGCATCTGCAGTTTCCTTCCTACACATTCAGACCCACCCGGACAGCTTGTCTTTAAGTGATGTTGACGTGGGCTTTGATTGTGTTGTGAGTAGCTGCTGCTGCCTGTGTGACATGTGTACCGAGGGGTTTGATGAATGTGGTGTCAAAATGCCATTTGACACCAGCGCATATGTCCAGTGCATCCATGTGTAAGTGCATCAGACAAATGGAAAACCCAGAACCATTTATTTACTCGTGTCAGCCAAGACATTTACCTTATGGCATTTGACAATCGTATTTTTGATAAAATTGCTTTGGGTAGCACACGGAAATAGCACTGTACCAAAGTCATGCTTCATGGTTCAATTCCTACTCCTCGTTATTTTTCATTAAATGGACAGCAACTTCTCGTGAATTTTAATGATGCCTGTTTAATTTAATTGAGTTTTTTTTAGTTTCGAGATACAGATACAGCACGGAAACAGGCCCCGTCGGCCCAGCGAGTCCACGCCGACCAGCGATCCCCGCACACTAGCACTAACCTACACACATCAGCAACAATTTACACTTTTACCAAAGCCAATTAACCTACAAACCTGTACTTCTTTGGAGTGTGGGAGGAAACCGGAGATCCCGGAGAAATCCCACGCCGGTCACGGGGAAAACGTACAAACTCCGTACAGACACGCCCACAGTCAGGATCAAACCCTGGTCTCTGCACTCTATCGCTGTGCCACCGTGCCACCCTTGTTACCCATATCCTATTAGTTTGCTGACTGCCATCTAATTTTGCAATATTCTATTTTACTTCTATCACTTGGATTCATTTTTGCCATCCCTTTTGGCACATGACCAGGACTCTTAACTGATTCCTAATAACCCAAATTAATAACACAATACTTAACAGTGTTTCACAATTTATTAGTCATTCTGCCTTTATCAAAGAAGCACTCCTGCAGATCATGATATATTTACCAGCGAATTCCTTTTGCTTAAGTTACATGGTAGGCACTGCTTTGAAGCTAAAGTGATGAAAAATCGAATGAAATACTTATTTAAAAAAATTAAGAGATGTAATGGCATTGGAAACACTTGAAAACTATTACAAAACCTGACACCTCAGACATACAACCCAGAGCCAGACTATAAATGCTTGCCAAGGATACATTATCATCAGACCAGTGTATAGATTAGAATAATCTAATGGAACAGACACAGACAGCAATATAGCCGTCTCTTGTTGTTTTTAACCCTCTGACCTGTTAATCATTTCTAACCAACTTAAAGCATAAAAGTGAATACACAGTATTGGTGGGATATGAAAGTACATGTACAAAACAGGATACTTGGTCAAAATGAACAAGCTGTCCCAATGTGCGTGTGTCAGAACATTTTGCTGTAAACTTTGCCCTATCCAAGAATTCAGCCTTAACTTCGCTCATAGCCAATTACCATTTTCGTGACCTAAGGCATGATTCCAGAGGAGGAAGAAATTCATCTTTGATTCTCAGCCTCTCCAGTCTCTTTATTGTTTATTCAGTTGGGAAACAGATTATGCATTTAAATTGTGAAATGAAATTGAGCATATCATGTTCTTTATAGAATTGTGGCGCTTTCTGCATTATTCTAATGATTCACCTTCCAAATTATGCCATTAATTGCAAAGGCCTAAAGGCCACAAAGGCTTATTAATGTTTCACTTCATAAACCATAAACACTTAATGCAAGAACATCAGAAAAAGTTTAAATAGTATCTTCCAACATCAGCTGAAATGTGTTGAATTATTCTATTGATGGGAGATTGCAACCTTCACGTGGTCCACCATGTTTCGACTAATGCAATCAACCCGATGTGCACAAACAATTAGATCAAATAGAACAAGTTGACCTCCAACTTTACACTGTGCACACCATACGCAAGAAGAAGATTGATGCAAAATGAGTGATCAACAGAGTGGCACGGTTGTGCAGCGGTAGAGTTGCTGCTTTACAGCATCAGAGACCGGGATTCGATCCTGACTATGGGTGCTTGTTTGTACGGAGTTTGTACATTCTCTCCATGACCTGCGTGGGTTTTCTCTGGGATCTCCAGTTTCCTCCCACACTCCAAAGACATACAGGTTTGTAGGTTAATTGGCTTGGTATAAGTGTAAATTGCATGCAGGTCTGCAGCAGCCTGGGGATTACTTGGATCAGGGTCGCTCCAGCATGTGAACATGACAATTTCAAAATATTAGGGATGGCACAGTGGCACAGTAGTAGAGTTGCTGCCTTACAGCGCTAGAGACCCGGGTTCGAACCTGATTATGGGTGCTGTCTGTACAGAATTTGTACTTTCTCCCTGTGACCTGCGTGGGTTTTCTCCGGGTGCTCCAGTTTCCTCGCACACTCCAAAGATGGACAGGTCTATAGGTTAATTGGCTTTTGTAAAATTGTAAATTGTCCCTAGTGTGTGTAAGATAGTGTTAGTGTGCTGGGATCACTGGTTGGCGCAGCCTCGGTGGCCCGGATTGCTTGTTTCCGTGCGGAATCTCTAAGCTAAACTAAAATTGGCTTGGGACTTTTCTTTGTAAACGGCGCCAAAATATGGCGACTGTGCATTTGTGGGTTGTGCAAAAGAATTTCACTGCACCGTGTATTAGGGTTGCCAACGTTCTCATTCCCAAATAAGGGACAAAAGGTCAAAATAAGGGACAAATTCCCATCGGCAATTCATTGACCGACTCGGCCGTGGCTGGGTGAATGATGAGTTGACCCGGGCACACAAAGCTGAGGAGTTTTGGCCCGGGCGCCGGGGGTGCGCGACGTCGTGCGTAAAGTCCGGCACCCCATCCAACTCATTAACCAAGATCGGCAATGAGAAAGAGGGGTGGTGGTGGAGGAGGTAAGCGAAGGTCCGAAGGTCAGATAGCTGGCCGGGCTGCCGACCGACGGGGCCACGGGCGAGGCGCTGCTGCTGCTGCACTCCATGGGCTGCACTACGTCGGGACGGGTGAGGCTGGGCCGGATGTGGCGCTCTGACCTGACAGTTCCCTCGAGTAGTAGCAGTCAAATACGGGATAAGGGTGGTGCTGAATGGAGCAAACCAATTTAGCCCAATAATATATGGGATGTCCTGGCTAATACGGGACAGTTGGCAACCCCACCGTGCCTACGTGACAATAAAGAACAATTGCACATGGGCCTACGTGACTATTTGTGAAGAGGCAGCTTTTACACTTGCCAAACGTTTCCTCTTGCCTTTCTTTGTGGAAACCGATCTCCAGATAGACAGCCGAGGAGTCAAATGTAGGATCCACAGACACTGGCTCAGGTGAGGGAAATGGAGGTTGATGGGCTGAGTGAATAGATAATTTGCTTCTGCTGTTTGCAAATAGCCTCCATGTGTTCCCATCATGTAAGCTTCAGGCATTGCATGCCAAATATCTTGAACAAGATCTGGAGCCAGAACCCTGCAGAGTTTGGTGTAACCAACATTCATGTGTTTAAGATATTGTCTCTGCATTTTAATTCTGTTTCCTTAGAAATATAGCCCCTGTGTTTTACCTAGTTATGGCCTAAACAATCTCTTTTGCTACATATCCTATATCAGCAATTTGTATGCTCCTTTGCTCTGTTTAGAATTTTGTTTTCAACGTAGAACACGCTTTCCTTATTATTTTAATCATAATATTGCACATCATCTTTGCATGGAATTAAATTAATATGCAATTATATGCCCATCTGGTAACCATATTAATATCTTATTGTGTCTTCTTACGGTCTATCTGAGTATTAATAATTGATTCTAATTGTAATAATGTGTGCAGGTTAGTTTAGTTTAGTTTAGGGGTACAGCATGGAAGCAGGCAGAGGACAGAATAAGGCGCTTCGGCCCACCAAGTCCATGCCGACCAATGATCACCAGTACACTAGCTCCGACATACTAGGGACAATTTATAGAAGCCAATTAACCTACAAACCTGCACATTTTAGGAGTATGGGAGGAAACCAGAGCACCCAGAGAAAACCCACGTCATCATAGGAAAAACGTACTAACTCCTTACAGACGGCACCCATAGTTTGGATCGAACCCGGGTCTCTGGTGTGCCACCCCTAAATTTTGAACTTGTATTTCTGATTCTTGAATCCAAATTATTTATACAGTAGAAAGGTGAATATTACTGAGTTGATGAGTTAAATCACCCGATTGATGTTAATTTTTTTATTTCTGCTGACCTTGATATTGGATTTTTAACAAGATTTATGTCAGTTATCCATGCGGCCTTAAATCCAGTGGTTATACAAGAGATGGCAATTTAAAATGTCCACATGACATTAATTCCATTTAATTCCGACAAGTAATTATCCCCCATTACCACCCTCACCGCCGGTTTCATAGCCTTAACACCCGCATAAAGAATTGACGTTCTCTTTCAGCGATGAAATCATGACTGTCAGAGACAAGTTTTACGCAGAAGAAATGGAGCTTTGATTGCATGGTTTATTCATAAATTGGAATTTTTCATAATTAATAACAAAATGTTCATCATTGCAACCAGAGTAACTCAAATAAGTAAACGCAGAGAGGAAGAATGGAAAAGCAAAATTGGGGTCATTATATGGAGAGCAGAACCTTTTTCGCTGCGATCTGGCTTCAGCATTTTGTCATGTTTAATACTCAATGATGTGATTAGATCTGGATCCATCAAAGGACACTTAATCCTGGAGGTAATGTTGTAATTCCAGGCTGGAAATGAGATCCCCAAACTACAACGAGATGATTGCTGTACTTTTAACTTGGTTAGTTTGATGGAAACCGGGTGGGCAGGAATAGAAGATGCCTTTGGGATTAATTCACCAACCCACACAAGTCCCCATTGCATCCCGGCCTTCTGTACAGGTAAGTAGGACACCTGCCTGGATCTAGCTTCAGCTTAAACATAATTCCACAACAAGATGGCACCTCAAACATGGCGACTCTTATATACAGGCTCAGGGCGGTCACGGTGGCGCAGAGATAGAGTTGCTGCCTTACAGCGAATGCAGCGCCGGAGACCCGCGTTTCATCCTGACTACGGGTGCTGTCTGTACGGAGTTCGCACGTTCTCCCCATGACCTGCGTGGGTTTTCTCCAAGATTTTCGGTTTCCTCCCACATTCCAAAGATGTACAGGTTTGTAGGTTAATTGGCTTGGTAAATGTAAAAAAAATTGTGGGTGTAAGATTGGGTTAATGTGCAGTGGTCGCTGGTCGGCGCCGACCCGGTGGGCCGAAGGGCCTGTTTCCACTCTGTGTCTCTAAAACTAAAACTGAAACTAAAAACTAATATCTGGCGTTCTTATACTATTTTTGAAGTTTGTCCCTACAACACTCTAGGGACAAGTTACATTTATACCAAGCCAATTAACCGACAAACCTGTACATCTTTGGAGTGTGGGAGGAAACCGAAGATATCAGAGAAAACCCACGCAGGTCACAGGGAGAAAGTACAAACTCCATACAGACAGCGCCGTTAGTCAGGATTGAACCCAGGTCTCTGGCACTGTAAGGCAGCAACTCTACTGCTGCACCACTGTGCCGCCCTAGTATGGGGTAGTATACTTAGTGTGATTGTGCCTGATGTATAACAGGATTGTCACTGAACTGTATACGAAAAAAGAATCTCACTGTACTTAGATACACGTGACAATAAAGTACCATTGAACCTAGGAATTCCTCATTGCCTATGGAGTGGCAATGAATGGTCATTCTGGTCTACCTCTCTTGTTCGTGGGTCCATAATTTTGAACATTGTCAGTGTGTGGGGGCCAAGGCTGAATTAGTGTCACGCTAGGAAATATATTATTTTGCATGCTCCTCAGTATAGCGGAGCTACATTCGAGGCAGACATCAGGAGTTATGGGGAAAAGCCAGGAGAATGGGGTTGAGAAGGGGAAACAGACCAGCCATGATTGAATGGTGGGGTAGACCTAAGGGGCCAAGTGGCCTAATTCTGCTTCTATCACATGAACTTATGACTTGAAAGTAGGTGGGGTCATGGATCAGAGGGACTGAGGTTTGGGTTGATTCCTCGTGATCATTAATACCGAGGGCAATGGTTGGGGGATGTTTTACCTCACCACGCGTACCATGTAATCCCATGCTACCTGCTCCATGGTCGCATAGTCGGCGACTAAACCATCTACCCCACCTGGTTAGCTAGGTGAGGAGTGGGCTGTGGACCCCCAGCTGGACGAAAACCAAGACCTGTCAAAGGGCGGAGGAGCTTCTAGCGAGCCAACGGACATCCACACTTCAGTAGAAGTTGCGATCACTGTCGTACATAGCATCGTAAGGAATGATGATGAAGCACACACACCAAAACCCTATACTTCCAGTGGCGGAAGTCCACAGGAACTGGAGGACAGAGATGTGTGGTGCGTTCGTCACCCTTCCCGTCGGAAACCAGCACCACTGCGTCGCTAATGTTTTCAATGATGATAATGATGATGACGATGATGATGCAATAGTTGAGGATGGAGGTTGGTACAGCAATTAGAGAGGTTCACTGGAGATGGGGTAACATTCAGCTTCTTGGACCATTTGGGATCTCTTCAGGGAAAAGAGCGACCTGTAGAAGAGGGACGGGTTGCCCCTGAACCGGGGGGAATCAATATCCTGGCGGGGCGACATACCATTGCTACTCAGGAGTTCTGATACCTGTCTGGCTGGGGTGGGGTCCAAAGAATTAGCATGGACGATGGGCTAGCTGAGGCAATTAAAAATGATAAAGCAAGTCCAGTGGACAGGACAGGTAGGGGCAAGAAAGGAGTGAGGTTTTAGTGCAAGAAGCTTGACATGTTTGGCAGATTAATTCACGGCATGGATCGGTAAATGGAACAGGAATATTACAACGACAACAAAAACATGGCTGAGGGAGGGACTGAACTGATAATCTAATCTTCCAGGATACAGATGCTGTAGATGCGAGAGAGTTGGAGATGAGTTAAGTTGGAGGGGGAGCTGAGATTTTGATTAGGGAGAACAAGATAGTGGAGTCAAGGGATACGGGGAGAAGGCAGGAATGGGGTACTGATTGTGGACGATCAGCCATGATCACACTGAATGGCGGTGCTGGTTCGAAGGGTCAAATGGCCTACTCCTGCACCTATTGTCTATTGTCTATTGTCACAGTGGTGCATAGATGGGATATTCTTTTGGAAATGCTATATGGATGGAAATTAGAAATAGGAAGGGATTAATCATTTTGATGGGGTTTTATTACAGGGCCCTCAATGGGGTTAGCCAGAGTCAAAAGAACAATTATGTAGGGAGTTCGCAGATAGCTGTAAGAATAGAATCACCAATAGTAGGTGAATTTTGTGACTAGCGTTGTAAGCTGAAATTAACCAAGTTAATCAAGTTAGACAAGGATATAGCTAAGGCAGGTTTACAGGGTCAGGGTGGTATCAAAGAAAGAAGGAATCCTTTAAATCATGCAACCGCAGAAAAAAACAGAAGTGTGAAAGCTGGTTGGGTTGTCAGAGACCAATATCTAATGTGCTTAGAATATAGAACATAGAACATAGAACAAAGAACAATACAGTACAGGAACAGGCCCTAGGGCTCATATTGTCCAGGGTAGGCACAAAATTGCTGGAGTAACTCAGCGGGTGAGGCAGCATCTATGGAGAGAAGGAATGGGCAACGCCCATTCCTTCTCTCCATAGATGCTGCCTCACCCGCTGAGTTACTCCAGCTTTTTGTGTCTCCCTTCGATTTTACCAGCATCTGCAGTTCTTTCTTACCCACATTGTCCATGCTGAACATGATGCCAAGGTAATGGAATCTCCTCTGCCCGCATCTGATCCATATCCCTCCATTCCCTGGACATCTGTGTACCTTTCAAAAGCCTCTTAAATGCCACTGTTGTATCTGCCCCATGCTAATAGGAACAATGTGACATACATTTCTCCGTGTAACACACTAGAAATATGAAGAAGGTCTCGACCAGAAACGTCACCCACTCTTCTCTCCCGCGATGCTGCCTGTGTTACTGCAGCAATTTGTGTCTATCTTCTGTGTAAACCAGCATCTGCAGTTCCTTCCTACTCATTATATTTGTATCCTGCATGGTAAACAGCTCATTCATTCAAGCAAAATTTGACAAGAAATGCTACTTAATTACATAATCTGAGGGAAACACTGACTTCTGTATATATAGTTTAATTTTAGTTCAGAGATACAGCGCGAAATAGGCCCTTCAGCTCACCAAGCAAGCACCAACCAGCAATCCAGGCATACTAACACGATCCTCTACACTAGGGACAATGTTTACATTCATACCAAGCCATTTAACCTACAAACCTGTAAAAGTCTTTGTAGTGTGGGAGGAAACCAAAGTTCTCTGAGAAAACCAACCCAGGTCACCGGGAGAACGTACAAACTCCACACAGACAGCACCCGCAGTCAGGATCAAACCCAGGTCCCTGGCGCTGTTAGGCAGTAGCTCTACCGCTACGCCACTGTGTCGCCCCGTGCTGCTATAGATACATAATTGATAAGGTTGGCAACTCTACTGCTGTGCCACTGTGCTGCCCTAAAAAAACTGAGGAAAAACACTGCCACATGACTAAATCTCGGGGCATTAATATCCTAATTTCCACTGATTAAGTAATTATCAGTTTTTAAAACCATTCTCCAATTACCAGTCAAGATAAAAGGAAAATCATTTTTATGGGTTCATTTAATTTTAGCAAATAAAAGAGCTTCCAATGTGGTGGGAAGCTTTTCATCATTTCTAATTAAGCTGCAAAGAAATACCTGATTCCCTGCAGCATTTTCCAGATCAAAAGATTCATAAGAATTAATTAATTCTCCTACCGTGAACATGATGGTTTGGATTTAATTTCCCAACAGTTGTAAAATCGACACGTCTCTGAAAGTGAAATAGTCTGTAAGGAGATAAGAGAAAGCAGACCATTCAGCCCCTTGAGATTGCTCCAACATTCAACAAGATCCTGGCTGATCTTTGACCTTTGTTCTACTTTCCTGCACTAACCCATTTTCTTGATTTCCCCAATATCCAAACGCATCAATCCCTGCAGAGTAAATGTAAATGTAACAAATGTCCCTTGTGTGTGTAGGGTAGTGTTAGTGTGTGGGGATCACTGGTTGGTATGGACTCGGTGTGGCCGTAGGGCCTGTTTCTGCGCTGTATCTCTAAATTAAACTAAACCAAACTAAAACATTCTTGCCGACCTGGATTTATAACGGAGGTCGCATTTGCCTGCGTTTGAATCATGCAAGTCCAGCACTTTCCTATCAATGTACCTGTCTATTAGCCTATTACATTTTGCTGTTGTACCCATCTCTAAAATGTCCTATGGCAGCTCGTCCCACAAAAATCACCACCCTCCGCAAAGAAATTTACCCTCAGATATCTTTAAAATCTTTTCCTTCCCACCTAAACCTATGGTTTATATGCTGATTTTTTTGTTTTTGTTTATTATATTGTTTACAGAGTACCATGCTTACATATTCTGTTGTGCTGCTGCAAGTAAGAATTTCATTGTTCTGTTTGGGACCTATGACGATAAAACACTCTTGACTCTTGACTCTTGGTCTCCTCTAACTTGGGAAACAGGCCATTCACCATATCTAAGCCTCTCATGATTTTGCATCTATATAATTAAAAGTCTCATCTTGACCACTTCCTGTCTGCGCTGTAAATTGATTTTAGAAAAAACGCTATCCTGTATCGCTGTGATTTTTGCCCATCCTACTCACAGTCCTCCTCCGCTGAGCCAGGCCCGGGGATTTTTCCCATCGATGAAAATTAAAAAAGTTATGAGTGTTTAAAAAACCTTGAGATCAGCTGATTGGTCCTCTCGCCTGTCAAACACCCCGATGAAGGTAACGCCCCTTCTAGGAGGGGCAGGAATATAAAATCCCGGATGCCTGGACGTGAGTCAGTCTGCAAGTTCGCGAGGGAGAGGCCACGACTGTCATTCTAAGCTGCGAATCAATTGAACTGTGAGTCTGCAATGTACTTGTAATTAATGATTTGTTAGCCCTTAATGACAATGCCATGTTTGGCCTGCTGCCCTGCCTGTGCTTGAAAGTGCAATGCTTAATTGGAAATGAAATGAAATGAAATGATAATGCCATGAGTTATTTGGCCTGCTGCCCTGCCTGTGCTTGAAACTGCAATGCTTTATTAGGTCCGACTGTGTTTGGAAGGAATAAATGCTTTATTAGGTATGACTGTGTTTGGAAGGAATAAATGCTTTATTAGGTCTGAGTGTGTTTGGAAGGAATAAATGCTTTATTAGGTCCAACTGTGTTTAGTCCAAAAGTCCGGCTCATTTTGTGACTTCTGCTTAGTGGACAGGTCATGCTGATTGCGTAATTTCCGGTAAGTGCAGAGGTTACGCTGATTGCGGAAGTGCCGCTGACTGCGGAAGCCCCAAAGTGGAGAGGCCGCTCTCAGCCGTGTAAGTAGATTCAAGAAAGTTCACTGTCATATATATGGTGTGCGATTCAGTGTGTGTGAGTGTGAGTGTGTGTGTAAGTGAGTGTGAGTGAGTGTGAGTGAGTGTGCGTGTGTGTGAATATGTGTGTGTGTGAGTATGTGTGAATGTGTGTGAGTGTGTGTATGTGTGTGTGCGTGAGTGTATGTGTGTGTGAGTGTATGTGTGTGTGTGAGTTTATGTGTGTGTGTGAGTCTGTGTGAGTGTGTGTGTGTGTGAGGTGGAGGGTGTGTGTATGTGTGTATGTGTGAGTGCATTTGTGTGAGTGTGTGTGAGTCTATGTGTCTGTGAGTGCGTGAGTGCGTGAGTATGTGAGTGAGTGAGTGAGTGTGTGAGTGAGTGTGTGAGTGAGTGTGAGTGAGTGAGTGAGTGTGTGTGTGTATGTGTGAGTGGTGTATGTGTGTGTGTGAGTGTATGTGTGTGTGTGTGTGTGTGTGTGAGGTGGAGCGTGTGTGTATGTGTGTGTGTGAGTGTGTGTGTGAGTGTGTGTGTATGTGTGTGTGTGTGTGTGTGTGAGTGTATGTGTATATTGGAATTGGTGGAGAGGTGAAATATTTCGTTGGGGGACCAGCCCTCCCGTGTGAAGCTGGGACCCAACGGGTCCCACTTAGTCTAGTTCTTCTATAAAGCCTACTCTGCCCCAGCGATAAAAAAGTCCCTGCCTATCCAGCCACGTAAGATCCCATATCTTGACATATCCTTGTTGTCCATGCCCTATGTACATCCCCTTAAATCTGGTCACAATTCACACTGCCAAAGATTTTAGTCTGGCACTGATGACATTTAAAACTATCTTTCAGTTTCTTAAGACAGACCATAATTAATGAGACGTGAGGTGCCCAGGTTCCTGAATGCAACATATTTTACATGAATTCCTACAAGGATAGTCATTACTGATGTGCAATTTGCCAAGTAAGATTTATCCTATTGAAGTAACTAAAAGAAAAATATAAGAGTATCTGGATTTGGTCCTCTCCACAGTGAAACAAATGAAGTTAATTATTGTCATCGGTCTGTTGAGTCAAAGTGTAACTTGTCATGATAAAACATCCCGATTAGTATTCTGGCCAGAGTGCATTTTGGATTCTGTCTAGTTTCACATTGGAATATGAAGGAGGTGAAGATTACAACTACAAAAGTTAATTATGTCCAACAGAGTACAGATGTGAGAGAACATCCTTGGCCTTTTATGCATTAGAATTAATAAATTTAGGATGGATCATTACTGAAAAAACAAGATTATGAAAGGCAGTGATGAGGTAAATCTGCAGTATTATTTAGTAGTGTGTAGAATGTTGGACCAAGAGACCAGACATTAGAATGAAGATAGACACAAAAGGCTGGAATAACTCAGCGGGTCAGGCAGCATCACTGGAGAAAGGAATAGGTGACATTTCGACCCTACTTTAGACTGAGAGTCAGGTGAAAGGGGAACGAGGGATATAGATGGTACTTAGGATAAATGAATGAAAGATATGCAAAAAGCAATGATAGTCAGGGAAATATGGGGCCCACAATAGGTCTTTGTTGGCTGTGGGGATAGGTGTCTTTTTGCAAGGTCATTAGCAAACCACCTTTAAACAAGAAGAAAGGTCCCGACCTGAAATGTCACCTGTCCTTTTTCTCCAGAGATGCTGCCTGACCCTGCCTGACCTTCTGAGACTTCAGAATTTTGTGTCTATCTTTGGTGTAAAGCAGCATCTACAAGTTCTTTGTTTCTACACATTTAAGCAAAGTCTTGCTTGTACCTTCTCATAACAGAGAAGACGGTTCAGCCCAACAAGTCAATGTTGCTCTCAAACCATTCACATCAGTCCCGTTTCCCCACATATGTCCCTATGACTTGTTCTGTCTCTCATGCACATCCACTGCTACCAATTCTCCTGGGCAGTGGTTGAGACAGATACGCTAGTGGCATTTAAGAGACTTTTGGATAGGCATATGGATATGTAGGGAATGGATGGATAGGGATTATGTACAGACATATAAGACTTGGTCTTAACATCATGACACAGACATTGTGGGCTGAAGGGCCTGTTCCTGTACTGTACTGTTCTAAGTTTGTTGTCACCCACCTAAGGAGGTTGTCTGTACAGAGTTTGTACATTCTCCCTGTGAGCGCGTGGGTTTTCCCCAGGTGCTCCGTTCCTCCTGCACTCCAAAGATGTACAGGTTAATATGTTAAGTGGCTTTCGTGAAGATTGTAGATTATGCCTAGTGTGTGAAGGATAGTGCTAGTGTATGGGATGGCTGGTCGGCGCGGACTCGGAGTGACGTAGGGCCTGTTTCCATGCTGTATTTCTAAACTAAACTAAACTAAACAAACCAGTACTTTTTCTGGAAAGCGGGAAGTAACTGAAGGAAAGGAAAGTCAAGGAAAGTCCACAGGGTCGCAGGAAGAACATACAAATTTCATACAGACAGCACCCAAGGTCAGGATCCAACCAGGGAAGTGAAGCGAGCACACACTCCAGCTTTCATTGCTGGTTTGATGGTGGAGTTAGAGGCTTCAAATTCTTGGGCATTAACATCTCAGATGACGTCCTTGTCCCAGCACCTCGATGTAATGGCAAAGAAGATGCACCAGCGCTGTTACCTTCGTCAAGTTTAAATAGATTTGGCATGTCTCCAACAATTCATACAAACATTTACAGATGCACTGTAGGAAGTATCATCACTGGTTGCATTATGGTCTGGTGCATTGTATTGTATCATTTATGTAGATTTTTTAATGTAACTCCTGATTCTATGCACTCGCTATACCACTGTAAGCGAGATTTTCATTAGACTTAAGGGCCTGTCCCACTTTCACGACCTAATTCATGACCTCTGACGAGTTTGCCCTTGACTCATACTCGCAGCATGGTCATCACGATGTCGTAGGAGGTCATAGGAGGTCGTAGGAGGTCATAGGTAGGTCGTAGCAGGCCGTGATGCTATTCGTAGGTACTCGTGGCATCAAGTAGGTCGGGGCGTTTTTCTAGCATGATGAAAAATGTGTACGAGTAAAAAAGGTCGTGAATTAGGTCGTGAAAGTGGGACAGGCCCTTTAAGGTGGCACAGTGGTGCAGGAATAGAGTCGCTGCCTTACATCGCCAGAGACCCGGGTTCGATCCTGACTAGGGGGATTGCTGGTTAGCATGGACCTGGTGGGCCGAAGGGCCTTTTTCTGAGCTGTATCTCTGAACTAAACTAAACCTGTACCTCACTGTATTTGTACATATGACTATAAACTTGACTTGACTGACACAATGCATATTTCCTTTGTTTTGATGAGGGACATGGATCTGTCATTTATTTACTTTTTTCTAACTTCATTTCAATCAATGTGTTTCTGATTTTGAGAATTTGGGCTAAATTTGAACCAGAACACAATCTAAAAATCCCAATTCATTACAGTGCTAATGTTTCCAATCTGGTCAAAAATCAGACAAGTATCCTCATTGCTTTCATCAATTTCATGCCATTAGTGTGAGCCAGCTGTTTGATTGTATTTTTGTTATGTAGTGTTTCCTCACATTAAATGGCCATTAATAGAATTTAACTTCCTCTGTCAGCACCTAACAACCCATCCTGATCAGTGTTACATCTGTGCAATTGAACTGCAGTGTCTTTTGCAGGTCAGAGCTATTATTGGAAGATGTGGTTGAATGTTACTTGAATTTCCATTCTTTTTATGTCTATTCAAGGTAGTCCTGGACGACTATTTCACAGATCAGATTGTTGCAGGTTAGTTCAGTTTTCAATTTTAGTTTATGAGTTTAGTTTATTGTCATGTGTACTGAGGTAATCAGGGAGAACTCGCACCCTGGCCAGTCCCTGTTCTCCCCTCTCCCATCAGGCAAAAAGTATAGCAGTGTGAAAACGCCCACCTCCAGATTCAGGGACAGTTTTTTCCCAGCTGTTATCAGACAACTGAATCATCCTACCACAACCAGAGAGCAGCGCTGAACTACTATCTACCTCTTTGGTGACCCTCGGACTATCCTTTGATCGGACTTTGCTGGATTTACCTTGCACTAAATGTTATTCTCTTATCATGTATCTATACACTGTAAATGGATTGATTGTAATCATGTGTTGTCTTTCTGCTGGCTGGTTAGCATGCAACAAACGCTTTTCACTGTGCCTCGGTACCCGTGACAATAAACTAAACTGAAACCACAGTGGAAAGCTTTTGTTGCGGGCCAAGCAGTCAGCGGAAAGACAATACATGATCACAATCGAGCCATTCACAGTGGGCAGCTGTTGAAGTAGAGATCTAAAGGTGTGGAGTGATTGTAATGTGTGATTGCAGACCTGCTTCTGTGACCAGCACACGAATAGTCGCCTGGGGTGGGCGCCATCTTGGAGGCATTCTTGTTAAAACACTGGTTAGGAATTCTTTCATCTCTTCAGCAAATAAACTGATGCATTTAATGGAAATATTTCCTCCATTTAATCGTGTGTAGTTATCGTATAATATATCTAATTTGCTGTATTTATTTTGCTCTCGGTTGCTGTTTGACTTCGATCGAAGCAGTCCTTGACAGCATGTACATATGGATAATAATCTTTACCGTGTCAATATGTGTATTATACTGAGTACTGTGTGGCGCAGAAACTACGAAAAATGTCACATTGATATTTGAGCTGGTACCAGAAGATTTATTGGGCATGCAGCCAGTTTCAAGTCAATGCCTAGTATACAAGAACCACAGCAAATGCATCTGAATACTTGGCACCAATTCAAAATGCTTCATGTCACAGCATCAGCAGAAGAACTTGGCTGCATTCCTTCACCTCTGAACCCTCCAAGTCATTGTTGTCACCTGGTATTCAGTTGCCTCTTACTTAATACTCGTTTGTGATCATGTTTTTCTGGGACAAGTATTAAGCCATGGGAAAACTTTGACTTCACCCCTTTTTAAAAGTTGCTGAAAATTTTCCAAGACTCTTTGTGCTCTCGGCAAAGGTCAAAATGCCCAGTCCATAATGGATACTGTCCTCCCCACTGTCGAAGGGATTTACAGGAGTTGCTGCCTCACAAAGGCAGCCAGAATCATTGGAGACCCACACCACTCTGGATATGCTCTCATTTCACTCCTGCCATCGGGAAGAAACATAGAAACATCGAAAATAGGTGCATGAGTAGGCCATTCGGCCCTTCGAGCCTGCACTGCCATTCAATATAATCATGGCTGATCATCCTAAATTGGTGCCCCGTTCCTGCTTTCTCCCCCTGTCCCTTGATTCCGTTAGCCCTAAGAGCTATATCTTGAAAACATCCAGTGAATTGGCCACCACTGAATTCTGTGGCAGGGAATTCCACAGATTCATAACTCTCTGGGTGAAAAGAGAGGTACAGGAGCCGGAAAAATGTAACGTTCAGGTTCAGGAACAGCTTCCTTCCTACAGCCATCAGGCTATTAAACACTACAACCTCCAAATAAGCTCGGAACTACAAGACTTGGGGGACATTGATTTTGTCTTTTTGCACTATTGTTGTTTGTTTGTTTGTGATTATGTGTATGTATTTATGTGTGTATGCGCACTGAACTTTTATTTTTATCGTTTATTATATTGTTTACAGAGTACTATGTTTACAGATTCTGTTGTGCTGCTGCAAGTAAGAATGTCATTGTTCTGTCTGGGACATGTGACAATAAAACACTCTTGTCTCTTGCGATTGAGGTGGCAATTTTGATTATCTTCTCCTCCAGCTGTATGCAGGCTTTACCCAATCCATTATGTGTCTGAAAGATTGTTCTGTGGATATAACATCTCGTGGACAGTAAGTGTGGAGCATACGAGATGGTGAACATGACACTACTTAAAATAATTAATTGGAACCCGTGAATACAAATAGTTGACGACTTTGCTTCTGCCACTTGTCATATTTTATCCTTTGAGTGATAGAATTCCTGGAGCTTATTGTCATGCAATGAGATAAAACTCAACCCGATTGCATTGAGTTCACTGACACCAAGGATTGTTGCTAATTTTCCTGGTCCCATTAAGAATTGACTATTCCAATGGCAGTCTCCATTGTTTTATTCTGAGTAAACTTAAGATCATCCAAATCTTTTCTGCCCATGTCTTAACTCACACTGTCAATGAACAGTGGTGTGAGGCAGAGGAGCAGGGAGATGCTATGCAGTGTGCATCCTTCTCTAGACTGGCATGGTGGCGCAGCAGTAGAGCTGCTGCCTTACAGCGCCAGAGACCTGGGTTCGATCCTGACTACGGGTGCTATCCGTACGGAGTTTGGACGTTCATCCTGTGACCGTGTGGGTTTGCTCTGGGTGCTCCGGTTTCCTCCCACACTCCAAAGACGTTCAGGTTTGTAGGTTAATTGGCTTCTGTAAATTATCCCTAGTGTGTAGGATAGGACCAGTGTGAACCATAGTTTTAGTTTGTTTAAAGACCTTCTTCTTGCGTATGGCATGCACAGCCTAAAGTTGTAGGACAACTTGTTCTATTTGATCTTATTTGATTGTGCACGCCGTGTTGATTGCATTCATCGAAACAGGGTGGACCACGTGAAGGTTGCAATCTTCCACCCCTGTTTAGAGAAGCAGCGTGGAAACAGGCCTGTTTCCACACTGCATCTCTAATCAAACTTATGGCCCTATCCTACGGTACGAGTTCATTCCAAGAGCTCTCCCGAGTTTGCCCTGATTCGAACTCGGAGATTTACGGTAATGGCCGCTCGTCGGTACTCGGGGCTCTCATGGACGTTTTTCACCATGTTGAAAAATCTTCACGAGTCTTTTAGCGAATCTTCCCGAGTACCTGCCGTTAGCGTTACGAGCCGCTAAGAGACGTCCCCGAGCTCCGACGTACCCGCTACGTTCATTCTCCATGCTTACCATGAGTTTGATTTTTTTTAAACTCGGGAGAGCTCTTGGAATGAACTCGTACCGTGGGACAGGGCCATAAAACTACTGTAAAAACCTGTTGTCAGGGTGCATACCATAGCCTGGGATTTCTGTGCAGTTCCTACCCCACCAGCAGAGCAGAAATAGTTATTGTTTGAACACAGGCAGGTCTTGGCACTGCCTAGACTTGGAATGATAAGGGGAAAGCTGCAATCACAGCACACTGAAGCCTGCTCACAAACATGGCCTCACTACACCAGCCATAATGAAGGAATGGTGACATCTTTCCAAATCAGACTGGTGAGCGATTGGGAAAAGATGGTGTTCAGATGAGCCTTAGGCTTTGTCTTTCTTGGGTGGTCAAGGCTGTGGGTTGGAAATAGTTCAGGACTATCTACCTCATTGGTGACCTTCGGACTCTCTTCAATCGGACTTTACTGGCTTTATCTTGCACTAAGCGTCATTCCCTTATCATGTATCTGTACACTGTGAATGGCCCGATTGTAATCATGTATTGTCTTTCCGCTGACTGGTTTGCACGCAACAAATGCTTTTCACTGTACCTTGGTACACGTGACAATAAACTAATCTGAACCAAATAATGTAGATTTCCAAAATTCACTACGATTCTCCGAGGGCTACATACAGTTGAGGCTAAAAAGACTTTAGATAATAAAGAGGAACTGCAGATGCTGGCTTATACCAAGGATAGACACAAAATTATTATCTACCATGTTGAAGTAGCTTCCGAATAACTCTTTCATTTAGTAACCATGGAAATGTAAAACACCTACCAGACATCTACCAGAATACTCCAGAGTAAATGTCACACAGCTAATGAGAACACAATTGCAAACTTGAAATGAGGATCTATGCCACTGGTTCCCATTCACACAGTATTTGCAAGAACATGGTGTAGGATGGGAAAGTGTGGGAAGCTGGTGAGTGGGAATTGGCCACCAGTCAGGACGTACCTGAGCTGCTGCTCATCGCTGCCTATTTCATGGGAATCACGGCCTCAGGGGCCCAGGTTCAACACTGCACTCTGGTGCGGTGTGTGGAGTTTGCATGCTCTCCCTCCGAACGCATGGGATTCCCTTGGGTGTTTTAGTCTAGTTTAGTGATACAGATACAGCCCTTCAGCCCACCGAGTCCGCGCCTACCAGCGATCCCCGCATATTAACACTATCCTACACACACTATCCTACACACACTTCATATTCCAAAACTTCAAAGGTACTGGAGACAAAAATATATGTGTGAATTTGCTATACTTAGATGAAGGAAACTCCATTAAACTCACTAAAAGGAGTTGGGACGTAATTCCAGTATACTTAAATCTTTAACCATGTCAGGTTTTAATTACTTTCCAACTTCACTAAATGCTAAGCTTGACAGGAGTGAGCTCTGAGCTCTTTTGGCGTTAATTGAGCCAAGTTTTACTCATTGTTTTTGCCCTTTATCTGCCACGTAATCTAATCTATTTTTCCCTTTTCAACACCTTAGATGTGGAAACGAATGAAAGTCACACCTATTTCTCCCCTCCTCCTCCATTTCCTCCACTGGTTACACCATTTGCAACTTAGTTTAGTTTATTTTTGAGATACAGTGCGGAAACAGGCCTTTCGTCCCACCGGGTCCGCGCCGACCAGCGATCCCCGCATATTAACACTATCCTACACACACAAAGGACAATTTTTACATTTACCAAGCCAATTTACCTATAAACCTGTACCTCTTTGGAGTGTGGGAGGAAACCGAAGATCTCGGAGAAAACCCACGCGGTCACGGGAGAACATACAAACTCCATACAGACAGTACCCGTAGTCGTGTTCGAATCCGGGTCTCCGGCACTGCAGGTGCTGTAAGGCAGCAACTCTACCACTGTGCCACCGTACCGCCTTGTTTCCTCCCATGACCCAGAGATGTTGAAGTTCTCCTGCAACCTGTTTCTCTCGCGGTTCACAGACTCGCCAGCCGCCTGCCACTTTTGCGGGCTGGAAGAGTCTGTGTGCCACGTGCATATGGAGTGTGTGAGGCTGCAGCCCCTGTTCCATTACCTAAAGGGGCTGCTCCTTGCCTTCTGGCTGCATTTCTCACTCACCATCCTCATCTTTGGACACCCTGTGCGTAGGGGAGAGGGTATGGCCGAAGATGTCCTGGTTGGGTTGCTCCTGGGCCTGGCCAAGCTGGCCATCCGCGGGTCACGGCGCCAGGCGGAAGACGGCTCTGCCCCTTTTTCAGGGTTACGTCCGCGCCCGGGTGGTACTAGAGAAGAACTACGCCCTGTCCATGGGCACCCAGGGGGATTTCCGGGACCGCTGGGCACCAGGGGGGGGGGGTGGAGGGGGGAGGGTATTGAATGCATCCTTGATTGTAACATAGTTGTATAGTACTTTATTTAGTATATTTGTTTGTCTTACGTTATGGTGGTGGGTTCTGTTTTGCTTTATTGTATTGTAAATATTATTTTTACATTTACATATTATTTTTACATTGGAATACATTTTTTGATTTAAATAAAAGATGTTCGAGTTGGCAGGTTAAATGGCATGTTGCTCCTGGTGTGTTTGTGTCTGGCAGCATCTACGGGGTTAATGGGAATGTGGGGAGAATACAATCGTACTCATTATAGGATGAGTGGAAACTGGAACTTGATGATTAGTGAGAGCTAGATCTGCTGGAGTCATCGTTTCCAATGCTGTGTGGTTCGGACGCAAACGAAAATTCTGACGGTGTTAACATTGAAGAATGCATTATTTCTCTGGATCCTTTTGAAACCATCAAGGTGGGGCCTTGACATTTTCAGCCTATTTATATTTTTGTTGGGACAACACTGCTGCTTGAAGTTACTTTCAAACAAGGGCAGCACAGTAACATAGCTGTTGGAACTGCTGCCTCACAACGCCAGAGACGGGGGGTTCGATACTGACCTCGGGTGCTGTCTGGGTGGAGTTTGCACATTCTCACTGTGCCAGATTTCCTTTGGGTGCTCTGGTTTCCTTCCACATCCCAAAGATGTGTGTGTTTTTAGATTAATTGGCTCCTGTAAATCCCATGTGTCGGGAGTGGCTGAGAAAGTGGGATAACATAAAACTAGGGTGAATTGAAGACCTTCGGATTATCTTTATCGGACTTTGGTGGACTTTATCTTGCACTAAAGGTTATTCCCTTTATCATGTGTTTCTACACTGTGGATGGCTCGATTGTAATCATGAACGGTCTATCCATTAACTGGTTAGCATGCACCAAAAAGCTTTTCACTGTACCTCTGTACACGTGGCACTAAACTAAACTAAACTAAATAGGTGATCATTGGTCGGCACTGCCTTAGTGGGCCAAAGGGCCTGTTTCTATGCAGCATCTCAAAATGATTAAACTATTAAGTTAAGCATCTGTTTTCACTTTTACTTTTTGGTTCATATATTACTTCCTCGTCTTTTCTTTTTTTGGTTTCCTATCTGTAAAAAGTGTGGCTGTGGTTTACAAAGATTGCTAATAATACTGCCCAATGGAAACATTGACAGCATAGAGTGTTTCTTTGGTAAAGATATGGGACACAAAGCTGAAACCTGTGGTAGATTCGTCCAATCTAGGAACGACCGCAGGAATTTCAATGCGGACAACAGCGTTCTGTCTTGTGTAGTCTCTCCACAAGATAAGAGGAGAAGGGCTCACCCTTTCTTTTAATTGTTTGAGATGGCCAGCAATCATCATTCTCAGCTCTAATGGTGAGTAGTTACATGTTGCCAGATATAGCTGTTTCCCCTTTGATATCTGACACAAAGCAGAGTCAGTTAATCTCCAAAACCACATATGGAAATGACTGGAAGTGGTCATGCATATCTCTGATGGGAATTATCTCCCCTTACTCCTACAACATTCCTTTTCAGTCCTAATAGTCAAGTGCCTCAACAAGGTAAACTAACTGAAGTCTCGATTTTCAACATTTCTAATGACGACTGATTAGTTACTTTCAAAGCAACGGCTTAAAAATTCTGTTGAGTAAAATTCTACATATTACAAGAAGTTCTTAGAGTAAGTCAGACTGCCAAGTCTCCTATTGACCATTTGTTTTGTGGCCACTTTTTTTCTGAGGTTTAGTTTAGTTTAGAGATACTGCGCGGAAACAGGCCCTTCGGCCCACTGAGTCTGCACCGACCAGCGATCCCTGCACACTAACACTATCCTACACGTACACTAGGACCAATTTACTTTTATACCGAGCCAATTAACCTACAAACCTGTACGTCTTTGGGGTGTGGGGCGATAACCGTAGATCTTGGAGAAAACCCATACAGTCACGGAGAGAACGTACAAACTCCATACAGACAGCGCCCGTAGTTGGGATCGAACCCAAGTCTCTGGCGCACTAAGCGCTGTAAGACAGCAACTCTACCGCTGCACCACCGTGCTGCCCCTGAGGTGTCATCAAGCTTGGTAGCTATCAAGAATATGCAAAATATTCCCTATTTATTGCCACTGGAAAGCCTGTGATCAAGGAAGGTTTCACAGCACAAGTGAGGCCAACTTCGCTGAAGCCCTAGCTTACTTGATTGAAGGATATGTTTCCACGTGGGGGTGCCTAGGCACAGAGAGCACAGCTTCAGAATAAAAGGACAAACCTTTAGAAAGGAGATGAGAAGTCATTTATTTTGCCTGGGGGGTGGTGAAACTATGGAATTCATTGCCACAGATGGCTGTGGAGTCTTTCGGAATTTTTAAAGCAGAGATTGACAGATTCTTGATTAGCAAGCACGCCAATGGTTATGGGGATAAGTCAGGAGAATGGGGTTGAATGGGATTGAATGGCAGAATTGAATTGATGGGCCGAATGGCCTAATTCTGTTCCTATGACTTATGAACATATCTGTTGATCCCTTGGTGCTGCCGGTCAAGTGGAGAGAGACACTGGGAACTCTTTAACTTACTTAATTACTACCCACAATGGCTCTTCTTCAGGCTCTACCTTTCAGTTCCTTGAGGGCAGCACAGCTGGTAGAACTGCTACCTCGCAGCGCCAAAGTCCCAGGTTCGATCCTGACCTTGGGTGCTCTCTGTGTGGAATTTGCACGTTCTCACTTTGTCCATGTGGGATTCCTCTGGGTGCTCCGGTTTCCTCTCACATCCCAAAGACATATGGGTTTATAGGGTGTATTGGCCTCTGTACATTGCACCTTGTGTGTAGGGAGTGGATGAAAATGTGGGATAACGTAGAACGAATGTGAATGGGTGATCAATGGTTGGCATGGACTTGGTGGGTCGAAGGAGATGTTTCCATGCTGCATCTTTCAATCAATTCAATCAATCAATAAATCTATCTCTTCAACTTCCTATTTTAGCCCTAGCCCCACCAATCCCATTGCCAACCTGACCTTTTGGATCCCCAATCTCAATCACAAGTCCCTTGTTCCTTCTGTTGTAACTCAACCCTTGAATCCCACCTCTAGCCTGACCTTCACATTCCTCCAATCCTTGCCTTATGTGTGTCCGAACTTTGGCCCTAACTCTGACATTCAACCCCAATAAGTAATCTAATGACCTGACCCAACTATTAAATTCTGACTTTCCACACACTTCTGCAATTCTTAACGAATGCCCTGATTTTCTCTTGGTTGCATCACACTCATTAACCTCTCTCTTTCATGACCTGCAAATTGATGGCACTAATTGCCTGCTTTCCTTCACATATAAAGCTTTGGCCTTTCCCTCTGTTAATTGTGCAAAGCCCAATCTATACTACATACAATCTTCAGCCTCATGCCCATAGATCTTGCAGTAATGGTCTTTGGAAAAAGATTCCAGATATGAAGTATTCTTATGATATTATTGTCATTTGTATTATCAGGGCAGCACGGTGGCGCAGCGGTAGAGTTGCTGATTTACAGCGGCAGAGATCCGGCATCGATCTTCACAATGGCTGCTGTCTGTATGGAGTTTGTATGTTCTCCCCATTACCTGCTTGGGTTTTCCCTGGGATCTCCGGTTTCCTCCCACACTCCTAAGACATAAAGGTTAATTGGCGAGGTACAATTGTAAATTGTCCCTTGTTCGTGTAGGTTGTGTTAATGTGTGGTAATGTGCGGGGATCGCTGGTCAGCACGGACTCGTGGGCCAAAGGGCCTGTTTCTGCGCTGAATCTCTAAACTGATCATAAGCCAGGAAGCATGTACATAAGGCAACATTGCACCAGAGTCCCACATTGAAGCTGTTTAGTTGAACCTGAGTGACTTTGTAGACAGTACTCGAATGAATAACGTCAAATCTCACAACCAATGCCAAACTAACTAAAAAAAAAAACACTGGATGATTTGAGGGAGTTTAACAGTTTGATCATTTGGCAAATGAAACATGGATGCGCAGCTGGGTGGAGGAATCTTTTTTACAATTTGATCAATGTCGTTTTTTTCTGTACAATTTAAATCAATCATTGAAGCTTCAGACCTGACTCAAAATTGAACACTTATTTCAAAATAATTTTGAAAAGATCAAAGGTGAATATGTTGGATTGCATCCAACTCACAGACACACTTTAAATGAAGTACAGGTGAGTGAGGCGATTATTTGGATTTGACATTTTCAAGCGGCCACTTGGAGTGAGACCAAGCCACATGTCTGATGTTTGGTTAAATGTAAAAGCATTAGATGTGTCAGATGGGCAATTCAAAAGGATTGATAGCACCAGAGGTGGCACACAAGTCCACTGTGACATGGTCTAACAACACAATCAACCTATTTGTTTTGAACTTGACACTTCAAGAGTTAGCCCAAGTTTGACCTCGGATAAAATCAATACCATATGATGTGCAACAGCATCACACTGTCACTGTTGTTCGCCTTTCGCTGCAACAAATTCCTTTACATGACTTCTGTTCCTCAATGTGGAGGAGGGAACTGCAGATGCTGTTTAAACCGAAGATAGACACAAAAAGCTGGAGTAAACTCAGCAGACCAGGCAGCATCTCTGGAGAGAAAGAATAGGTGACGTGTCGGGTGGCCATTCATCAAAGATCTTCTGCATCTTTGGAGATGCTGCCTGACCCGCTGAGTTACTCCAGTTTTTTTGTGTCTATCTTCTGTTTCTCAATGTAGCCATGAAGAAAATTAGCTTAGTATTTGCTCGATTAGCTGGTATTAAAGCTTATTTTTGCTTTTAACTGTCATTGGTATCAGTTGTAAAGATATCAGCTGTTGTTAAATGCAGTTCAAAATTCCAACCATGGTCTCTTCAGAGTTCTTTTGTTTTGTTATTAATTGGCAATTTGTTCAATGTGGTTCATTTAGAGTTCATGTGGTTGAGAGTTTAAAGTTCGTGTGAGGTATATTGATAAGGTAGATGATGAGAAGCTTCTCCCCTTATCAGAAGGTATGGGTTTAAGTAAGAGGTAAGCAGTTTAGAGTTAAATCATTTACTGGTTCTCTTTCCACAGATGCAGCCTGATCTCTTGAGACGTTAGATTCAAGAGAGAGTTTATTGTCATGTGTCCCAGATAGGACAATGAAATTCTTGCTTTGCTTCAGCACAACAGAATATTGTAGGCATAAATAAATACAGAACAGATCAGTGTGTCCATATACCATTGAATATATATATACACACATAAATAAGCATATAAAGTGCAATAGGCTATTAAAGTTCAGATTTTTGTTTGAGTTGAGTTTAATATTCTGATGGCTGTGGGGAAGCAGCTGTTCCTGAACCTGGATGTTGCAGATTTCAGACTCCTGTACTTTCTACCTGAAGGCAGCGGAGAGATGAGTGTGTGGCCAGGATGGTGTGGGTCCTTGATGATGCTGCCAGCCTTTTTGAGGCAGCGACTGTGATAGATCCCCTCGATGGTAGGGAGGTCAGAACCGATGATGGACTGGGAAGTGTTTACAACTTTTTGCAGTCTTTTCCGCTCCTGGGTGCACAAGTTGCCGAACCAAGCCACGATGCAACCGGTCAGCATGCTCTCTACTGTGCACCTGTAGAAGTTCGAGAGAGTCCTCCTTGACATACTGACTCTCGTAATCTTCTCAGGAAGTAGAGGCGCTGATGTGCTTTCTTTATAATTACATCAGTGTTCCGGGACCAGGAGAGATCTTCGGAAATATGCACGCCCAGGAATTTGAAGCTCTTGACCCTTTCCACCATCGACCCTTTGATATAAACGGGACTGTGAGTCCCCATCCTACCCCTTCCAAACTCCACAATCAGTTCCTTGGTTTTGCTGGTGTTGAGAGCCAGGTTATTGAGCTGGCACCATTTTGTCAGTCGGTCGATCTCACTTCTATTCTCGGACTCGTCGCCATCAGTGATACGTCCCACAACAGTGGTGTCGTCGGCGAACTTGATGATGTTACAGCATTTTTTAAATGTTTATATTTCCAGCATTTTTCCATTTAAAAAAAACAGTTTCAACCCTAATCCTGAAGCTGATCAGATTAGTTTAGTTTAGTTTAGAGATACAGCGCAGAAACAGGCCCTCCGGCCTATCGCTTCCGCACCGATCAACGATCCCCACACATTAATCCTACACACTAGGGACAATTTACAATTTTTAACGGTCGATTAACCTACAAACCTGTAATTCTTTGGAGTGTGGGAGGAAACTGGAGCACCCGGAAAAACCCCACGTGGTCACGGGGAAAAGGTACAAACTCCATACAGACAATACCTGTAGTCAGGATTGAAACCAGGTCTCTGCCGTTATCTACTGTTGCGCCACCATGCCGCCCTCTACATGGAAGATGGACCTGAATTGTCACCTGTCCTTTTTCTCCAGAGGTGCTGCCTGACCCGCTGAGTTACTCCCGCACTTTGTGTCTATCTTTGGTATAAACCAACTTCTGCAGTGCTTTTTTCTACAAATCCAGATCAAAGTTGATTTCTAATTCATTTTGAACCTGATTTTATGTAAGTGTGGGATTCGGATCATTGATGGGAGATTTTGACTGCCTAATTATCAGAGCTTCACCATCTTTGCATAAACTCAAGGCCGGACCAATCTTTGACATGGTTAGAATAAAACATTTGAAAGGAAAGCAGAACTCATTAAAAAGAGGAATATGTGTCCTGTGATACCAAGAATCACATGTTCTCTGTATGTTTAGGTTTAGTTTAGTTTAGAGATACAGCGCGGAAACAGGCCCTTCGGCCCACCAGGTCCGTGCTGACCTGCGATCCCCGCATATTAACACTATACTACACACACTAGGGACAATGTTTACATTTACCAAGCCAAATTACCTACAAAACTGTACGTCTTTGGAGCGTGGCAGGAAACCGAAGATCTCGGACAAAACCCACGCATGTCACGGGGAGAATGTACAAACTCCGTACAGACAGCACCTATAGTCAGGATGGAACCTGGGTCTCCGGTGCTGCAAGCGCTGTAAGGCAGCAACTCTACCGCTGCGCCACTGTGCCATCATGTATCAAGCCTGGTTCAGTAGGTCAATGGCTCCCTCGTGTAAATTGTGACATGTTTCATTTCTGGCAGGGTAATTTAACCCTGCGGCATTAATTTAGATCACACTGAAATAACCAGAATCTTCTCTATGTAAATTAAGTTGACAAAATTCAGATAACTTTGACTGTGGACAGGATGCGAATAGGTGGTGTGCATAAGATACCAATCATATTCAAATGTTCTGCTGTCCGGATTCTGGTTCCGTTTTTTCTCAGACCTGTGACAGGATTATGGTTAACATGTTATGATTAACAGGATCACTCTATGAAGCGGATGTAGAATTACCCTGTAATTAACTGCAGCTATTTTCTCAATAACTTGCAATAATTGTGTCTCTATAATTTATTATCTGACTCGAAGGCCCATCAGTCACTGAGATTGTGGAAAACACTGACACCGGTAGTTTAGTTTAGAGATACAGCATGGAAACAGGCCCTTCGGCCCACTGAGTCCGCGCTGACCAGCGATCCCCGCACAACTCAACTCAACTCAACTCAACATTAACACTATCCTACACTAGGGACAATTTTAAAAAATGTTATACCAAGCCAATTAACCTACAAACCAAAGTTCTCGGAGAAAACCCACTCAGGTCACAGGGAGAACGTACAAACTCTGTGGGGACAAGCACCCATAGCCAGGATCGAACCTGGGTCTCTGGCGTTGTAAGGCAGCAACTGTACCTCTGCACCACCATACCACCCCATTAGCTTATGCCGATGCGAGATGTGACTCAAAACCAGTGTGGACATATCGTTTAGAGTGTTAATCATTAATAAACAAGCGAGTTGGATATCTAGTTTTTAGTTGATCTCTGTTATAAAGTAGTCAGAATTTGGTGTTGTGGTTAATGTCAGCTGCAGGTCTCCTAGAATTACATGTGTTGCACTGAAACAAGTTATTCAGCTCCATACAAGCACTTTCTCAAACCACCGTGTAGCATTCAATCAAAATGTCCTTCTAGGCCTTCTTGTCCTATGCACTTGCCTGCCTGACACTCCATTCACTGCTACAAAGACTATCTTTTTGGACATTTATAAATTTCAGAAGCACAAGTCAGAGTTATACAGCACGGAAATTGGCCCGTCAGCCCAATTTGCCAATGCCGACCATCTACACCAGTCCCACCTGCCCGTGTTTGGCCCATAATCCTCTAAATCTTTCCTATACATGTACCTATCCAAATATCTTTTACCTGTTGTTTTAGTACCTGCCTCAGCTACATCCTCTGGTAGCCTGTTCCATATGCCCGCCACCGTTTGTGTTTAAAACTTGCTTCGCAGGTTCCTATTAAATCTTTTCCCTCTCACTTTAAACCTTTGTCCTCTGGTTCTTGACCCCCCTACTCTATCATTCCCAGTCTATGAGGTGCTTTCTCAACTTTGCTTAGAATATTTGCATGTTTCCATTTTCGGTACAGAAAACAATAATTAATTAATTAATGTAATAACGAAGACACAAAGAACTGCATGCAATAAAAGGACTCAAAATGCTGGAATAATTCAGCGGGTCAGGCAGCATCTCTGGAGACCATGGATAGGCCGGGACACATCTGCAGACTGTAATAATGAAATTAGATCAGACAAAAAAGGTAATGGGAAAAATACCTTAGTATCACTAAATATACAATATCACTATTTTATAAGAAATACATTTAATGATTGATTAGATGGGCCTAATAAAAATACTTACACAATTTTTTGTTTAGTATACAAAGAAAAAAGTGAAAAAAGTAATTAAAATATTTAGGACATATCAGAATCTACAATGTCTTATAATACATTAGAAACATAAAACATAGAAACATAGAAAAATAGGTGCAGAAGTAGGCCATTCAGGCCCTTTGAGCCAGCACCGCCATTCAATATAATCATGGTTGATCATCTAAAATCAGTACCCCGTTCTGGCTTTTGCCCCATATCCATTGATTCCTTTTGCCCAAAGAGCTAAATATAACTCTCTCTTGAAAACATCCAGTGAATTGTCCTCCACTGCCTTCTGTGGGAGAGAATTCCACAGATTCACAACTCTCTGGGTGAAAGAGTTTTTCCTCATCGCAGTCCTAAATGGCCTACCCCTTATTAAACTGTGACTAGAATACTTGTTTAAAATGTATATTGTAAAGCTGCTTTAATTGATAAGAATTATTTTCTTAAGTTTAAATACATGCTTGTTGGACTTTGGGATTTTAGATGTTAAACAGCACAGTGTGCCTTTTATTGGTTTGCAGGAGGATGGACAATGAGAAGGAAGGGACTGGGATTTGCCAATATAAAATAGCTATTTCCTGAATCATTATTTGACATAAGGGAACAGTTTCTAAGACCACCAAGCATTCTCCCATTTTATGTAATACATCAAGGTCAAAACACACACAAAATGTGAATATACACTTGGGTTTCTGGTGTGTGCAAAAGAATGTGTAGAAAGAAACTGCAGATGCTGGTTTACACCGAAGATAGACACAAGGTGCTGGAGTAACTCAGCGGGTCAGGCAGCATCTCTGGAGAAAAAGGATGGATGACGTTTCGAGTCGGGACCCTTCACTTTGAAGAAGAGTTCTGACCCGAAATTTTACCCATCCGTTTTCTCCAGAGATGCTGCCTGACCCGGTGGGTTACTCCAGCACTTTGCGTCTATCTTCGTGTACAAGAGAATGTCGCATTTGCATTGCACAACTCCTCCGGGATGTAGATTTATTCCGCCAGAACCAGTATTAGTAAGGTCATTCCATTTAAATTCTGAGACAGTGTCCACATTTTGTTTTGATCTTTGTTTTTATAAATAGACATTTGCAAGCTTGTATACCCACAAGATTCAAGGAGAGCTAATAATAGAAGTTTCACTTTATCTTGCTGTTAGCACACTTACTGATCTTTAAGCATGGATTATTCTGTGTTCTCTATATTTGTGTGTGTCTGTGCATTGGCAGCCTGTCGGGCAACAGAGTCAATTGATATGCTCTCCAATGAGCAGCAGCAGCAGTAGAGTTGCTGCCTTACGGCTAGAGACCCAGGTTTGATCCTGACTACTGGTACTGTCTGTATGGAGTTTGTACGTTCTCCCTGTGGACAAGTGGGTTATCTCCGGGTGCTCAGGTTTCCTCCCATATTCCAACGACGTGCAGGTTTGTAGGTCAATTGGCTTCTGTAAATTGTCCCCAGGGCATAGATAGAACTAGTGTACAGGTGATTTATAGAAAGGAACTGCAGTTGCTGGTTCATACAGAAGATACACATACAGTGCTGGAGTAACTCAGCTTCTCTGGAGAAAAAGGATGGGTGACGCTTCAGGTCGGGACCCTTCTTCAGTCTGACCCTGCTTGACAGCACTGGGCCTCTTCTCACTGGAGTTTAGAAGGTTAAGTGGGGACCTCTTTGAAACTTACAGAATAATGAAAGGCATAGAGAGAGTGAATGTGGAAAGGATGTTTCCATTGGTGGAGAGTCTAGGACCAGGGCTCATCGGCTCAGAATTAAAAATTATTTTTGAAACTTTTTCTAAAGGAGGAACTTTTTTAGTCAGAGGGCAGTTAACCTGTGGAACTCATTGCCACAGAGGGCTGCGGAGGCCAAGTCAGTGGATATTTTTAAGGCAGAGATAGACAAATTCCTGATTAGAACGGGTGTCAAGGGTTATGGGGAGAAGGCAGGAAAATGGGATTAGGAGGCAGAGATCAGTCTATGATTGAATGGTGGAGTAGAATCGATGGGCCAAATGGCCTAATTCTACACCTATAACGTGAACCTGTGACCCGAAATGTCACCCATCTTTTATCTCCAGGGATGTAGCCTGACCCGCTGAGTTATTCCAGCACTTTGTGATTTGCTCAAGTTCCCAGCATCTGCCTTTTCTTGTGTCTCCATCGGTCATTTTATTTTAGTTTAGTTTAGAGATACAGCACAGAAACAGGCCCTTCGGCCCACCGAGTCCA
This sequence comes from Malacoraja senta, assembly GCA_038087875.1. Taxonomy (NCBI): domain Eukaryota; kingdom Metazoa; phylum Chordata; class Chondrichthyes; order Rajiformes; family Rajidae; genus Malacoraja; species Malacoraja senta. The sequence continues at coordinate 43,993,898 of CM075984.1, forward strand.
CACCGACCAGCGATCCCCGCACATCAACACTATCCTCCACACACTAGGGACAATTTACACTTACACCAAGCCAATTAATCTACATACCAGTAATTATTTGGCTTACACCTTGGCTAAAATAGAATTTTCAACAATTGAGGTAGATAAATACAGTCACAAGTCAATGACTGCACCTCGAGGATGGTCCCACTTTCATCCTTTTCTGCAGAAACTGCCCTGCAGAATGAATGAGCCTGCATTTGATTTTATTTAATTTCATTCCCTATGAGCTCTGTAACTCGTTATAGCATGGATCAGCATTGATCTTAATTTCTCAGGAATCATCTCTTTAAAAAAAAAAATTCCCTTGCTATTAAATGATTTTCTGCAGATTTAAGAATATATAGCAAAAAAACTTCCCCTCTGGCAAGTGGTACCACAGGTCACAAGAGATCTAGACATGAGATATCACCAGATATTATTAGAATCTGGAACCTTTTGTAAAAAAAGATGGTGAAATGCGATTTAATACCAAATGTTGAAAAGTATATGGTGATGGTGCCGGAGGAGGAGAATCTGCAAGCAATAGACAAAAAGGAAAAGCGTGGGTCTAAGCATGGCTGCTTTTACAATGAGCTGTCAAACAGGCCTCCTTCTGTGTGGCAAATTAGTTCGATTCCAGGATTTTAATTAAACAATTTTGACTTTCCTTTAAAAAGGCCTGCCTCAGCTTTCCTTGTGTAGCATTGCAAGCAGGTATGTGGGTTACAATGCCCTTGACATAAATAGATCAAACATCATGCAGTTAATTCTATCTACATTTATTGAGGATTGATGGGTGAAATCAATATATTTGCTTACTAATCCTTTGTGAGTTATGAGGTACGTTCTACGGATATCTGTTTTGTTTTAGACTTTAGAGATACAGTGTGGAAACAGGCCCTTCAGCCTACTGAGTCCATGCCAACCAGCGATCACCCTATGCACTAGCACTATCCTACACACTAGGAACAATTTACAATTTTACTGAAGCCAATTAACCTACAAACCTGGACGTCTTTGAAGTGTGGGAGGAAACCGGAGCACCTGGAGCACACTGTCTGTACAAACTCCGTACAGACAGCACCCGTAGTCAGGATCGAACCCGGGTCTCTGGCCCTGTGAGGCAGCAGCTCTACTGCTGCACCACTGTGTCACCCACTTCACATTTTTCCGATAAATGCAAAGATAGGTTCAGTAAGCAGGAAACTACAGGACAGAGAGCTTAGGAACAGTCAGAGGGAAATGTTAGAAGCTATTTTTGAAGATGTTTTACATCGTCACTTGGAACAATTCAAGCTAATCAGGCAGTGTCAATGTAGTTTTGTAAAATGGAAATCATGTTTCACTCATTTATTAGAAATCTAAATCTATAATTTATTAGAAATTTAAAGTAGCAACATACACTGTGAAAGAAGGGGAATTGGTGGTTGTAATCTATTTAGATTTCCAGAAGCGTTTGATAAGATGCTGCATTGAAGGTTAGAGTGGAAAATAAAGGGGTCTCATCAGAATGGCTGTGGAGGGGGATTGTTCTCTCTTTTAGGAGAATTTATAACAGGGTGTCCCCAAATTAAGGCAAAGATGAGTGAAAAATGAATCTCTGAAGGTTACAAAAGTTTTAAACTCTTCTTCAGAGAGCAGTGGGGGCAGACCGTTTGCATATTTTTAAGGCAGCTTAGTTTAGCTTAGTGTAGTTTAGAGATACAGTGCAGAAGCAGGCCCTTCGGCACCGACCAGCGATCTCCGCACACTAACACTGCCCTACATACACCACGGACAATTTTTACATTTAATCTACAAAGCTGTACATCTTTGGAGTGTGGGAGGAAACCGAAGGTCTCGGAGAAACCCACGCAGGTCATGGGGAGAACGTACAAACTCAAGTTCAAGTTCAAGTTCAATGAGTTTATTGTCATGTGTCCCTGATAGGACAATGAAATTCTTGCTTTGCTTCAGCACACAGAACATAGTAGGCATTTACTACAAAACAGATCAGTGTGCCCACACACCATTATATAAATATATACACACATGAATAAATAGACTGATAAAGTGCAAATAACAGATAATGGGTTATTAATGATCAGAGTTTTGTACGAGCCAGGTTAATAGCCCGATGGCTGTGGGAAGTAGCTATTCCTGAACCTGGTTGTCGCAGTCTTCAGGCTCCTGTACCTTCTACCTGAAGGTAGCAGGGAGATGAGTGTGTGGCCAGGATGGTGTGGGTCTTTGATGATACAGCCAGCCTCTTTGAGGCAGCGACTGCGATAAATCCCCTTGATGGAAGGGAGGTCAGAGCCGATGATAGACTGGGCAGTGTTTACTACTTTTTGCAGTCTTTTCCTCTCCAGGCGCTCAAGTTGCCGAACCAAGCCACGATGCAACCAGTCAGCATGCTCTCTACTGTGCACCTGTAGAAGTTAGAGAGAGTCCTCCTTGACAAACCGACTCTCCGTAATCTTCTCAGGAAGTAGAGGCACTGATGTGCTTTCTTGATAATTGCATTAGTGTTCTCGGACCAGGAAAGATCTTCAGAGATGTGCACGCCCAGGAATTTGAAGCTCTTGACCCTTTCAACCATCGATCCGTTGATATAAACGGGACTGTGGGTCCCCATTCTACTCCTTCCAAAGTCCACAATCAGTTCCTTGGTTTTGCTGGTGTTGAGGGCCAGATTATTGTGCTGGCACTATATGGACAGTTGCTCGATCTCTCTTCTATACTCTGACATCCCCATCAGTGATACATCCCACAACAGTGGTGTCGTCAGCGAACTTGATGATGGAGTTCGCACTGTGACCGGCTACGCAGTCCTGAGTATAGAGTGAGTACAGCAGGGGGCTGAGCACGCAGCCTTGAGGTGCTCCCGTGCTGATTGTTATCGAGGCTGACACATTTCCACCAATACGAACAAACTGTGGTCTGAGAGTGAGGAAGTCGAGGATCCAATTGCAGAGGGATGCGCAGAGACCCAGTTCTGCGAGTTTGGTAACCAGCTTGGAGGGGATGATTGTGTTAAATGCCGAGCTGTAATCGATGAATAACAGCCTGACATATGAGTTTTTGTAGTCCAAGTGGTCCAGAGCGGAGTGGAGGGCCAGCGTGATCGCATCCACCGTTGATCTGTTGTGGCGGTAGGCAAACTGCAGTGGGTCCATGTTTTTGTCGGGGTAGGAGTTGATTTGCTCCATGATCAACCTCTCAAAGCACTTCATCACCACAGGCATTAATGCCACTGGTCGATAGTCATTGAGGCACGTCACCTTACTCTTCTTGGGCACTGGTATAATTGATGCCATTTTAAAGCAGGTGGGGACCTCAGACCCCAGAAGTGAGAGGTTGAAAATGTCCGTAAAAACTCCAGCCAGTTGGTCCGCACAGGTTTTTAGAACACGACCGGGTATACCATCAGGTCCAGGCGCTTTTCGAGGGTTCACCCCTCTGAAGGATTTCCTGACGTCGGCCTCTGTGACTGAGACTGAAATACCATCACAGCGAATGGGGGCTCGGGAAGGCACATCAGTATTCTTCCTATCAAAGCGTGCGTAAAACGCATTGAGCTCGTCAGGGAGTGATGCTTCGCCGACATTCGAGCTGCCTCCCTGGTTTCGCCTTGTAGGAGGTGATTGCATTCAGGCCCCGCCACAACTGCCGAACATCTGTCTCTTCCTCCAGTTTGGAGCAGAAGTCCCTTTTGCCTTTTTGATGGCCTTACCAACTCCGTACAGACAGCGCCCGTAGTCAGGATCGAACCCGGGACTCTGGCACTGTAAGGCAGCAACTCTACCGCTACGCCACTGTGCTGCCCCGTGCAGTTATAGATACATAATTGACAAGGTTAAGAGGGTAGCTGGCAATGTGGAATTGAGGTTACAATAAGATCAGACAGTATGTCATCAAATGGCAAAGCAGTTTGCAGGATTAGTGCCCCTTTACTCCTCCTAAATATCTATTTGCAAGTTTCTGGCATTTTCCCAAGCAATTTTATTAATTATTTGCTATTTTCCATTTAATCATTTACATTTTCCCATTGCAATTTGCTGTTGTTTGGTTATTTGGATATTTAAAATTGTTTTTGTTCATGTCATACGCATTGAGGCACAGCGAGAAACTTTGTTTTGCATGCTATCTAATCAGATAAGGTAATTCTATATGTAATACAATCATGCTCAACTCGAGTACGGTAGAGCAAAGGGGAAGCTACTGAGCACAAAATATACTTGACAGCATCGTAGTGCATTAGTTCTATAGACAAATTCCAATGTCAACAATGGGATAGAGATGAAATGGATAGTTTCCTGGCTATTGGAAGGACTGTTCAGAAGCCTGATAACAGAGGGGAAAAAGCTGTTCCTGAGTCTGGTGGTGCATGCTTTCAAACTCTGTACCTTCTGCCAGATGGGAGTAGGGAGAAGAAGGAATGACCGGGGTGGGACAAGTCTTTGATTATGTATAGGTAAGAATTGCAGGTGCTAGTTTAATTCGAAGGTAGACACAAAATGCCGGAGTAACTCAGCGAGACAGGCAGCATCTCTGGAGAGAAGGAATGGGTGACGTTTCGGTTCGAGACCCTTCTTCAGACCTTTGATTATATTAATCTTGATTATGATTATGTTGGCTGCTTCTCCGAGACGGTGTGAAGTGCAGATGGAATCAATGGTGGGAAGTCTGGTCTGCGTGATGGACTGGGCTACATTAACAACTCTCTGCAATTTCTTGTGATCTTGGGCAGAGCTGTTCCCAAACCAAGCTTGGTGCACCGTGACAGCCTACTTTTTATAGTGCAAGTGTAGAAGTGTGTGAGAGACTTTGAGGACATGCTGAATTTCCTCTATGTCCTAAGGAAGTAGGGGCATTGCATACCTTCTTGGCTGTTGCTTCAATGTGGCTGGTCCACAACAGATAGAAACATAGAAACATAGAAAATAGGTGCCGGAGTAGGCCATTTTGCCCTTTGAGCCAGCACCGCCATTCAATATGATCATGGCTGATCATCCAAAATCAGTGGCTCGTTCCTGCTTTCTCCCCATATCCCTTGATTCCGTTAGCCCTGAGACCTATATCTAATTCTCCCTTGAATATATCCAGTGAATTGGCCTCCACTGCCTTCCGTGGCAGAGAATTCCACAGATTCACAACTGTTTGGGTGGAAACGTACCAGATCAATGGTAATATTAATGGCAAGGAACTTGTAGCTGGTTAGGTTTGGCACCATTGATGCTTTTTGGGACAAGAACTGCAGTAGATTGACGCACATGATTCTGCCTAAACTTTTTTTGATTAAAAAATATTTCTCCACAACTTTCTGTCAAATAATAGAAAGATTAAACGAGAACTTACCAGTTTGAAGTTTGATCTGTATTTTATGAGGAGTTACGATGAGGGATTACGTGAAGAACCCGCTCAGTGCGCAGGCGCGGCATACTTCCAAGCAGCGGTGTGGAATCACAGATAGACACAGGTATTTGAAGTAAACATAGTAAAGAAAAGGAGACATCAATTTATTAGATTGATCCATATAATGAGGGTGGGAGCGGAGGGCACGTAATCCCTCATCGTAACTCCTCATAAAATACAGATCAAACTTCAAACTGGTAAGTTCTCGTTTAATCTTACTATTTTACTTCGGAGTCACGTGAGTGACTACGTGAAGATTTCAAAGCTCTGTGATTTCAAACCGTGTAAGTTTTATTTCACTCACTGCCAAAGTTCTTGAGGGAGGAAGTGTTATCGTGATCAACCAATGAATCTGTTTCTCAAGAAACAAAAAAGGTATTTATTAACAATAACAAAATTAAATAGCTCCCCCGGGCTTAAATTAAATATTTGCAGCTTGTAATATTTTCTCTGCAAATAAATCAGGTTTCATCAACGGCTTATTATAAAAAGTTCTGAATGTCGTTTCCTCGACCATCCTGCTGTATTCAGAATATGGTCAACCGGTACGTCCATTCTGTCGGCCGTTGATGTAGATGCTGCCCTAGTGGAATGAGATTTAAATGTATTAGTATCTATTCCAGCAGCCTTCAGTACCTGTTTGAGCCATCTTGAAATGGTTTGGCTCGTTACCCGGCCATTAGGTTTCTTGTGGCTGACCCATAAGGCTTTTTCACTCCCTCTGATATTGTGGGTTGTGTCTATGTAATGTTGTAGATGGGTCACGACACACAACCGTGGCTCTTGTGGGTAGGCCCGGAATACCACCAGTGGATTAGCTGTTCCTGGCCTGCTTTGCTTCACCAGACCCTGTATGATGAATGTGATCTGATCTGGGGTGGTCACCATGTTGTCCAGCCTTAACTTGTGTAGTGACTGGACCCTCTGAGCGGATACGAGTGCCATCAACATGAGCGTCTTTAGTGTAGATTGCTCGAGGCTGAGGGATCTGGCTGGTGGCCATTCCCTGAGGTATGTCAGGACCACACTGATATCCCAAATATGGGTATACCTGGGTTTAGGGGCTTGATATTATAAATGCCCTTCATCAGTTTTACCGCCAGTGGATGGGATCCCATTGCCTGTTGTCCTGCTGGTTTGAGATAAGCAGAAAGAGCACTACGCGCTGTGTTGATGGCACTGTAACTGATCCCTTCATCATGGTGTAGATGGGCCAGGAATTCCAGTACGTTGGTGGCTGTGGCTGTTGCATACGTTGTCCCTGTTTCCTGGCAGTACTTCTCCCATTTTCTTATGCTGATTAAGTACTGCCTCTTGGTGGATGTTCGAAGGGATGCCGACATGGTGGTGATGGTTCGTTCGGACAATCCCAGTTCCAGGTAAGGTCTATTCAAAACCTGCAACCCAGGAGTTTAATTTTCTCATGGCATGGGTGGCTTATGCCTGATACTGGGAGAGTTAATAATCCTGGATCACTGGGAAAGACCATTGGTGACTCAACCACCATGTCATGTAGAACCGGGAACCATGGCTGTGTAGGCCAGTCGGGCACCATCAAAATTCCAGAAGCAGAGTCCATCTGTATTTTGCGAAGTACCCGACTGATGAGGCAGAAGGGAGGGAAAGCATAGAAGACATTTCCCCAATCCAGCGTGAAGGCATCTATCGCTGCTGCCTCTGGGTCTGGTTCCCAAGCGACATACATAGGTAACTGGTGATTTCGTCTTGATGCAAATACATCGATATCTGGCGTTCCATACTGCTTAATAACTTTAGCAAATACTTTAGGGTTTAACATCCATTCGATGTTATCATTGAATTTGCGTGACCTGGTGTCTGCCACTGTGTTTAGCTTACCTGGTAGATAAGTAGCTGATAGCCAAATATGTCTTTCGACACACCATAGCCAAATCACGTTGACCAATTTGTCGCATGATAATGATTTTATGCCGCCCATATGGTTAATATAAGCCACCACCGTAGTATTATCAATCTGTAACCGAACATGCAAGTGCTGCATATTAGATACATATGCTTTTAACCCATAAAAGGCGCCCAACATCTCTAGATAGTTAATGCCCAGTGTCAGTAGTAATGATGACTCTAGGTTAGTCCATCTACCACCTGTGCTGGATATGGAGTTAGTTGCTCCCCAGCCTTGAGCACTGGCATCTGTTTGAAGAACTAAAGTAGGGTTAGTGATGATGATAGAGCTGAAACTATGCCAAACATTTTCTGCCCACCACTGTAGCTGATATTGCTTCAGTGGGTAATTACATGACACGAACATCGTGACCTGTATGTCGTTTTAGTGCCTGTACCTTTGCTGTTTGTAAATTTTGATAGTGCAAAGGTCCGAATTGTGTAGCTGGAAATGCCGCTACCATTTTCCCAATCACTCTTGGTACTTGTCGAATAGTTGGTCGTTTGTTGACCATTAAATTGTTGCATGATTGTGCTAATGCAACCATTTTTTTTATTTTTTTATTTCCCCCCCCCCCCCCCCCCCCCTTTGGCAAGGTAACAGTCATATGGACTGAGTTAATTGTGAAGCCCAGGTAGTCCATGATAGTGGATGGCTTCAACTTAGATTTATCTGGATGTAGGACGAACCCCAGAGTTTCGAGGAGCTGTTTTGTAGCTGATACTGCTGCCACAGCCAATTCCATCGTTTTCCCTACTATCTGAATATCATCCAGGTATGCCATGACAATATGTTTTTGTTTTCTTAGTCTTGCCATGGCTATTTTCAATATTTTGATGAATAATCTTGGGGCTGAAGTTAGCCCATTGGGCAATGTTTTGTACTGCCTCAGCTGCCCCAACCAGATAAATTTTAGGTATCTGCAATGATCCTTGTGTATGGGTATTAGATAGTAAGCATCTTTAAGATCAATGCTTGCCATGAAGTATCCTTTGGAAATCAGTTGTTTGGCAGGAACAAATGTCTCCATTTTGAAATGTATATACTCAACAAACTTATTTAGTGATGTTAAGTCAATGATGATGCGACATCCACCATCTTTTTGGTTTTAGTGAATATATTTGATACAAATTCCAAAGGTTCATGTTTGGTCTTTTGGATGACCCCTCCACTAATGCTGTTGAGTATATACTTGTCACACGTGACAGTAACCCATGCTTCTTTAACCCAGTGTAATCTCCCCTCTGTTAGTAAAGCACCCTTATTCTCTATATGCTGGCAGGAACCAGACCCACCTACCTCCATGGTTATTGGTGTTTCTTTTGTTTCCTGATGTTTTTGTAGGCTTTGCTTGTCTGACGTGCTGGCGATGTTGGGGGGTGGTGCATTTTCCATGGGGTCCGCTGTGGGCCCTGATCTAAAAAAGATCTTTGGGGATAAAATGCGGTCCCCGAGCTTTCACCAGTCCCATATTGAGGACGTCGACTGGTGGATGCCATGGGGTGCTGCCGCTTGGGTATTGTAGCTCTTGGTTTGCTCGTCCCAGGGCCTGCCCTCATGAGGCCGAATGTTTTCGCTGCTTCCTCCATGTCCCTCAGTTTTTTGTTGAGGTCTTTCCCAAATAACAGAGCGTCCGTCTCTGCAGCTGGGGCTCTGCACAACCCAGCAAATTTGGGATTGAGGGCAGGTCTTATGTTTTCCCGCCGGAGATTATTGATCTCAAATTGTGTGTTGCACATCAGTGCCAGCACATCCTGCTGGCAGGTATCCATCTCCGTGTTTTCCATAGAACGAGCAAAGGCTGTAATGGCCGACGTCAGGAGCCTTAGGATCCGCTGTAGCTTTAGTTCATGGTTACGAATGTTTGAACCCACGTGCCCCCAGATCTGGCTGTTCACAGTCTTCACTCTGAGGGCCTCACATTTCTCTGGTGCTGTGTAAAGTTCGAGCGCCTCAAGAAGCACCTTCTCCTGCAAGGGCTTATTGGAAAGATGATTGATGCTGGCCGCCATTTTTGGTTCCAGCGGTCTTCCAGCACGTGGGGTTGCTACATAGCGGTCCACGACACCCAGCAGCTCTTCCTGCTCCTGCACCCCTTGCATACTGCCGAACTCGTCCGCCAGCCCCTGTTCCAGACCAGCCCAACCCTGGTCACCAATGCTAGCCTCCAGTAATGAGGGAGCAGAGGGCAGTGCACAAGACACTGTGGAGGAGGTGCCTGACCTACCTCCGCGAGAACGCTCTTTCTGCGTATCGCGCTGGAGCATCTGCTCCAAGAGCTGTTGTAAGCTCTGGCGGCTGTCTCTCCTCCGTTTAGGTGGAGACATGTCCCCATCCGACGATTCGGAAATTACCGGCCGGTTATTTCCTAATGGATTTACTCCCTGTCCGCTGTTCAGGCATTAGCAGGACTGGGCTTGGCTCGGTCTCGGGGATAGCGGAGCGCTCTATGAGCGGTCCTGCCGCCTGTTGCTGCCCCCCTGAGATTGAACGCTCCTCTGGTGGAGTTGCCGCGCCTGCGCACTGAGCGGGTTCTTCACGTAGTCACTCATGTGACTCCGAAGTAAAATCTGTATAGTAATTCATGGAGTTTTGAGACTTTCACACATTTTTAAGTGGGTATTAATGGACCGAGGAGTTTAATAAAGCAAATTGAAATGGGTCTTAAAAATTCTAACCAGATTTAACAAGCATATTTATTGTTAGTTATTCAATTAGTTTTTGGGAACTGAATTTGGGGATTATTTTAAATAATTAAAGACATTGTTGTTGTTGCCTTAACCACATTTTAATCGTCACAAGACAACATTTCCTCAAGGCAGATTTTTCAAATTATTATTATTCAGTTATTCATCAAATATCTAGGTCCAGTTTATTATTAATGCTTTTCCAAGGCTATTTTTAACCCGCAGCCTGAAACAATTTTCATTGCATTACCTGCACTGAAATGGCAGGATTGGTCAATTAGCCAAATTTATGAAGAAAGCTATTTTTTCAGCGTCTAAAATAATATCGCGTAAAACTTTTCACAAAGAGATGTCTGCAGTTTTCTTGCTGCTATGTTGCAAAAGAACATCAGCGATGAAATTGATTTTGTGCGGCACGATGGCACAGCGGTAGAGCTACTGCCTTACAGTGCCAGACACCCAGGTTCGATCCTGACTATGTGTGCTGTCTGTATGGAGTTTGTACGTTCTCCCCGAGACCTGCGTGGGTTTTCTCCGAGATCTTCGGTTTCCTCCCACACTCCAAAGACGTACTGGTTTGTAGGTTATTTGGCTTGGTATAAATGTAAAAATTGTCCCCAGTGTGTGTGGGATAGTGTTAATGTGCAGGGATCGCTAGTCGATGCAAACTCTTTGGGCCGAAGGGCATCTTTCCGCACTGTATCTCTAAATTAAATTAAACTAAACTAAACCTGCATGATTCAGTCATCCTTGCTGAAGCACATCCTGATATACCATGTCCTCCAAAATTAAATGCATTATTTATATCTCTTATTAATAAGGCGTAGGCAAAAACAGTCCTCTTTCACATGCAGTTTTGTATGGCTCCCTGAGGAAAAGCAACACGAAAGTTTCTGTATTTTTCAGATGAATTGAATTAGCTTTGCACTCCTTTTGTTGTTTAGAAAATAAAAAGATCAAATCCTTAGGTTCCATCAATCATGATAATCTTTTTCATCATTCATAACAACATAATTGTCATGATATATTTTAGAATGCCCCTATGAAAAATAACATTCTGGGTAACGCACCTTTACGATGTTTCATTCTGAATAATAGTCGTGCTCGCAGTATTAGTATCCTGGGAACATAGAGCTATGAAGGCCTTATTTCCTTCATGAAGCTACGAAGGAAATTGGCCGTTGTATTTAGAGCTGGCCGTCATCGTATCATTTGAATGCTGATTCTTGTGAAGTGAATCAGATCCTTGGAGTTGTTCTCTATGCTGTAGTAACATAGAAACAGTCGTGCACACGAGGGACAATTCAGTTGCTAATGGTGGGCTTTGGGGGATTAGTGGTGCAGGACTTAGATGTTTGTGGCTCTACTTCTCACTCTCTCTTCCACTACCAACATCCTCCCAAGCTGTGAATAGCACCACAGGTACATAACTCTGCAGAGCCTGCAGAGTGCATTAGTGCTCGGAATACCTCCGATAAGCAACGTGAGGTCAGTAAATGTCTTTGAAAGCAATCCGTACTCCGTGACTCTTACATTCGTGGGTTTTTGAGATCCTCACACATTTTTAATTGGGTATTAATGAATGGCTGTGGAGTTGAATAAAGCAAATTGAAATAGGTCTTAAAATTTTCTAACCAGAATAACCATCGCAACATTTCCTCAGGCAGACTTTTAAAATTAATATCATTCAGTTATTCATCAAATACTTCAGTCCAGTTTATCATTAATGATTTTCCAAGGCTATTCTTTTCACTTGCAGCCTGAAACAATTTTCATTGGAAACCGGAAGAGAGGAGCAGAAAGCAAAATTCCATGTCCATGTGTGTATCTCCGATCCAGACAGTTTTACAAAAATGTTTTTAAAAATGCACATCGTAAGTTAGTGTGTTTAAGAAAGAACTGCAGATGCTGGAAAAATTGAAGGTGGACAAAAAAGCTGGAGAAACTCAGCGGGTGAGGCAGCATCTATGGAGCGAAGGAATAGGCGACGTTTCGGGTCGTACAAGGACAAGTGATGTAGAAATGCCTGTGCAAAGATGAATCACTCACATTACAACATTTATATGGGAATTGTGCACATAAAAAGGGAACTGCAGCTCCATTTTCTAGCCTTAAACCTGATAGGACTTTTTGTTTAGTTTAGTTAGAGATACAGTGTGGAAACAGGCCCTTCAATCCAACGAATCCATGCAGACCAATGATCCCTGTACACTAGCACTACCCTACACACTAGGGACAATTTACAATTTTTACCGAAGCCAATTATCTACAAACCTGTACGTCTCTGGTGTGCAGGAGGAAACCGGAGCACCCGGAGAAAACCCCGCAGGTACAATCTCCGTACAGACAGCACCTGTAGTCAGGATGGAACCCGGGTCTCTGGCACAGTAAAGCAGCAACTCAACGCTGCGTCACCATGCCGCCCACGATGTTGCAATGAAATGAAGAGCCTGGACTTGTATCCAGGAGATGAGGTACCTGATGGTAATCCAAGCACAAGGATGATGTAGCATATAACGTGGCAGAGAGTGCAGCCTCCAGTTAGAGTCATAGAGTGATACAGTGTGGAAACAGGCCGTTCAGCCCAACTTGCCCACACTGGGCAATATGTCACAGTTACACCAGTCCTAACTGCCAGCATTTCATCCATATCCCTCCAAACCTGTCCTATCCATGTACCTGTCTAACTGCTTCTTAAATGTTGGGATAGTCCCTCAACTACCTCCTCTGGCAGCTCGTTCCCATACACACCAACCACCCATGGTTCGATAAGGACCACCCTTCCCTGTATGAAAATGAATTTGGTCAAGTTATTGTAACTGAAATGAACACACCTTCATACACCATTCTTCTTGATAAATTAATTGGTCTCCAATCTAAGTGAGTGAATATTGAATCCCTATCTCCATATCCACCGGGGCTTCTTCCGAAGATAGACCCAAAATGCCGGAGAAACTCAGCGGGACAGGCAGCATCTCTCTAGCAGCTTTCTCTTCTCTTTATATATACCTTGCTTATTCACCCATTTATGTTTCATCTCAAGGGCAATGGTCACCAGCACTCCCGAGACAGTTTCCAGAACAAGCCTGCAAGAAGTCCTCCAACATCTAATACATTATCCCTCAAGCGTTCAATCACTTGAAAGATATCTGGAGAGATAAAATGCTTTTAAAACTAGCTGTGGATGGTAGTGGTAGCAACTGAGAAGCAGTAAATGAGCTCTATAAATATTGCAGGTGGAGAAATCCTTCCTACTTGTTTAGTGTGAGAGCTTATGAAAAGTCAGGTTACATTTGGCATCTTGGGCTGCTCAACAAGGAAGTTGACCTATTTGATTTGAGGGAGAGGCCATGGAAGAGCTGCAAGACATAGCCAACATAATCAAAGACTTGTCCCACCCCGGTCATTCCTCCTCCCCACTGCAGTCGGGCAGAAGGTACAGAAGCATGGAAGTGCACAATACCCATCTCAGAAACTGCTTCATCACCTCTGTTGTCCAGTTCCTGAGCGGCCCTCCCATAAGCTACGGTACTGTTTGCTTCACCTCTAGTCCATTGCGGACTTTGGACTTTGTCTATGGAACGAATGCACCACAATACTGAGAATTATATTCTGCATTCTGTATCTTTCCCCTTTGTACTTGTACATTCTGGACACCCCCCACGTACCATCTAATGTACTTGAGTTTGACTTGATTGTATTTATGTATAGTATATCTGATCTGTTTGGATAGCATGCAAATCAAAGCTTTTCACTGTACCCCAGTGCACGTGACAATAATAAACCTAAACCTAAACCAAAACTTTACAATAATTTTATAAGTCTAGGCACTGAGATCTTCAAATTTATTTTGGCTCAGGACATACATTTTGGACATCACATTGGATACTATCTGGCACTAATAGTATATATTTTTTAAATTGTCGCCAGATTTTTGGGTGATGATTCTTCTTGCTTGTGTGATGCTTGGCAGTATGTGGGAGGTCAAGGACACTGCTGGTGCCTCTGGCTGCTACAAATGTGACAAGTGCATCCAGGTACAGCTCCTGAAGGACCGTGTTGGGGAACTGGAGAAGCAAGTGGATGACCTCAGGTTTGTCCGAGAAACGGAGTCGTTCCTCGACAAGTCCTACAGTAATATTGTTACCCCTAAGGTACTGGAAGAGAGAAGGTGGGAGACAGTGAGAAAGGGAGGGAAGCATGGAATGCAAACGTCCCCGGGTGTTGTACCTCTTGTGAACAGGTTCGCCCACTTAGAAGCTGTCGGGACAGAAGACGTTTTAACACTGAGCGGCAGACTGGCTTGCGATGCGAATAGGGCTGTTGAGCCAAAACCAAAAAGGCCAAAGTCAGGCAACGCCATTGTAGTGGGAGACTCCATTGTGAGAGGTACGGACAGGGTTTCTGCGGCAACACATGGGATTCGAGGATGGTGTGCTGCCTTCCTGGTGCCAGGATCCAGGATGTCACGGACAGAGTGCAGAAAATCCTCAAGGGCGAAGGTGAACAGCCGGAAGTGGTAGTGCATGTCGGCACAAACGATGTCGGAAAGAAGGGGATGAATATTCTGCAGCGTGACTTTAGAGAGCTCGGAGAAATGCTGAAAAGCAGGACCTCCAGGGTTGTTATCTCCGGTTTGCTTCCAGTTCCTCGTGCTGGCGAGAGCAGGAACAGGGAGATACGGGACATGAATGTGTGGCTTAGGAACTGGGGCACGGGGCAGGGATTTAGATTCTTAGATCACTGGGATCTGTTTTGGAGTAAAAGGGAACTGTACAAAAGGGACGGATTGCATCTTAACAGGTGGGGGACCAGCATTCTGGCAGGCAGGTTTGCCACTGCTACACGGGTGGTTTTAAACTGAATAAGGGGGGTGGGGTGTCGAATGGGATAGTTGAGGATGGAGTTAAAGGGAAAGGGTTTCTTAAATGTGTGAGCGTAGAGACAGAGGGGTGTAAAATGAGGGTAGAACAATAGGTAGCAAGGTGAAAAGTAAAAGTGGCAGGCAGACAAATCCAGGGCAAAAATCAAAAAGGGCCACTTTTCAATATAATTGTATAAGGGGTAAGAGTGTTGTAAAAACAAGCCTGAAGGCTTTGTGTCTCAATGCAAGGAGCATTTGCAATAAGGTGGATGAGTTGAATGTGCTGATAGCTATTAATGACTATGATATAGTTGGGATCACGGAGACATGGCACCAGGGTAACCAAGGCTGGGAGCTGAACATCCAGGGATATTCAATATTCAGGAGGGATAGACAGAAAGGGAAAGGAGGTGGGGTAGCGTTGCTGGTTAGAGAGCAGATTAATGCAATAGAAAGGAAGGACATTAGCTTGGAGGACGTGGAATCGATATGGGTAGTGCTGCGAAATACTAAGGGGCAGAAAACGCTAGTGGGAGTTGTGTACAGGCCACCTAACAGTAGTAGTGGAGTTGGGGATGGCATCAAACAGGAAATTAGAAATGCGTGCAACAAAGGTAAAACAGTTATAATGGGTGACTTCAATCTACATATAGATTGGGTGAATCAAATTGGCAAGGGTGCTGAGGAAGAGGATTTCTTGGAATGTATGCGGGATAGTTTTCTAAACCAACATGTAGAGGAACCAACGAGAGAGCAGGCTATTCTAGATTGGGTATTGAGTAATGAGGAAGGGTTAGTTAGCAGTCTTGTTGTGCGTGGCCCCTTGGGCAAGAGTGACCATAATATGGTTGAGTTCTTCATTAGGATGGAGAGTGACATTGTTAATTCAGAAACAAGGGTCCTGAACTTAAAGAAAGGTAACTTTGAGGGTATGAGAAGTGAATTGGCCAAGATAGACGGGCAATTGATTCTTAATGGGTTGACGGTAGATATGCAATGGAAGGCATTTGAAGACTGGATGGATGAACTACAACAATTGTTCATCCCAGTTTGGCAAAAAAATTAATCAGGGAAGGTAGTGCATCCATGGATACAAGGGAAATCAGGGATAGTATCAAAACAAAAGATGAAGCGTACAAATTAGCCAGAAAAAGCAGCCTACCAGAGGACTGGGAGAAATTCAGAGTCCAGCAGAGGAGGACAAAGGGCTTAATTAGGAAAGGGAAAATAGATTATGAAAGAAAACTGGCAGGCAACATAAAAACTGACTGCAAAAGCTTTTATAGATATGTGAAGAGAAAAAGATGAGTTAAAACAAATGTAGGTCCCTTGCAGTCAGAAACAGGTGAATTGATCATGGGGAACAAGGACTTGGCAGACCAATTGAATAACTACTTTGGTTCTGTCTTCACTAAGGAAGACATAAATAATCTGCCGGAAATAGCAGGGGACCGGGGATCAAATGAGATGGAGGAACTGAGTGAAATCCAGGTTAGCCGGGAAGTGGTGTTAGGTAAATTGAATGGATTAAAGGCCGATAAATCCCCAGGGCCAGATAGTCTGCATCCCATAGTACTTAAGGAAGTAGCCCCAGAAATAGTGGATGCATTAGTGATAATTTTTCAAAACTCTTTAGATTCTGGAGTAGTTCCTGAGGATTGGAGGGTAGCTAATGTAACCCCACTTTTTAAAAAGGGAGGGAGAGAGAAAACAGGGAATTACAGACCAGTTAGTCTAACGTCGGTAGTGGGGAAACTGCTAGAATCAGTTATTAAAGATGGGATAGCAGCACATTTGGAAAGTGGTGAAATCATTGGACAAAGTCAGCATGGATTTATGAAAGGTAAATCATGTCTGACGAATCTTATAGAATTTTTCGAGGATGTAACTAGTAGAGTGGAAAAGGGAGAACCAGTGGATGTGTTATATCTGGACTTTCAGAAGGCTTTCGACAAGGTCCCACATAAGAGATTAGTATACAAACTTAAAGCACACGGTATTGGGGGTTCAGTATTGATGTGGATAGAGAACTGGCTGGCAGACAGGAAGCAAAGAGTAGGAGTAAACGGGTCCTTTTCACAATGGCAGGCAGTGACTAGTGGGGTACCGCAAGGCTCAGTGCTGGGACCCCAGCTATTTACGATATATATTAATGACTTGGACGAGGGAATTGAATGCAACATCTCCAAGTTTGCGGATGACACGAAGCTGGGGGGCAGTGTTAGCTGTGAGGAGGATGCTAGGAGACTGCAAGGTGACTTGGATAGGCTGGGTGAGTGGGCAAATGCATGGCAGACGCAGTATAATGTGGATAAATGTGAGGTTATCCACTTTGGTGGCCAAAACAGGAAAGTAGACTATTATCTGAATGGTGGCCGATTAGGAAAAGGGGAGAAGCAACGAGACCTGGGTGTCATGGTACACCAGTCATTAAAAGTAGGCATGCAGGTGCAGCAGGCAGTGAAGAAGGCGAATGGTATGTTAGCATTCATAGCAAAAGGATTTGAGTATAGGAGCAGGGAGGTTCTACTGCAGTTGTACAGGGTCTTGGTGAGACCACACCTGGAGTATTGCGTACAGTTTTGATCTCCTAATCTGAGGAAAGACATTCTTGCCATTGAGGGAGTACAGAGAAGGTTCACCAGACTGATTCCTGGGATGGCAGGACTTTCATATGAAGAAAGACTGGATAGATTCGGCTTGTACTCGCTAGAATTTAGAAGATTGAGGGGGGATCTTATAGAAACGTACAAAATTCTTAAGGGGTTGGACAGGCTAGATGCAGAAAGATTGTTCCCGATGTTGGGGAAGTCCAGAACAAGGGGTCACGGTTTAAGGATAAGGGGGAAATCTTTTAGGACCGAGATGAGGAAAACATTTTTCACACAGAGAGTGGTGAATCTCTGGAATTCTCTGCCACAGAAGGCAGTTGAGGCCAGTTAATTGGCTATATTTAAGAGGGAGTTAGATGTGGCCCTTGTGGCTAAAGGGATCAGGGGGTATGGAGAGAAAGCAGGTACAGGATACGGAGTTGGATGATCAGCCATGATCATATCGAATGGCGGTGCAGGCTCGAAGGGCCGAATGGCCTACTCCTGCACCTATTTTCTATGTTTCTATGTTTCTTACTGACATTCATTTTATTGGCAGAGCAGTGTGAGGTTTGTCCACTTAATTTAATTCTTTCAGAGCTGAAACAAATGACAAGTTTCCAAGTCTCTCCCTCGTGCCCCTTAATAAATCAGTTCCCTAGTGTCTCCGAGTAATTACTCAGAATTAATTTTTAAAAAGTAGTCAATGTAATGTTTTTCTCTGTAGTCCCCTCAACAATGGAATCTACCAGTGAATTGTCACTAACTTCGATGGTGAGGGACCTTTTTATTATTATAGATTTATCTATCATTGAGTTTTAGTGCATTTGTGCTAGTCACAGTTCACACACTCCTTGGGTTTACACATAGGTATCTTACCCTAATTACTTCAGGTTCTTGTAGCAGATTGTAAAATGTCCAATAAAAGGAAAATCGATAGGAGGAATCAGCCACTTAGTGAGATTTAGAATTTGAATGGCTTTGTGCAAATGAACATGAGATGAATATCACTGATTTCCAAGCATGGTTTTGTAATTGAGCATTGACTGATTATGAAATATCAAAGTCAGAATCGGCAAAACCCATGACATTTTTTCATGTGAAGTGTTGCCGAGAAGTGATGAATTTTGTGTGTTTTTCTTTCCTTATATTCTACAACTGAGCCTGTATAACCACAATATGAGTGAGAACATTAAATGAACTTGAGCATTTCGGTGGCTGGCAGTCTTCAGCTGGTGCAATTAATGTTGCAAGAAATAATGATTGTTTTTGTTGCCATACTCTTACGGCAGTAACAACCCACCTTCCTTACAAAGGGTGACCCGATGTGGTGGGACTGCCAAGAACTAAGGGGGACCACAAATGGATTGTGTTAAAAGTGGTTTGTGTTGAAATGGAATACTTGTAACTATTGTCAGTGCCCTTGATGGTGACTCTTTGCATACCTTGAGTATGCAAATCAAAGGATAGCACTGTGGCATGTCACATATGACAATAAAGTATCATTGATTCATTATAGTAGCACTTCTTTGAGAAACTAACGTGCAGTAATACTCCAATCATCCTGTACCTGATTGTTCAGATATTCCCATGATTCAGCATTTGAGTATCTAGTAAATAGACACAAAATGGTGGAGTAAATAGTCAGGCAGCATCTATGCAGAAAAGGTATAGGTAACTTATCAGGTCGAGACCCTTCATCAGACTAGATATCAATCTCATCCTCAGTCTCATCAAGACCCATCATCAGAGTACCCAGTGTTGGTTTCCCATGCTCCCTTTGAATTGTATAAGGCCCTGTTTGCTGCATTCATTTTATTTTTAATTAATTAAAAATTAAAATTAAAGCATAACAATAATAGCACTAATAATCAAATTGATTGAACTGAGAGATACAACATGGAAACATAGAAACATAGAAAATAGTTGCAGGAGGAGGCCATTTGGCCCTTCGAGCATGCACCGCCATTCATTGTGATCATGGCTGATCATCCACAATCAGTAATTCGTGCCTGCCTTCTCCCCTGAATTCCGCTAGCCCCAAGAGCTCTATCAAACTCTCCTTTAATTTCCTCCAGTGAATTGGCCTCCACTGCTTTCTTTGGCAGAGAATTCCACAAATTCACAACTCTCTGGGTGAAAATGTTCTTTCTCATCTCAGTTTTAAATGGCCTCCCCTTTATTCTTAAACAGGCCCTGCAGACAACTAACTCCTTGCCAACCATTGATCATCTGTTCATATTAGTTCTGTGTTATCCCACTTTCGCCTCCACTCCCTACACACTAGGAGCAATTTACAGAGGCCAATTAACCTGTCAATATCTGTCTATATAGCTGAATACATTATACTGAACATTCGCAAATATGAGTATTAAAGAGTTAACTTTTAATTGTGCACATGGCAGATTAAGCATAATCCAATTGGTACAAGCCACGAGAGCCCATAAACATTTGGAACACCTTTTAAAATTGCAAGCGCTTTTTTAGCCTGTGGAAATATCCCTTACAGCCAAATCTAAACACTTTAGTCCCTTGACATTTGAGACCTTCTGCATCTGTCTAGATGTTGAATCATGCGCTGGCTTTTACTTGTCTGTATAGATGCCACCTGTCTCGCCTCCTCTTGCTGTGTCCTTGTCCTTTTCCTCTTTTGCTATCTGTTTTCCGATTGTTGCCGTATTATGTATTTCAACCCGTATGTTTCACAGCTGAGATGGCCCATTATGTCCATTCCACCATTCAATAATGGCTGATCTATCTTTCCCGCTCCTTCCCAATCTCCACCTTCTCCCCATAATCCCTGACACTCGTTCTAATCAAGAATATGTGACTCTCCGCCTTAGAAATATCCATTGTTTTGGCCTCAAGAGCAGCCCTCATGTCAAAGAATTCCGCAGATTCACCACCCTCTGACTGAAGAAATTCCACCTTATGTCCATTCTTTTATTCTAAGGCTATGTAAGGCAGCTACTTCAGCGTGTTGCCACTGTGCTGTCTCTGGGTATTGCGTAATTTGTGTCCTTCACTGTTTATTGTGTAGTGTATATTTATTGTCTGTTTTTCCAATAGTAATACACATACTAACCCCCTTATTCTGTTATAGCGGACAACCGGTAATAACGGACACCATCTCCACCCACGACGTCAGTTATAGCAAGTTTTTTTTTTAAATATCCATTGCCCAATCTTAGAACACAGAACATAGCACAGTACAGTACAGTTACAGGCCCTTCAGCCCACAATGTCTGGGCCAAATATGATGCCAAGTTAAATTAACCTCCACTGTCTGCACGTGATCCATTCCCTTTATTCCCTTGGCATCCAGGTTCTTATACAAATTCCTCTTAAATGGCATTTACACATCTGCCTTTCCACCACCCCTGGCAGCACGTTCCAGGAACCCATCACTCCGTTCTAAAAGAAGGAAACCTTGCTTCTCTCTGTGGAAACGGAGAACTTCAGATGCTAGTTTATACCAACGAGAGACACAAAATGCTGCAGCAACTCAGTGGGTCAGGCAGCATCTCTGGAGAAAAAGGATGGGTGACATTTCGGGGCAGGACCCTTCTTCAGACCCTTTTTTCTCCCTCCACTGGGACCCTTTCCAGTCAGAAGAAGGGTCCCGACCCAAAACGTCACCCATCCCTTTTCTCCAGAGATGCTGTCTGACCTGCTGAGTTACTCCAGCACTTTGGAAGTACTACAGCGTACTACATCCAGATCCAGATCCAGATCTTGCTTCTCTCAGTTGTGTTACTGTATACATTTTGGTCCCAGACTTAGATCAGTATAACACCTTTGCCCATCTTGCTGATTTTCATCTGTTGGTCCAAATAGCTCATTTGTTTCGAATGTTCATCCTCGTGTTGTATTGCATTGCATTTATCAACACTAGAGGAAACATAGTCACAGCTCTAGTTGACAGCATTTCTGTCAAGTGAAACTGTATGTCCTTTGCTTTCAACAACTATTCTTAACACTTCTCGTTTCTAAATCTCTATGTCACATTTATTTTGTCATTTCTCACCGTAAAACCATAATTTGTTCCAACATGACAATATTTTGCACAACTTCTTTTGTGGATAATATGTTCCTGCTTCTTCCAAATCACAACGTAACACATTCTGGAAAGTATCATGTTTAAGAAAGAACTGCAGATGCTGGAAAAATCGAATATAGACAAAAACTGCTGGAGAAACTCAGAGGGTGAGGCAGCATCTATGGAGAGAAGGAATAGGTGACGTTTCGGGTCGTTGTAGTGTCAGTGCATTGATAACGACTCACATTTCTCACAGAACGCTGTGGAGGCCAAGCCAGTGGATATTTTTAAGGCAGAGATAAATAGATTCTTGATTAGTGCAGGTGTCAGAGGTTATGGGGAGAAGGCAGGCGAACGGGGTTCGGTAGGAGAGATAGATCAATCATGATTGAATGGCGGAGTAGACTTGATGGGTTGAATGGCCTAATTCTACTCCTATCACAAATGAGCTTATGACCTTCTCACCTTCTCCACTCTTTTGCCACTGCCACATGCCTGCTTCTGTTCCTGTTAAGTCAATCTCTTAGTTTCTTGCATAAAACACGAAGCACTGAAGTAATTTAGCGTGTAAAGGGCCTGTCCCACTTGGGCGTTATTTGCGCGTCATTTACGCGACATCATTTATGCGTCACGATGCACGCGTCATGACGCACGCGTGACACATGCATGGCATGCATTACTCGCGCATGGCGCGTGGTGAGGCATGGCGGCATAGGCAGTGACGCGCGGTAGCGCGCGGCGCCCCAGGATTTTGGGATTCTCAAAATTCTCGCCCGCCACCTGCGTGACGCGCAAATGATGCCCAAGTGGGACAGGCCCTTTAGGCGGCATCTGTGGAGGGGACAGACAGGCAATGTTTCAGGTCGGGACCCTTCTTCGGACTGATTGTAGAGAAGTTGGAGAAAGCTGGAAAAGAGGTGGGGGTGGGCCAAAGCCTGACAAATGATAGGTGGAAGATAGACACAAAATGCTGGAGTAACTCAGCGGAACAGGCAGCATCTCTGGAGAGAAGGAATGAGTGACATTTCGGGTCGAATGATAGTCGGATACAGGTTGTGGTAGGAAAGAAAGAAGAAGGGTCTCGACCCGAAACGCCACCCATTCCTTCTCTCCAGAGATGCCGCCTGTCCCGCTGAGATACTCCCGTCTTGAGTCTACCTACAGGTTAAGTGGCCTTGATTGGCAGATGGGTGGACAAAGGCTAGAGATGAAATGGAGACAAGTGGAATATAATAGTAAGATTAAACGAGAACTTACCAGTTTGAAGTTTGATCTTTATTTTATGAGGAGTTACGTTGGTGATTACGTGAAGAAGACCCGTCAGGGCGCATGCGCGTCAATCTTCAAAGCAGCGGTATGAAATCACAGACAACACAATAATTGAAGTAACATATGAAGATGAGAAAAATGAGAACTACCATTATGACCTTTTTTCTATGAGAGAGGGTTGGGCGTGGCGGGCACGTAATCACCAACGTAACTCCTCATAAAATAAAGATCAAACTTCAAACTAGTAAGTTCTCGTTTAATCTTACTATTTTACTTCGGAGTCACGTGAGTGACTACGTGAAGATTTTAAAGCTCTGTGATTTTTATGCCGCAGATCAAAATCCCGGCTTCTCACTGCATCGATTGACTCTGAGTATAATCAATAATGCTGTAAACATGACACTGAATATCATGCAAAAAAAAAAAAAAAGTTTTATTTTTGGTCATAAAACAAACAATAAACCCTCTTAATTTAGGGCAACAAACGAAACAGAATGAAACAGTATTGAAAACAGAATTTAAACAATAGCAACAGCACTCAATATTGAGTTGGCAAACAGCCCTCCATCGGCAATCGGCCGATGGTAGTATTGCTGGAACACAAGTTCATTTTGCCATCCTGCGGCTTTTAATATATGGTCGATGGGAACGTCCATCCCCCGGGCCGCGGATGTTGCTGCTGCCCTAGTGGAATGAGATGTAAACACATCAGTGTTAATTCCTGCCTGAACCAACACTTGCTTTAACCACCTTGAGATAGTCTGAACTGCCACTCTTTTATGTGGCTTCTTGTAACTGACAAATAATCCTGTTTCTTCTTGTCTTAAAGCCCTTGTGGCTTCAATGTAATGTAACAAATGTGTCCTTATACATAAACATGGATCTGTAGGATATGCTGAGAACACAATCTTAAATCCTGTCACACCTGGCCTGCTTTGTTTGAGCAGGTCATAAATATAAAACATAACATTCTCTGCAGTCACTTCCATTCTATCTAACTGAAGTTTTTGCAAAGTCTGCACTCTCTGTGCTGACACCAATGCCATTAGCATAGCCAATTTCATGGTTAATTTTGACAAAGTTATAGACGTGACAGGGACCCAATGATGAAGCATGTTAAGAACAATGTTTACATCCCAGATAACCACATACCTAGGCTTAGGCGGTTTGGAATTAAAGATTCCTTTCATCAACCTAGATATGAGAGGGTGAGAACCTATACTTTGTGTCCGTGTACCTATTACAAGATATGCGGACAAAGTGCTTCTAGCTGTATTGATAGCACTATAGCTAAGACCCTCATCATAATAAAGTGTAGATAAAAACTGTAACACATTTTCAATAACTACAGTATCATATTGAATATTCTTTCCAACACAATATTGTTCCCATTTTTTTACATAAGTCATATACTGCTTTTGAGTACTCTTTCTCCAGGCTGCAGTGAGCATATCTACCGTTCGCCTAGAAAGTCCTCGACCCATGTAAGGCCTTCTTAAAACCTGCAAATTAACAGATCAATACGATCACATAACGGATGAACTTCACACGTTACCGGATGCTCCAGCAAATTCCTACTCTTTGGAATCAGCAAAGGAGGTTGGATCGCTATCTGTAACATCAATGGGAACAATGGTTGAGTTGGCCAATTTGGTATCACCAAAACCCCTGAAGCGGCATCCTGCTTGGTTTTTTGCAAACACTGACCTATGAGGCAGAATGGTGGGAAAATGTACACAAACATATCACCCCAATTTAGTGAAAAAGCGTCACTGCCCCTGGATCTGGTTCCCATGAAACATATTTTGGCAGCTGGTGGTTAAGCCTGGATGCAAACAAATCAATATCTGCTTTCCATATTGAAGTACTATGTTCTTGAACACATCCTGGTTCAACATCCACTGTATTATCATGTAATTTTCGTGACCTGGCATCTGCTACTACATTGAGTTTCCCTGGCAGATAGATAGCTGAAATCCAAATATCTCTATCTATACACCAGGTCCAAATTTGATTTGCCAACCTGTCACATGATAATGATTTGATTCCACCCATGTGATTAATATAAGCAACTGCTGTAGTGTTGTATATTTGGCACTGCACATGCAAGCTAGTTTTGTTAGTGCAATAAGCCTTGAGTCCATAAAATACTCCTAAAAGCTCTAAATGGTTAATTCCCCATGTTTGCAGAAGCAATGACTCTTGCTCAGTCCATCTGCCTCCACAGCTGGATCTCGTATCAGTGGCACCCCACCCAAGTGCACTGACATCTGTCTGCAAAATCATGGAAGCTTGGTCCAATAACACTTTGGAACTACTAGTGGACACATGCTGAATCCACCATTGTACATCAGCAACAGCCTCTACTGATAGACGCATAGGCCTGTTATAATGACCCAAATGTATCCTCAGTGCTTGTTCCTTTGACCTTTGTAACTGTTGATAATGAAGTGGCCCGTATTGAACTGCTGGAAATGCTGCCACCAATTTCCCAAGCAGACTCGCCACCTGTCTAATTGAAGGCTGTGTATCAGCAATCAACTTGATACAGCTCTCAATTAGCTCTACCCTTTTTTGCCTGGGCAAGGTCACAATCATGTTGATTGAGTCTATTGTGAAACCCAAATAGTCAATTTGTGACACAGGTGTTAATTTAGATTTCTCTGGATGGATTATGAAGCCCACTCTTTGAAAAGTGGTTTTAACAACTGCCACTGATGCTTCAGCTGTTTCTTTTGATTGTCCTACAATCAAGATATCATCTAGTAAGCCATGAGCACATGCCCTTGACTTCTCATCATGCCTAGAATAGGTTTTAACAACTTTGTAAGAACTCTAGGAGCTGAAGACAAACCATTAGGCAGTGCATTGTATTGCCACAATTGCCCCATCCAGCTGAATTTTAAATATCTTCTATCCTGCAAATGAACAGACACTGAATAATACGCATCTTTAAGATCTATAGTTGCCATATAGCATCCTCTGGAAACAAGTTGCTTAGCCGTCACAAACGTTTCCATCTTAAAATGTCTATACCTTACAAAAGGGTTAAGACTAGTCATGTCCAGTATAATTCTGCTGCCCCCATCCTTTATTGGTCTGGGAAAGATATTGGACACAAACTGTTGGCTTTGGTAAACTGCTTTAGCAATTACTCCTTTATTACATAAGCTTTCAAGTTCCACCTGAACTTCCAATTGTTCAGTGATACTGAAGTCAAAACTCCTTTTTGGAACATGTTGCATGCGTAATTCAGAATTTGCATTAAACTCTATTCGAAACCCTTCAACAACATTCAGTATAAACATATCTGAGGTAATTTGTTTCTATTCCTCTAAGAACAGATGTAATCTTCCTCCAACTTTTAATTGTATTACTTTAGATCTGTCTACATGAGAACCAGACCCACATACCTCATTACCACCTGGCATCCTTCCCCGGCCTCGAGCTGGATATCCCACCTTCCCTGGCGCTGCTACAGCCGAACGCCAACTGCGCTGCATCGTAGCTGCACACGGTGTCAGCTCTGGCAGCTGCCTGTCCTCCGTTTCGAAGTCGTCGGACTCAGGGTCAGAGCTTATCTGCCCTTCTGCACTCACCTCTTGAAAGAGGGTGCTTTCAAGCAGGCCTCTACCAGGCACTGCCGGCGGAGCCTTCCCCACGGCCTCCCGCCCACACAACTCCTCCTGGAGTGTGGCTTTGTGGAGCAGCCCCTGTATGAGCTGCTCCATTTTGGATAACCGCTGGGGCACGGTATCCTGTCCCGGACAGGACTCTTCCTGGCCCGACTCTGCCGAGTCAATGGGCCTAACAGACTTGGCTTTTGACTTCCGCCCGACTGGCGTTGGCTTTGTACCCGGCTGGGCACTTGGGAGTGCCAAGTCTGTCGCCGCACCGCTACCGGCTTGGGACTCCCCAGAGGTGACAGGCTGCCTTTCGGAGACTGCGCTCCCGCAGCTCTCTCTCCCCTTTTCCGTTGCACACCTGCACCTTGTTGATTTCTCCATTATTCCTGTATTTTAGGGATAAACACAGCAACAATTTTTCTTTTCTCCTAACTCCTCCAAAGTCTCCCCGACTTTGGTGGATTTTAAACCACTCACCTGCAGGAGGAGCTCCTCTTCCTGCTGCCGGGCGCCAATGCGTCAGACGTAATGACGCGCATGCGCCCTGACGGGTCTTCTTCACGTAGTCACTCACGTGACTCCGAAGTAAAATCTAAAGCCAAAGGGAGGAACAGTTTAGTTTTTAGTTTAGTTTAGTTTAACTTAAGGGAAATAGTTTAAAATCAGGTGTTACCCTGAGCACGCTCCTAGCCATAAAACCTAAGACAAATCATGATCAGATGACTCAAATCATGAGAAATGCTATTGATTTAAACATTAGAAAAATGAATGACATTGACAATGTTTGGAAAGAAACAATCCTCATTTAAGAATCATCGTCTTGATGTAAAATACTTAGAGAACTGATATGTTTTGGAACATGATTCAATATGTAACATGGTCAAGAGCAATGAATTAACTTAAAGTGGAGAGCCCTAGATGAAGTGGAATAAAAATGGTAAGATTTCACATTCTATTAGAAATATTCCCTTCACTGGTGCTGATAAGGAGATACGTTGGAAATAATGTTTTTGAGGAGGTGAAGTGAGCACGTATCCATATTTTGAAAACCAACAAACATTTCATAATTTTACAAAGTTCTCAAAGCAAGAATGTACAGGCAATGGACCCTATTTGAAAAATGCCAACATCTTTTGTTAAAGATCTTTTGTTGTAAGATTATTAGTGATAGGAGCAGAATTAGCCATTCGGCCCATCAAGTCAGCTCGGCCATTCAATCATGGCTGATCTATCTCTCCCTCCTAACCCCATTCTCCTGCCTTCGCCCCATAACCCCTGACACTCGTACTAATCGAGAATCTATCCACCTCTGCCTTTAAAATATCCATTGACGGCCTCCACAGCCTTCTATGGCAATGAATTCCACAGATTCACCACCCCCTGCTTAAAGAAATTCCTCATCATAAAGGAACATCCTTTAATTCTGAGGCTATGACTGCTAATCCTAGACTCTCACACTAGTGGGAACATCCTCTCCATATCCACTCTATCCAAGCCTTTCACTATTCGTAATGAAAGTTAACAAAACTTTTCATTGGATGTGTGCAATTATTCAGCTCAGCTCATAGGCCTAACTAACTGCAATGTGTCCAAAAGGAAATGAGGCAGCATTTCATAATAAATCAATCTATATGAATCAAGGTCGTTAGTTCTTAGCCCGGTTTTCAGATGGCCTTAACTATTTGAGACTATACCCTTTGTATATGTATTCATAAATGTGTCTGCCAAGGTCAATTGCTTTTCCAATTTCAAACTCAATCTCTGTATAAACTGAGATGAATGAGATGAACAAAAAAAAAAGTTGTGCTTTTTGGGCCATGGAACTGGAAGAATATATCTTCATTTAATCACAAATATATGTTAGATAAATACCCTTGAGTTTGCCTTGATAATATTCAAGGATCAAGTAGTATTTATGGAGGCTACTATTCGAAGATAAAACACTGGCGGTAAAGGTATTGTTATATATATCATTTGTAGATTGAGCAGACAGTTTTATACATAGCTGGTTATACAACTACTGCCGTATTCTGATACCTAGATATCCCGAACAGTAGACCTACACAAAACAATTCTGCTTTTGATTAAACTCATGCAATTTTGTGGCTTGACTGTTTCACTGCATTCCAAGATATTTTGCAATGAGGTTCAGAAGACTTGAGTTACCGACTGACATTATGAAATCTTTTAGTTTAGTTTAGAGATTCAGCACGGAAACAGGCCCTTCGGCCCACTGATTCCGCACCGGCCAGCGATCCCTGCACACTAACACGATCCTACACTAGGTCAATTTACATTTATACCAAGCCAATTAACCTACAAACCCGTACGTTTTTGGAGTATGTGAGGAAACAGAAGATCTCGGAGAAAACCCACGCGGGTCACAGGGAGAACGTACAAACTCTGTACAGACAGCACCGGTAGTCGGGATCGAACCTGGGTTCTCTGGCGCTGTAAGGCAGCAACTCTACCACTGTGCCACCGTGCCGTCCGTATCTTGGTTCATTAATTTTCGCAAACTAAAAAGTAACCAAAATGTGGATCAATTTTGACTGGCAATTGACTCTGAAGTATATTTTCTTTCAATTTGCCAGGAATTTCCTGTACTTGGAAAGAATGAATACATTAGAAAACAGGTCTTTCTAGCGGTGTGTGTTCTGTACATGAATGCTGCAATTTTAAACCGTAACAAATGTTTTAGTTTTATGTTATATCATTAAAAAAATGCTTATTTAATCATCAACTGCCCTGGAAAGTACTCAATAATGAGTTTAATTGACATGAGGATATGTAAGATTTACTAAGAAAATCAATATGTTATACACAGTGGGGATTTTACATTAAGATAACACACAGGATAAAAAGCTCCTATAACTTGTTCTGGCGACACATCTTGTTAACTTGCTTAAAATGATTTCTTCGCGAGAAGACAAAATGGCAGAGTAGAAACAGCCATGTTGAAAATCTATCCTCTGTGTTTTAGTGACAAGGTCATCCAAGGCAACAGGTCCAGAAGGTTAGATCGCATGGGATCCAGGGTGAGCTAGCCAATTGGATACAAAATTGGTCATGGGGGGTTTGATCCTAACTCCAGGTGCTGTTTGTATGGAATTTGTGCATTCTCCCTGCGACTGCGTGGGTTTTCTCCGGGTTCTCTGGTTTCCTCCCATACTCCAAAGACCTGCAGGTTTGTTGTTTGATTGTCTGCAGTAATTTTGTATATTGTCCCTAGTGCGTAGGATGGTGCTAGTGCACAGGGTGATCACTGGTCGGCACCGACTCAGTAGGTCGAAGTGCCTGTGTCCATGCTGTAACTCTAAAATCTAATAGTTTTGTTTAGTTTGGGGACACATGATGGAAACAGGGCCTTCTGCCCACCGAGTCCACACCGACCACTTATCCCCGCAAATTAACACGACCCTGATGAGAAGACATTTATTTTACCTGGGGGGTGGTGAATCTGTGGAATTCATTGCCACAGATGGCTGTGGAGGCAATTTCTAAGGCTGAGATTGACAGATTCTTGATTAACACCGGTGTCAAGGGTTATGAGGAGAAGGCAGGAGAATGAGGTGGAGAGGGAAAGATAGATCAGCCATGATTGAATGGCGGAGTAGACTCGATGGACTGAATGGCCTAATTCTGCTCCGATAATGTATATCGATAATCGATTATCAGCAGTGAAAAAGTTCAGTTGCTTTAAAGTCGGTGGGAATTGGTATCTTCAGCTCCTGGGTTTTTAACAGGTTTCTGACCTCTCATTTATAGTGTGCAAAGAGTTACTGTTGGTTAGGCCCATCCACTCCCTTCCTGCCCAAAGTGAGAAATGTACTGAGAAAATAATGGCCAGCAAGCCATTGTTAAAAAGCAATGAATATAACTTGCTCTATTTGTTCATTTAAAAAATATATAATGGTACATATGAAAACAAATATAGCATTATCCTTCAAAGATCGCCATTGTTTGTTTTGGAAATGCTATTAAATACTTCTACAAAGCTAGGGAATATTTTCACTTTTCTTCATTTATGTGTATCACACCATAAAATAAACCAGCAGATTGCAAAGGGTTAATATAAAATCCTGCATTTTATAAAGACTATTTTTTTTAGATTGGGGAACAATTCTGGGTTAAAAAACAACCTTTAATTTACTATCCAATTTACATTTACAATAATTTACAATAGAGTTATAGAGTCATACAGCGTGGAAACAGGCCCTTCAGCCCAACTTGCCCACGCCGACCAACATGCCCCATTTACACTAGTCGCACCTGCCTGCGTTTGGCCCATATCCCCCTAAAACTGTCCTATCCATGTACTTGTTTCATAGTTTCTTAAACGCTACGATAGTCCCAGCCTCAAGTACCTCCTCCGGCTGCTCATTCCATACTCCCACCACCTTTTGTGTAAAAAAGTTACCCCTCAGGTTCCTATTAAATCTTTCCCTCCTCACCTTAAGCCAATATCCTCTGGTTCTTGATTCCCCTTGATTACCCGATCTATTCTTCTCACGATTTTGTACACCTCTATAAGATCCTCCTGCGCTCCAAGGAATAGAGTCCTGGCCTGCTCAACCTCTCCCTGTAGCTCAGGCCCTTGAGTCCTGGCAACATCCTCATCAATCTTCTCTGCACCCTTTCCAGCTTCCCAACATTTTTCCTATAACATGGTGACCATAACTGAACACAATACTCTAAATGTGGCCTCA
Organism: Malacoraja senta; assembly: GCA_038087875.1. NCBI lineage: Eukaryota > Metazoa > Chordata > Chondrichthyes > Rajiformes > Rajidae > Malacoraja > Malacoraja senta. Next base: position 44,025,025 of record CM075984.1, read on the forward strand.
CAAACATTGTATATAACTGCCGCATGACCTCCCAACTCCCATCCTCAATACTCTGTCAGATGTAGGCCATTGTGCTGAAAGCCTTTTGACAACCCTATATACCTGTGATGCCACTTTCAAGGAAGAATGTACCATAGATATAATCTATGTGGTGGGGGAAAGATGTTTCATAAAGAAACAGATTTGCTGATGACCATTTTTTTCTAAACCTTAAATTTCTTGGTCACTACTTTGTTACATATCTCCTTTAAAATGTGTTCCTGTCACCGTAAACCTATGCCCTCTAATATTTGATATTTCCACCCTGGGGAAAGAGGATTCAACCTTCAGAAAAGGTTCTGAAGAATGATTATAAAAACATAATAACAGTCAACAGATGTTAAAGTACAGCCTTAATCTGTGGTCCATTGTTTAAATTGTAATAATCTTTATATTATTTTTTCTCCCAATTCTCCCATGTCAATTCAAAGCTGAAGGAGATGCACGTAGCTCCCTTGTAGTGAATGCCAAGAGTTGTGTCTAATTGTACAGGTGCAGCAGTGTAGTACATTAGGAAGCATGGATATGCAAAGGGAACCAATTAGTGTATTTCCTGCTGTCTGCTTTTCCTCCTCTCTTTTTTAGGAAATACCTTTCATATATTTTATGTGTTTTGGCTTCTCGTCCTATGTCTGTATGAGCTTACAATTCCCCACCTTGGTCTGTCCCGTTCTGGACTTCTGCAAATATATGCCACGGCATAAGTGCCTTGTGGAACTTAAGTGAAAGTATCTTGTTGCAGTGGTGTCGTCAATGGGCAGCACACTGGCGCAGCTGGTAGAGCTGCTGCCTCACAACACCAGAGACCCGGGTTTGATCCTGACATCAGGCGCTGTCTGTGTAGAGTTTGCACGTTCTCCCTGTGACCACGTGGGTTTCCTCTGGTGCTCCTGTTTCCTCTCACATCCCGAAGACATGAGGGTTTGTAGGTTATTGCAGAATTTTCTTAGCTGGGGTCCATTGCAGGTTTTGGTGAGTGAGGCCCGGAGCTTTCTTAGTTTGTAGGTTAATTGGCCTCTATTAATTGCCCTTAATATGTAGGGAGTGGGGTAGCATAGAACTAGTGTGAATGGTTGATCGATGGTCGGTGTGTACTCAGTAGGCCTCAGGCCTGCTTCCATACTGTAACTTTTCAGTGGCAAGGCTAGTAGAGTTGCTGCCTCACAGTGCCAGAGACCCCGGTTCAATACTGAGCTTGGGTGCTGTCTGTGTTGTCTTTGCACGTTCTCCCTGTGACCACGTGGGTGTCCTCAGTTTGCTCCGGTTTCCTCCCACATCCCAAAGACATGCAGGTTTCTGGGTTAACTGGCCTCTGTAAATTGCCCTTAACGTGTAGGGCGTGGATGGAAAAGTGGGATAGCGTGAACAGGCAATCAATGGTCGGCATGGACTCGGTGGCCAAAGGGCCTGTTTCCATGCTGCATCTTTCAATCAACCAATGCCAAGCTTTAAGACTGAGTGTGGTGCCATTCATTATGTTAAAGCAGATTGGTCGGCGTGTATTCGGCTATAGGGCCGAAGGGCCGAATAGCCTCCTCCTGCACCTATTTTCTATGTTTCTATGTTTCTGTGTTTCTATTGTCCAAAGCTGTTAAATGTTGCGATTGAAAGCAATTACATATCTGACCATTAGAGGGAACCTAAACGTGAAGAAACAGGCTTGCTTGTTCACTGGTTTGCTTGAGAATGCAATGACTCTGGTTGCCGATACATTGACATAATAAGTAAAATAATAACAGCATGGACATATCCTAAAAGATGTGTCATACAGTCATAGAGTGATATAGTGTGGAAACAGGCCCTTCGGCCCAACTTGCCCACACCGACCAACATATCCCTTCTAGTACCACCTGCCTGCGTTTGGCCCAAATCCTTCCAAACCTGTCCTATCCATGTACCTGCCTAAATATTTCTTAAATGTTGCGATAGTCCCTGCCTCAACTACCTCCACCGGCAGCTCGAACTATACACCCGCCACTCTTTGTGTGAAAAAGTTACCCCTCAGTTCCCTATTAAATCTTTCCCCCCCTCACCTTAAACCTATGTCCTCTAGTTCTCAATTCCCCTAACTCTGGGCAAGAGTCTCTGTGCATCTACCCAATCTATTCCTCTCGTGATTTTATACCCCTCTATAAGATCACCCCTCATCCTCCTGCGCTCTAAGGAATAGAGTCCCAGCCTGCTCAACCTCTCCCTATAGCTCAGTCCCTCGAGTGGTGTCTCTTTATTGTGCATCTGCTGCCCCCCACATCACTCAGTGCCACATTTATCTTACAACAGTTTGAAGACAACCGCCATATGAAGTGCAGCAGGATGATGACTTGATCGTAAAATTTTAATTCAGAAAACAGCTGTTTAATATGCATTCCCTTCTTTCCTCGGCAGTGGAGTGGACACTTCTGGGTCATGAGGATACCTTCTAAATGCTTTTTTATTTTTGCATTGGCAAGCTTGAACGTTTATGTACTCCCCGACGGCCTGAGAATAGGTCCACGTAATATTCTCATTGTACGATGATGTACATAATAATTATCTCTGCACTGCTGTACCATTCCCAGATGGTTCTGATTTTTTAATTTGGCTCATAAAGTCCCATTCGGGAATAATTATCCCGTGAGTTCGGGGAACTTTTTTCACTTGCTTTCCTGTTCCGCTCATGCATTTGAATGCCACTTCCTCCAAAGTGGCGCAACGGTAGAGTTGCTGCATTACAGCGCCAGAGAACTGGGTTTGATCCTGACTACAGGTGCTCTCTGTATGGATTTTATACGTTCTACCTGTGACTGTGTGGGTTTTCTCCGGGTGCTCTGGTTTCCTCCCACACTCCAAAGACGTAGGTTAATTGGCTTTGGTAAATTGTAAAATGGTCCCTAGTGTGTGTAGGGTAGTGAGCAGGGTTACCGCTGGTTGGCACGTGCCTAGTGGGCCAAAGAGCCTGTCTCCGAGCTGTATCTGTCAAGCCTAAAGTAAATGCGATAGTCAGTGCGGACTCAATGGACTGAAGGGCCTGGTCCCATGATGTCCGTCTCTATGCCTTACGAACCTTCACATAGAAAGTTTCAGGAGTTCTAGCCTCCAGAATGTGGCAGTGCCTGGTGAACTCAGTTAAAGTCTCCGAGCATTTGAAGTGCAGCTGCTGTTATAAAATTGGAAAGTAGAGGCTAATTTAACAAGCTCCCGTGTGCACCTACGTATTAATGATTTGATAATCTCTTGAATAATGTTTGTTGATGTAAAACTATTGACTAAAGTGGCTGGGATAATTCATCTGTTCTTCCTTGATAGCATGTCAGAACCTCCAACATTGCACGACATCCTTAGTGTGAACATTTCCAGCTCTGATGAAACAGTTGTCTCCAATGGCTGGGCCATATTGATCACAGTTTCCCATCAAACAAGAGGCACAGGAGTGTGAAAATGCACACCTCCAGAGTCAGGGACAGTTTCTTTCTAAGGGCTATTTCTCCTAAATAGATTGTTAATCTATTATTAACAAAAGTCCTACCCCACAACCAACAATGGACCATTGTAGGCTCCACCTTTCCTTGATCACCGTTGCTTGATTCACATATCTTTCATTCATTTGTTCTATGTGCCATATATATCTCTCTCGTTCCCCCTTTTCCCTGACTTTCAGTCTGAAGAAGGGTCACCTATTCCTTTTCTCCAAAATGCTGCCCGACCCATTGAGTTACTCCAGTTTTTTGTGTCTACCTTCGGTTTAAACCAGCATCTGCAGTTTCTTTCTACACAGTCTTCAAATAATATTTGCTACCAGACTGCTGCCAAGGTATTTGCCCTAAATCTGTACATCAGATTGTGAAAAATCCTTGATCTGACTTTGCTGGCTTTACCTTGCACTTGGACTGATTGTAATCTTGTATAGTCTTTCCGCTGACTGGATAGCAGGCAACAAAAAAGCGTTTCACTGTACCTCGGCACACGTGACAACAAACATAATTAATCTTAAACTTAAACTTATCTTCACAAATCATGGTTTTGGAGAAATTGTTTCATTTCTGATTTGGGGAAAAGTCAATTATCAGACAGTTTTCAAGAACTGAGCCTTTATGTAACCTAGTGACTGCCTGTATAGTGAACCAGCTTTAAAATATATTTGGGGGGGACAAAATCTAGCGGAAGTGATTTTTCTAAATAAACACATGCACAGAGTACTGGAACTATTCTGCAAGTCAAGCAGCATCTGGGGAGGAGTAATGCTTCGGGTCAATGCCTCACTGATGAAAGGACCACTTTTTGTTCTCATTTCAGATTTCCAGCGTCAGCAATGTTCCACTTTTGCATAAAACTCAGGTTCTTTTTATTTGAAACAGCTCACACCAGCTTCCCTTCTGTCTGATTACTTTGCCAACAACAGTCCCACTAAGGGATTTATTAGGAAGTCGACATAAATAATTCAGGTTGGCCAACTCTGATTTTATTTTGCTACCTCCATGCCTCTCACCATCCTGCAGTACTTTGTGCTTCCCCATGACAGCTTGTTTGCTTTGAACCCATGATGCTAACGATTTGGGGCAGGAATTTGTATTCTGTGATGCTGCAGCACAATTCATTGATACACCAAGTGTATTTGGTCGCTGTAACATCCACGACTCAAAAGCAAGCCTATTTGAGCTCTATGCAAAAGTGCCGGAGTAACTCAGAGGGCCAGGCAGGATCTGTGGAGGGAACGGATTAGTGACATTTCAGGTGCTGATGAAAGAACCGTTTTTCTGCTTCAGCCGGAAGAAGGGTGCCGACCCCAAATGTCACCTGTCCATTCCCTCCACATATGATGCCTGGCCTGCTGTGTTTTGCTCAAGATTCCAGCATCTGTAGTTCCTTGCGTCTCCATATGTTAGGCCCCTCTGCTACTCCCTTCTCCTAGTTTTTAGGTTAGCTTATTATTGTCAATTGTACCAAGGTACAGCGAAAAGCTTTTTGTTGAGTGGTATCCACTCAGAGAAAAGTTTTTACCTGCTTACAATCAACCTGTCCGCAGTGTACAGATACAGGATAAAGGGTATAAAGGGTGCAAGATAAAGTCCAATTAAGTGTGATTAATGATAGTTCAAAGGTCTCCAGTGAGGTAGATGGGAGGTCAGGACCGCTTTCTAGCTGGTGAGAGGACCGCTCAATTGCCTGATAACAACTGGGAAGAAACTCTCCCTGAATCTGGAGGTATGCATTTTCAAACTTCTGTACCTCTTTCCTGATGGGAGAGGGGAGAAGAGAGAGTGACTGGGGTGAGACTGAGGGTGGAGAGAAGTAATGTCAGGGAAAAGCTGCAGAGAACAAAGGGAAGGTAGACAAAAATGCTGGAGAAACTCAGCGGGTGAGGCAGCATCTATGGAGCGAAGGAAATAGGCGACATTTCGGGTCGAGACCCTTCTTCAGACGGGAACAAAGGGAATGTTAGTGATACAGTGGAGCGAAGGTTAGTTTAGATTATTGTCACGTGTACCGAGGTACAGTGAATATTGTTTGTAGTTGTTTCGTGCTATCCAGTCAGCAGAAAGACGATACATGATTATAATCAAGCCATCCACAGTGCATAGATACACAATTAAGGGAATAATGCTTAGTGCAAGATAAAGTCCAGTTAAGTCCGATTAAAGATAGTCCAAGGGTCTCCAATCAACTTATGAACGTATTCAATAGATTTTCCCCTTTCTCCATCAGCAATTTAAAACTATCTTGCAGTAGATTGTAATTTTTTGTCAATTGACCAAATCAACCGTTCTGCTGCAGTTATTTTCCACTTCGTTAACAAGCACAGTTTGGAAGTGCTCATGCATGTGTTCCTACCTTCCCTTCTGTTTTTTTCTGGGTGGGGGGGGGGGTTTGTTCCTGTTAAGACTGCGGAGAACTGAAACGTAAAGGGGCCAAGTGGAAAAGCCTGACTGGGTTATGAGTTTGTTGGAATCATAATTTGGGATTATGTTTCTTCTGAAGTAAACTCTAGTGATTTGTACTGCAGTGGCAGGATTAGTTCCGAGCAAACCAGGAACAATGTGGCTTGGTGTTTGTGCAGGAGGCCTGGCGGAAGCACAAGAGTGAGATTATAACACAAGTCCAAATGGGAAAACATCTGCCAATCATTACTGTCTATTGCAGCTACGAGTCTTTGGAATGATTTATTATGACTGAATGAAGTTCATGCCAATTGTGCATATTGACACCAAGAGGAAAACAGCTTCATGTTAATGCATTGCAAATCACTCTAGTTTAGTTTAGTGTAGAGTTACAGTGTGGAAACAGGCCCTTCAGCCCATCAAGTCCGCACTGACCAGCGACCACCGCACACTCACACTATCCTACACACACTAGGGAAAATTATACCAATTATAACAAGCCAATTTACGTACAAACCTGCACGTCTTTGGAGTGTGGGAGGAAACCAGAGATCCCTGTGAAAACCGCTGCAGGCCACGGGGAGAACGTACAAACTCAGTGCAGACAAACACCTGTCGTATGGATCAAACCCGGTAAGTCAGCAAATCTACCGCTGCACCACCGTGCCACCCACGTTTTGCAAACTACTCGGCCCGTAATACAGAATAGTTCTCAGAATATGTATTAGAAATCTGTACCTGAAGGAAGGGATATTTACTCTGGCACAGTTAGTTATTATCCTGTGATGTCAACTTACCTGACGTCCAGTCAATGTAACATTAGCAAATCCCATAGACCCAGGTTTGATCCTGACCACGGGTGCTGTCTGTACGGAGTTTGCACATTCTCCCCGTGACCTCAGTGAATAACTCAGCAAATCGAGTGGCATTTCTGGAGAAAATGGACAGGTGACGTTTCGTATGGAGACCCCTTCTTCAGACTGATTGTCATGGTGGGGTGGGGGCAGATAGAAGGCAGCTGGAAAAGGAGAAAGGAAGGACGTGCGGAAGGCAAGGATGAGTATGGGTGTCAGGGGTTATGGGGAGAATGGGGTTGGGAGGGAGAGATATATCAGCCATGATTGAATGGCGGAGTGGACTTGATGGGCCGAATGGCCTAATTCGGCTTAAGAAAGAACTGCAGATGCTGGTAAATCGAAGGTAGTCACAAAATGCTGGAGTAACTCAGCGGGTGAGGCAGCATCTGTGGAGAGCAGGAATTGGTGATGGTTCGGGTCAAGACCCTTCTTCAGACTCATTCTGCTCCTGTCCCTTATGACCTTATGACCTGCGTGGGTTTTCTCTGGAATCTCCGGTTTCCTCCCACACTCCAAAGATGCACAACTTTTTCGGTTAATTGGCTTGGAAAAATTGTAAATTGTCCCTAGTGTGTGTAGGATAGTGTTAGTGTGTGGGGATCACTGGTCGGCGCGGACTCGGTGGGCCGAACGGCCTGTTTCTGTGCTGTATCTCTAAACTAAACTAAAATAAGTTGTGCCAAAATGAAAACCATTCTACATTTACTTATCATCGTCTACTGTGATCTGTTGTTTTCACACCTCACCCTTCTACATCTCTAGACTCCCTCTCCCCTGACTTTCATGTCTGAAGGAGGGTCTCGACCCTAAGCGTCACCCATTCCTTCTCTCCACAGATGCTGCCTGTCCCGCTGAGTCACTCCAGCATTTTGTTCTCTACTCACTAACAACAGTTCTTTTATGACACTGACCCAAGCTAAAAGCATTAGTGTGGGGATGTTTGTCAACATTAATTATCAACAATCGCGGTTTCATGGGAAAAAATTGTGACGGGTAAGGTTTAAAAAAAATTCTAGTGAGCTATTAAAATATAGAGAAAAATGTGATAAATCACACTCTCGGTGACAGCAGCCTTATAAAGGTGAACTAGGAGCTGTCTATTGTGAGCAACCTTTTCACACAGAGAAGTCTTGTTCCTTGCAGTCCTTTTGATTCCTGGGATGCCATTCATGGCTCTGTTTCGTGGAAAGAAATACTCAGAGGGAGGCCTTTTGTTGTGCCTTGGATCACCGTTATAATCACCAGGGGAAAGATTATAGTCATCCTGGTTAACACCAAATCTATTGGTTCAAATTGATTTCATGCTTTATTTACAGTTTTAGCCCATTGTGTCATCTTGTCCATTGAGCCTAACATAATAAAAAGAGAAACAATTAAAGGTTTAAGATTTTGTGCCAAAGTTAAGACGATGCTTCAAAGAATCTATCTCTGACACTGAGAAGAGCTGGATTCCTCCACTAATTAGTTTGCTAGTGGGAACGGGCCCTGTTTCTAACTGCACAATATCCAACAGTTTTAACCATGTATCTTAGATTTGATGTTATCCAGGGGAGAATGCACAGTAGCTCAGCAATAAACGTGAGCCCTGATCAGGGGTTCATTGCAACATCCATTGAGTACAATTTGAGGTGTGATTAGCATACAAATGATCAGCTTTAGGCTGCATGGGACAAGACTTGCTCTTTGCCAGAATAAGATATCTAACAGCAGCTGTTCAACATCCATTGTCAGGTTTTTTTAGGGGGTGGGGTTTTTCGATGCATTGATGTTTGAATTTAGGCTTGGACTTTGAATAATCTAATGATAAATGGGAATTCTCAGAAAAGATTAACTCATTTAGATTAGAGATACAGCGCGGAAACAGGCCCTTCGGCCCACCAAGTCCACGCCGACCAGCGATTACCCCACACATTAACGCTATCCTACACACGCTGGGGACAATTTACAACTATACCAAGCCGATTAACCTCCAAATCTGTACGTGTTTGGAATGAGGGAGGAAACCAGAGATCCTGGAGAAAACCCACGCAGGTCACGGGGAGAACGTACAAACTCCGTGGAGACAGCACCCGTAGCCAGGATTGAACCCGGGTCTTTGGCGCTGTAAGGCAGCAACTCTACCGCTGCGCCACTGTGCCGCCCCTTCTTGCCGCTATCAACAGATTCAGTGATGAATATCATGGGCCAGTTTAGATATTGCCTCAACTTGTCCATCGCTCTGGACATAGCTTAGTTCAGATTCTTGTGAATTACTGACATCACTTGACCTAAACAGTTGAGAGCACCTTTTAGTTGAGTTGAGTTGAGTTGAGTTGAGTTCAGTTTAGTTTAGTTTAGTTTAGTTTAGAGATACAGCCTGGAAAGAGGCCCTTTGGCCCACCGAGTCACAGATGGCTGTGGAGGCCAAGTCAATGGATATCTTTAAGGCTGAGATAGATAGATTCTTGGTTTGTACGGGTGTCAGGGTTTATGGGGAGAAGGCAGGAGGATGGGGTTAAGAGGGAAAAATAGATCAGCCATGATTGAACGGCAGAGCAGACCTGATGGGCCGAATGGCATAATTCTGCTCCTAGAACTTATGAAATTATGAGGCCGTACCGACCAACGATCACCACGTACTGTTAACCCTTCATTGGAGGGTGTAGCTTTATATTTGATTTAATTTAAATGTCTAGAGATGTCCTTGTGTGTACAACTGTAGTTTTTACTTTCTTTAAAATGTTAATAATAATATACAAACAATCAGTCTCAGGGCTGACATTGACAGTCAGAACTTCAATACAAGTCAAAGGTAATCAGGAGTCGAAGCCTGACGTTTTTTGTGCTTGCAGATACACTGAGCCGTTAACTGGGCTGATAACCCTGCATGTGGTCCTGTTTTACAGTTTCATGAGCTGGGACCTAATTATTTTCAGAAGGCCCAGTGCTGGTGCTGGGATACTCTTCTGCTCACCTCATTCAAACCCAAGTTAATCCGTTGAATTGATAGTATGGTGGAATGAGGCATGTGCTAAGCCATGAAGTTACAGGTTGAGGTGTTGCACATTTCTGCTGCTTCCAGAGTTCATGGAATCCCAGTGTGTCCCACTCGGTAGGTTTGTAGTGCCCTGAGACGTTATGGATGCTGACATTGCCATGAAAATAGGACGTTGCCTCGGTAAGGACCATGGTCACTTCAAAGGTTTCAAAGGTCTTTTATTGTCACATGTACCAATTAAGGTACAGTTAGATGCGAATTACCATACAGCCATATGGGAAAAAAAGCAACAAGACACACAACTACATAAAAGTTAACATAAACATCCACCACAGCAGATTCCCCACATTCCTCACGGTGATGGAAGGCAAAAAACTCCAAACTTCTTCCTCTTTATTCTCCCGCGGGTCAGGGCAGTCGAACCATCCGTCGGAGCGATCAAAGCTCCTGCAGCTGGTGATTGAAGCTCCCGCGTTGGGACGATCGATGCTCCCACATCGGGGCGGGCGAAGCTCCTACGGCTTGGAGTTCCCGAAGTCGGACTCTGACCAGCTGCATGATGTTAATTCTTTTTTTTTATTTTTTTTTTTATTTATTAGAAGTACATTACATTACAACTACATACATTAGTACTCGTCACTTATATCTTCTTACAATTAATGTACTCCGTTTGTTTTTTACACTAGAAAAGGGAAAGGGTGAGATTGAGAGAAAGAAGAAGAAAGTGAAGGAAAAAGTGAAAGTGTAGAAAATGTGACAACAAGAAAGAACGAAGACCCTATATGAACAAAATTAAAAACAAAAGAAAAAGAGTTAAGAAATAGACCCTAGAAAAGAAAGAGAAAGAGAAAGAGGGGAAAGAGAAAAACAAATAGTTTTTATGAGCATTACGCAAATTGGACATACCAACTCCCCAACTTTCATCCCCCCTTACCTGACCTCAGTTTCTTTTTAAAGTACGTTTGCTGTAAAGTACATCTTCTAGGTGTAATGTTTCGAACATATTTGAAATCCACATGTTTATAGTTGGTATTGGAGCCTTCTTCCAAAATTTTAGGATTAGCTTTTTTCCGGTTATTAACCCGTAGTCTATTAGTTTATTTTGAAACACATTTTAGTTCTGGACCATCTTCCGTTATTCCGAAGATAATCCATTCTGCTTTGGGTATCAGTTTTATTTTAAATAATTTTGTAAAAATTTCGAACATTTCAATCCAAAATTTTTGGATTTTTGTACAGAAAACAAATGAGTGCGCTATAGTAGCTTCTTGGGATTGACATTTATCACAAATGGATGATACATTTGGGAAAATTGTATGGATTTTAGTTTTGGAATAATATAATCTATGTAAAATTTTAAATTGTATTAAAATGTGTCTTACATTAATCGAACATTTATGCACGTTTAATAAGTGTTCATTCCACCTTTCCTTTGAAATGTTAATAGCTAACTCTTGTTCCCAGTCTCTTCAGATACCCTCCGTAGATGGTATTTCTACATTTAAGATAATATTATACAAATATGATATTAAGTTTGCTGATTCAGCTTTTATCTGCATTGCGTCATCCAATACATCTGCTGAGCTATTATAATGATCTTTTGTATATTTTTTCAAATAGTCGCATATTTGAAAATATTTAAAATATTGATTATTTCCGAGTTTATATTTTATTTGTAATTGTTGAAATGAAAGTAATTTTCCAGTTTCATATAAGTCACCGAACATTTTAATTCCTAGTCTATCCCAATGTATGAAAGATTTATCTATAGTAGAGGGATTAAACGAAGGGTTATTAATTATGGGAGATAAAAGTGATAAATTTCTTAATTTTTAATTTTGTTTTATTTGTTTCCAAATTCGGATTGTGCTATGTATAATTGGGTTCTTATTATAATTTATATTATTCAGTTTCATTGGAGAGAGGAGGATCGCTCCAATGTTTCCAGAGGAGCAATCCTCTTTCTCCATTACAATCCAGTCCACTTGCTGGGCAGAGTTATCCATCAGTTGAACCATATTTTTAATATTTACTGACCAATAATAATACATGAAATTAGGTAGTGCTAGACCCCCTAATACTTTAGGTTTATTCAAGTGAGTTTTTTGTATTCTATGTGATTTATAGTCCCATATAAAATTAGTGATATCTGAGTCCAGTTTAAAAAAAAACTATTTTGGTAAGTATATAGGAATCGATTGAAATAGGTATAAAATTTGTGGTACAAAGATCATTTTTATTGCATTTATTCGGCCTATTAATTCTGCGTGATGTTAATTCTGCAAGCACCCATGTTTGGAGCTCCGAGGTCGATCCCTGACAAAGGGATTGCGGGCTCCATGATGTTAAAGTCCCCGAGGCACCCGTGGTGGAGCTCTCAAAAGTCGGTCTCAAGCAAAGGCCGCTAACTCCTCGATGTTAGGCCGCAGTGCGGACGGAGATAAGATACTGAAAAAAATCGCATCTCCGTTGAGGTAAGAGATTAGAAAAAGTTTCCCCCAACCCCCCCCCCCACCCCCCCCCCCCCCCCCCCCCCCATCCCCCACATAAAACAAACTACGAGTTCCTACATGGACGGATGGACGGATGCACATTCCGGGCATAGAATGGTAAATACATAGACTCAAAGAGACATAGAGTTTTATAGCATCGAAACCGGCCCTTCAGCCCAATGTCCACACCAACCAACATGCCCCATCTACACTAGTCCCACCCGCCTGTGTTTAGCCCATATCCCTCTAAACCTGTTCTATCCAGGTACTGATCTAAATGTTTCTTATACGTTGCGATAGTATCTGCTTCAACTACCTGCAGCTCATTCCATGCACCCACCACCCCTTTGTGTGAAAAGGTTACCTCTCAGGTTCTTATTAAATCTTTACCCCCTCCCTCACCTTAAACCTATGTCCTCTGGTTCTTAATTCCCCTCGTCTGGGCAAGAGAATCTGTGCGTCAACATGATCTGATAAGTTTACCCTTCAGATAGACACATACTGCTGGAGTAACACAACGGGTCAGGCAGCATCTCTGGAGAAAAAAGGATGGTCGACGTTTTGTGTCGGGACCTTCTTCAGACCCTTCAACTTCACCTTCTTCTTCATCCCTTATTAGCTTCTTCTTCTTATCGAGTTCACACACAAGATTAGAAGTTGTTCAGCCAGAGTTGAACACACTTCTCTGCATCTGCATACAATGGTGTCTGTCTTGTCGCTTCTTGTGCTTCTTGTGCGTGGTGGTGCAAAGATTGGTGGAAACAGGGCCGCGATGTGAACGCTCTTTGCTTGACCCCCCTTACTACTTAGCACAGAACCTATGTATAATGTCCAGACGGAAGGAATATTTATGCTGGCACAGTTAGTTATTATACTGTGCACAGTGGCGCGGCGGTAGAGTTGCTGCCTTACAGTGCCAGTGACCTGGGTTCATTCTTGACTATGGGTGCTGTCTGTATGTAGTTTGTCCGTTCTCCCCGTGACCGTGTGGGTTTTCTCCAGGAGCCCGGGTTTCCCCCTGCATTCCGAAGACGTGCAGGTTTGTAGGTTAATTGGCTTCTGTAAATTGTCCCTGGAGTTAAGGATTTCTCTTAAAAATAGCGGAG